>CM076577.1:322015739-322464304 GCA_034641835.2 Pinus albicaulis | reverse complement strand
AAATGAAAACAAGATTTATCCTAAGAGGCCCAATATGGGGGCAAACTAATAGGAAGGTGAGGATTATGTCATGGTTTATTTGTTTCAATTATACATTTACATACAAAGGAATGGATAATCACTATGTAATTAACTTTTGACCCCATGGCTTGAATGGTTGCAACTTTACAACCCTCTTCCTCATCTACCATGCTCACAAAATATTTGTCTTAGTCTTTTGTCTCAGTTATGGAGGAAGACACAAAGCTAAAGGATAGATCCCATTCTCCTCTTATTCCCACAATATTTAGCATATACTAAGAGCTATAAATGGATATGGTTTTTACTTCCTCAACACCCAATTATTATCATGTTTCAGTTCCTCTAGTATCTTCTCAAAACCATTATGTGTGAATTTCCCTACATGTGTTGGTAATGGGGTTGTTGGCTCGAGGGGTCCTAACCCAGGTTCGGAGTGCAAGCTTTGCCAACAAACCCCTATAATATTGGCCCTTTCATCAGTGACCTACTTGCGCAGGTCAAAGTCTCACCCGAAGTAGTATGGGTGGGTGCTGGAACCAGGTTTCCGCACCCTGAGAAAGGATAGGTAAGGTAAGCAGAGCTGCGCTAAGCCCTGTAGTTCCCAGATTACTTCACTCTACGCAGGGTTAATTAGGTCTCTATTCGCATCCACGTGCGTTAGATCTATAATTATATGCCTTTATGATAGCAACACACCATTACATAAACAAAACAGAATAGAACAAAACCAATCTAGAGAGTGAAACACACTTACACAAATCTTCGTAGCTTAAATATAGAAAATACACATTGCAGCAATTACCAATGATTCGCATAAAAATGCTCACAGATTCAGTTCTCTATCAACCTTTCTTTATTCATTCATTCATCAATCCTTCCTTACAATTCCCTTCCCAACCTGTGCACACAGCAGCAAGGTCCGTACACAGCTGGACTTGGATCTCCGCGTACACAGCCAGCAGGAGTCCTTTCCCCAAAACCCAAATAGATATCTTAAAGCACAATTTGCATCAATAGCTCATCATTTCCTATCTTCTACAATACAAAATTTCCCGCTATTTATAGTAATCTAGCCTATACTTTCCTATGGTCAGCAAACCATGGTTTTTGGACCCTTGGTTTACCCTTTTACCCATTACAACACTTCCGGGGCTTTGACGCACCCCAAAACCCCTCCGCTAGATTAAATCTAATAAAAAATATCCAAAATGGACCAGTTTCGCGGCTTGTAGGAGACCCTATTCCAACATTCCCCCAACACAATCTTCTAGCTCGTCCTGAGTCGCTGTGGTGATGCGGCTTTTATTTGCGCACACAAGGCATCAAGAGTGCGGACAAGTGGAGGAAGCACTTCCTCACTGTAGGTAGCAGCTCACTGTGCAATGTTGACAAGTGTCAAGGAGGCAGGACCATCTAGAGATGCGGTAACCCGTTCTAGTAGCTGGTGGAGGTGTGCAATGGCAGACTGAGCATCTTGGGTGAGTTGGAGTGCGGTATCGGCCCATGGTTTCAACTGTTTTTGGATGATAGGCTTGGTGCAACGAAGGTTCTCAATCGTGTCCATGACGGCTAGATGTTGCGTGGAGACGTTGGAGGGTGAGGAATTTTTGACCTAATCCAGAGAAGCTTTTTCCTGTTGTAATTCCTTCTGGATATGCTGAAGCATAGCGTGGTGCCAAACTGCTGTCCATAGTTACGTAGTTGTTTAGACCAACTACGCACCCTGTGTAAGATGCTCCTGAATAATATGCATTGCGTTTGTGATCAATGCAAATCCGCTAGGCCCGTACTGCCAGAGATATGTCATACTGTTGTCGCATAGTCTGGGCACGGTGGTGAACCTCTTGCAACACTCTCGTGTGTAGTCCTTGTAGCGCTGTGCGAGATAGCTGTGCCAAATCAATTTGGATGTCCCCAGTGGTTGGATCATGATTGTGAGCTAGGGCAGTGCGAGGGAATGAACAAACATTGCTTCTGCTAGGCGGTACTCTGGAGTTGTGGAGAAATCGCAATATGTCCCTATATCTCATCATTTTGTCTTAGCGCATAACCATTCATGGCCCGACTGTGATACTGTGGGCGAGGGACTGCAGTACTAACGTATCCTCCTCTGCTCTATCATCTGAGGCCATCTAGCTGGGTCCCGCAGTAGTCCCCGGGGTGCGAAGGTCAACTATTCCTATTGCGCAACAATGGTGCCTCTTTGTACGTGGGTCACATGCAATTCTTTTCGCAGGAGGCTAGCGCTCAATCATTTGATCACACTTGTCATTTTCAGCCCTCTCAAGATGATGTCTGCGGGCGCTGTGCAGCCTAGGAATGAATCATTCGGTGTGTTAGGTTCCATCATAGAAACAAGAGAATGGGCATTCCAGAAAATGGCAGTGATCGCAGAAAACTAGTAGGCCGATAACAGGAGCATATTGCAGAACCAATAAATAGCCTACTGCGAAGTTATTCTGCCAACCGCACACCATCCATAGTTATTTAATGGTGGAGTAGCTCGTATGGGAAACTTACCATCGGCAATTCAGATTAAACTTACCATAAATGGCTACATTGATGGTCTGCCGCCTCTTTTGCGTAACTGTAAGGTTCCTTTCTTATCAAAATGGAGTGTATTGATGGTCGTTATTCATACCTAAGGACTCTCCCATGGAACACTAGACATCAGATGACACCTGTGTGCCATTCATGTATCCTGAATAAAGGTCGATGCTAGGTGTTTCATGATGTGGTTCAAGTACCAGATTTGCAAGTGGGCCACAAATCTTCTCGAGCCATGTGCGTCGCCCTTGGTCGGGACATCCCTGTACAATAGGGTACGTGTCCTAGTGCCATTTGTTACTTGAAGTGTTCGCAAATTCTCCCAATTACATGTGGGTTCAAGCAGGTCCGTAATCGAATGCACACCTAGGTTAGCGGTAATCAAGTCAGCCTATCCGGGCAGGGTTCAATTACACCCTTTGTATGTCAGCAAGTATCTACGTAGGTTGACTGACCTCGGAGCCCATCTGGGAACTGGGGTCCCTAAGCGCAGGATCACCCTACTCCAATACTTCTCCTGAGTGAAGAATACCGGCCCTCGCGCAGGTGCTCCGCGGAGTGTTAGGGGCAGTGCTTGCTTCATGGGAATTTTAGGTTCAACAATCTTCTTACTATCACCTGCGTTATTATGGCAAGGTAGGTCACTTTCCTTGGTAGAGATGCACTGGAAATTCTCAGTGTTCCGAAGATATCGCAGCACTGAAACCTCGTGTAATCGACCTTGCCAATTTTTGAGCTCCTCGTCAGAGTCAGAAAAGCATTCACTATCCTTTTCTGTGGGGTTAACCCGATCTTCATCCCATGCAGTCAATTTATAAATGTGATCTATTTCCTCCTCCTCATAGGCTGACTTTGTATACCGCATGCCTTCTACTGGATCTAGTGGCACTATGACGCGTGTACCTTTGTTTGCAAACACCATGCTACGCTTTTTGAGATTAATGACACCCCCCATGTCCATAACCCACTCTAGTCGAAGGAGCGCGGGGTAGGGATCCCCATCTTCCACAATTTCTATTACTTCGAATTGAGCAAGGACCCTTACCCCTCTGATGTCAACCACGACCCTTGGCAGCCTACCTAGAGTAATGATTTTTTGTTGATTTTCCATTCGCAGCTGGATGGTGGACCACTCTAATTTAGGCTCTCCCATTCATTGCCATGTCTATTTTGGTAATACGTTCACATCTGATTTAAGATCTAAGATAACCTGATCCATTTCGTAGTCACCAATCTGCGCAGTCAACCACATTTCTCTCCCAGTGCATTTCTTATAGTTGTATAGTTTGTGTACATCCTTGGTCCTAGGGTTAAAATTGGACTGAGCTGCGTAAGTATTCAGTAGTGCTTGGAGATTTCCTACGGCCTGCGGGTTTCGTAGCAACTTCAGAAATCCCTTTAAAAAGGGCTCAACTCCTTCTTCTACTCAGAGGTGTGTCGGCAGCTACACAGGAGCTGCCAGTGGCTCATGTTCTTTGAGGCCCACTTCTTCCCGAGGGGCAAGCTCCTCCTTTACCCCCTGGGTGACCATCCCACTACGTGTCATTACCTTTACACTCGGATCTGAATTCCTGAGTTCAGTTTTAACTCGTTGCACATTCTGCGTAGGGGTGGGCCGATTTTCCTGCATCTTGGCTATTAAAATTGGGCAATCTTCCACCACATGGTCCAACTTCCTACAGTATTTGCATGATGGCCTGGTGGGATTTGGGCATTCTCTGGTGAAATGTTCCATTTCTCCATAGTTATAACAGATTAGCTGCCCCCGTCCTCGCCCTGCACTCCCTCCCCGACCTCCTCTACCCCGGGCCGGAGATCCTCCGAAGTGCGCAGACCCTCTTGGCGATGCAGGGTCTGAGTGTACCCTATACAATTTCCCACGATCTATCATTAAGTCATAAGTACGACAGTTCTGCTCATCATGTCCCACCGAGCGGCAGAACCTGCACCATTGTTGCTTCAGTTTGGTGACGTAGGCACCTAACCGAGGGCAATGGTTCGTATCATGTAGTCCTGCTACGTGAAAGTCGTCACACCACAACACAAGTCCACTCGATCCTATTCATGACAGGATGGGCTCCCTACTTGCTCCTGGTCGCACCGGACTAGGTCCTCCCACTTGCATGTAATCCACCAACAGAGAGCATTGGTCCTTCGTATGGCCAGACACCCGACATCATATGCACCATAGATCTGCATAGCCATCCTTTTCTCACTCCTTTCATAGGTTCTGTATCTCCATATGCATAGCCCTAAGATATTCCTAGATTTGTTGTACTCCTATAGACGTATCCTCATGGGGTGCAGCTTCTAGTTTCATAGCGACCTCCACAGCTTTCTCCTACGATTCAAAGGTCTTATGACTCATTGGCGTGCACAGGTGAGGTAACAAGATAGCGATGAACCATTCTGTATGCTATCTATCATCATACTCGCACCCTCCTTCCCTGATTGCCTTCTTCAATCGCTAATTAGCCTCCCACACTGACTGAGACGCACCTTGTTTGAAGTCCTTGACTTCTGCTACTAACTGGGAATAAGATTTCGAATTTCGGAACTATTTCTTCAGAGCATCCTTGATATCCTAAATGGATGCACTCCCGTTCTGGGAAATGTATTGCATATACCAGTCGAAGGCCCCATCCTCGAATGCCAATGACAACTGTTCCCTCTTTACTGTATCATTTGCCACATTCTGTGTAGTCTAGGTGGAGTCTGCAACAAACCAGAACTGATCCATATCCTCATCTCCCACCCCCTTAAAGATAGGGAGTTTTAGGTGCGCAACCATATCACTGTTTAGGAGGGGTGGTGGTATGGGTGAATTCTTACCTTTGTGCGGCCTAGGCGGCGATGTAACTAGGGGATATTGTGCAGCTGGTTCTTGCTACAGATTATCGATGGATCTCCCTCCGTCAAGGTTGGTCGGATGGTATTTACCACTGTGCGTCGTGCTCCCGTCTAGATTCGAGGTCATTCGTTATGACTACACGGAATGTTTTTTTCACACAGTAATATCTTTATCAACAACAGTAATCTCCTCGGGAATTATCCCTGGAACCCTTTAAAGAATCGTCGCTCAGCTTCAGAATATGAGACAAATTGATCAATGGAAAATTCTGTCACAAATCCTCCAAGCACATTATCCACCTAGTGATCTACCATGTCCGTGATAGTATTATCAGTCTTTTCAAGCTGCCGGATCAGCTCCGAGGTCCATTGAGTGACTCGTTCGTCCTTCCACCACTTCTGGAATTTGACCAGTCTGGCCAGCCACTCCTGGAGCTCGATCGCAAATTTCACAAACAATATTTCGTAGCTCTCTGTAAGGATGTACCTATTTTTCCACTTTTTCGCTGTTAACTTTTCACTGTGATTTTCTTTTACTGCGAATTCCTGGATCTGCCTTTCGAACTAGCCTTCGATTTCCTTTCTTTCAAGTTTCTAGTATTCTCTTATCATTACCCGATCCCTTTCTTAGACTTCTTCAGGTCCCGGCAACGGAACCATTTGTCGGCTTGAGGGGTCCTAACCCAGGTTTGGAGCGCAAGGTTTGCCAACAAACCCCTACACTACTGGCCCTTTCGGCAGTGACCTACTTGCACAGGTCAAAGTCTCACCCAAAGTAGTATGGGTGGGTACTGGAACTAAGTTTCCGCACCCCGAGAAAGGATAGGTAAGGCAAGCAGAGCTGCACTAAGCCCTATAGTTCCCAGATTACTTCTCTCTACACAGGGTTAATTAGGTCTCTATTCGCATCCACGTGCGTTAGATCTATAATTATATTCCTTTATGATAGCAACACACCATTACATAAACATAACAGAATAGAACAAAACCAATCCAGAGAGCAAAGCACACTTACACAGATCTTCGCAGCTTAAATATAGAAAATACATAGTGAAGTAATTACCAATGATTCGCATAAAAGTACTCATAGATTCAGTTCTCTATGAACCTTTATTTATTCATTCATTCATAAATCCTTCCTTACAATTCCCTTCCGAACCTGCGCACACAGCAGCAGGGTCCGCACACAGCTGGACTTGGATCTCCACGCACACAGCCAGCAGGAGTCGTTTCCCCAAAACCCAAACATATATCTTAAACCATAATTCGCTTCAATAAATCATCATTTCCTATCTTCTACAATACAAAATGTCCCTCTATTTATATCAATCTAGACTAGACTCCCCTGGTTTACCCTTTTACCCATTACAATGCTTACGGGGCTTTGGCCCAACCCAAAACCCCTCCGCTAGATTAAATCTAATAAAAAATATCCAAAATGGACTAGTTTCGCAGCTTGTAGGAGACCATGTTCCAACAGGGGTGATAAGAAGGCATCCATTCATAACATGTTGATTAACAAGGTAAGTTACTCAACTTGTGAGAGGAACATATTTTGCATATGAGCTTTTATTAAAGCTATTTTTACACCATTGCAAAGGTTTCAATGTCTATATCAATGTTGAGGGTGCAACACAAGTTTGAAACAATCAAACCCCAAAAAAACTTCGTTTGGTGCCTCAAAATAGCTCCAAAGAGTTCTAAACTCCAATTTTCCAAAATAAGACTTACCACTAAAATAGACTCTACATGTTAATTCCTTTAATTTTTCACCCACATGATACCAAAATAATTAATAAATTATATAATATCATAATCCATTATGATCAAAAACTCTAATTTACTATTTAAAATATTCTTTATTTTAAATTTAAAATAAAAATACCTTTAACTAAAAATATATTCAAACGTTATTATCTTTATTTACAATTTCAATGTATAATACATGTTTTGAGCTTATAAGGAACATGGCCATGTAATGTAATTTTTATTTATTTAAATATACGAATATTTCACCTAGGCA
This sequence comes from Pinus albicaulis, assembly GCA_034641835.2. Lineage (NCBI taxonomy): Eukaryota > Viridiplantae > Streptophyta > Pinopsida > Pinales > Pinaceae > Pinus > Pinus albicaulis. The sequence continues at coordinate 322,456,863 of CM076577.1, read as the reverse complement.
TTGCACCTTGCTTCTAATAAAAACTTAACAAAGGCATTGTAGAATTTGTAACATTATATTTCATGCGATATAAAGTGCTCTTTACTAACAAAAATAAGATTAGTTAGATAAATAGAGATTATTATAGCTCTGCATGTTTGGACTTTAAAAAATGTAGTCCTATTCGTAACTCATTCAAGCTAGTATGTTTTGAAATAGCATAGTGTTTAAGTGTTAAGATATGAAAAATAATAATACAACCCATAATGGTATGAAGATGTAATTCTATGGTTTATGTGATGTCGAAGTTGTTAATTCTGATGCTCACGAGTGATGTCACTTCTGAATGTTTAATGTATCATATAGATTTTACATAATTTTAGAATTATGTCAAATTATTTATATTTTTCATTTAATAGAAATTAAATCATTATTTATTATAATAAAAAAATTACAAATTTTAATATATATATATATATATATATATATATATATATATAGAATTTAGTTTGTTTTATTTATTATATTATTATTATATAAATATAATATAATCAATACTTTTTAATATCTCTTAATTTGGGTGGGAAATTAAATGGTAAAAGAGGGGTGTCCGTCGCTCTACCACCTCTCACAAAATTTAAGAGGGTTTGTTGTATGGCTAACCTGCCCTATGCATGTACACATGTAAACATTTATTCCTCAATCTATGCAATGATCAACCTCATCATGCTTGGTTGTCTCTCGTGGTAACTACAACATGATATACTATAATTTAGGGCATGCCTTGCTACTCTCCCTATCATTGGGGGAATTATTATGTTAACCAATTTTTAGTTTTCCGCTCGTGTTTAAGAGAAATTTAATAGGACAGTGGTGTGATTCTGGATTTTTTCTAAAATTTGGGTTGCTTTCCCATTGGAGTGAAGTCATAGTGACTTGTGTCTGCATGGTAGCTTATTTGTGTCGAGTTTCTAGAAGGATCTACTGCTTATTGGTGAAGATATATTTAGAACTTGGGACAAAACATGGTTATGAATAAATTTCATACTATGAAATCTGATGGAATACACTAAGTGTGAAGATGGTGTTGAAGAAGATGGTACCAACTAATATCATTACCCTGCATTATGAGTGTAGGGATTTCACATCTTGAGCAAAGCGTGGCAATGGTAGCAAGTCCCTAGCTTATCTTTCATTCGTTGTTTTTCGCTTTTATGATTTTGAGTTCATATAGATTAAAATTCAGTGGCATTCCTTACATTTTGTGTGGGTTTATTATGACCTACTTTATGGCACTTACTAGTGTGAAGGTTCCCCTATAGTGAGGACTTTACTTATGACCCTGGTGTTGTATTTGTTCTTTCCTTATTGGCTTGGGTCATATCATTTTATCTATTTCCCATGGATCTTCTTCTTGTCTAGTTTGTTCAGTGTCACTCTTTTCCATTTAGGTTTTCTATGGGTTATTTTTCTATCTTTGTCCTGTCAATATTTTCATAGAATGCCTCACAGTAATGAATGCATAGTCATAGGGGACAAGTGGGTAGAGGCTCGCAAGGTGGCCTACTATCAGCATTCACTCTACAACTCCTCCCAACATCCACACTAAAATTCATCACCTTAAAACCTTGACCACTACCAATTAACTGGCTTAAAATAAATCTCAAATACTAAGGGAAGTCATTGACTAGGCTCCTAACCCTAGTCATACCAAGGGAAGGAGTCAATATATAAACTACATCACCCTCTATTATTAGATGAAAACTCTTTTCAACAGAGTCGTGAAATAGAAGAACAAAAATCAGAATAATATCATTTCCTTCTTGAATGGGATAAAATGAGTGCAGTGACATGAAGGTTCACGTTTTGCTAGCTTGGATGCTCATTCTTCTCACGTACAAAGTCATATTCAGTGTGAGCTTAAGGCTTCTGCTCGAACTAGTATGATCACATAGGATCCTACTCTAGTGACTTATTTATACTCTTCACCTCATGATATGTTATGATTTAAATATTCTGTTTATCTATGTAACTCAGTTTATGTTAGCTCTTGTTATTTTTAGCAGTACATACTTAATTTTGTTACTTGTTATTAATTGATTGGCCAATTGATCTAGTTTCTCTTTTGGCATGTTCAGACAGATAATAAATTGGAATGTGATGTTTGGGGGGATGTATATTTCCATTTTATAGTACTACCACCTTAAATTTAAAAAAAATATACCATTTTAGAATTTAAAATAATAGTATGATTAATTTGTTGTCCATTAGACAATAAATATATTGTTTAGATGTGAGGGTATTCAATTCAAAACGTCAAAATTCCCACAAAATAAGAAAAAAATAATCAATATATTATAGGGTGAAAATGTGAAGTTGGGTTACACTTTTGTGAGAATCGAGGGCGGAAATTTTTTTTTGGCAATAGTTTGGCCGAACTTTCTCAAAAGTTCGGCTGAACTCGTTTTTCCATTTATATTGACGGTGTACTGATGGCGTGGGCAAACATACTTTTGGTCGGAGATGGGAAAACCGGCAACAACAGTTCAGTCGAACTTTTAAAATAGTTCGGTTGAACTCATATTTTATAAATATATCGCCTGCGAACTATTCTCATTTTCGCATGTTTATGTTCTCATTTTCTATGTTTCACGCGTTTATGTTTCTTCTGCTCTGTTGCTGATCATATTTTGTTGAATTTCTGCAGTGATGTTAAGCGAATTCTGTGGCGCTGCTACTGCTCTGTTTCTGATCATATTTGTTGAATTGTTGTGACGACGTTAAGCGAATTTCTAGGTAAGTATAATCCATCAATTTTCCCTCTATGAAACCATTGAATGTTATCTATTCCAAGAGAATTATGGGTTTTCTAAGCTACTCTTAGGGTTGTACTGAAGTGAAGAAGCACTGCTTAGTTTTGATACTTTGTTTTTTTGGCTTTTTACAACATTACAGTTGTAACTGCGCAATCATTGCAAAAGCCCAGTTAAATCTCTGTTTGTAGACATTGGTGATAAGGGGACTTGAAACTTATTTCTCAAGTGTTTTTAATAGGGAAAAATGTCCAAGTCTCAAAAACTATTAATATTTTTGTATCAAGTAGCAATACACCCCAGTCAACCCTTTTGTTAGCTGGAAAAAAATAGTAGATTTTCAATTGAAAGTAGAATGCCCTGGCTATACCTAAAGGGCCACTGATTCATGTTTTATATCTTTGTGAAGCTAAATTTAGGGTATTAGACAGAAACCCATAATTTTTTGCTAATCATAAGTGGTGTAAATGAGGATTTTTGTTTTGTCTCAGCTTAAAGTCCCCTTTGCATTCAACCAAGAACTCAACCAAGCTGACCCTGATAGAATAATCGCTCCTAGAGACTTTTAGTTTGTGACCTTTGTTGAAAGAAAACTGAACTTTATCATTACCTGTTGCTTTATTCTTTGCTTGAACTCGCACCATATGTTGAATCAAAGTAGAGACCCTAACGACGGATAAATCCTGTAAAGGATTGAACACTGCCCCAAGTACATGAATCATTATTGCCTCCAAAGTATATTGACCCAACACATTAATATGTTTTAAATTCTGGCTGGATAGATGAGCCATATTCTGCTATAGATATTTCTTAGCGGTAATAAGGTCAGGACCAATTAAAAGTTTAACCAAGCCAGGAACAATTTTAAAAACACTTTTTTCATCGAAATGCGTAGTCATATCTTCTATTATTTTCTGTAAAATCAACAACTCTTCCTGGCTAAAAGATTCACCATTAGATTTACATTATTTCGAGCTAATGAAAACCTGATAACCTCGTGGTGATAGAGAGAAACATTTGATTGTATAGAAGAACTAGATAAATACTTATCAATCTTGATGTAGAAAGTATTCCAGAATAACTCAGTAGTTTGTTCCCGAGTTAAAGAATCTCCATGTTGTTGTACCTCGCTACCATCACAGACAAAATAATCCTTCTTAGATCCAAAAGAATAATCACCACTAAAATAAAATCCATTATTACTTGAACCACAAGAATAAGAGTTTAGGAAAGATGAAAAACCACACGAATAAGCATTTAGACAAAGAAAATAGCCTTGATTAATATCCGTCTAGTCTCCTATGTTTATGCACCATTAATATAGAACAAATAAACATATACAGTACATATGACAACAGACAAAAGCACCAGGATTTATAATGCTAAAACCCACACAATGTATAGGGACTAGGGGAAACATCAGGATGGACATGAATTCCTACATAATATTATGAGAAACCAAGGTAAGAAATAAAAATTCATTTAAAGAAGCATTTATTTTGCTTGCATTGGGCGGATTCATACAACAGCAGCAACAAAAAACACATATTGTTGAGGACCAAAATTAGCCATTACTGTTTTTTAGTTACAGAGAGGAATTGAAATAATTCTTCCTCTTGAGTTAGATGATAGTCCTTATTTCAGCTCTCTATATTGATAGTTCGCTATTGATTCATATAATAGTAGCAACAAAAAACACAGATTGTTGAGGATCACAATGCAATCAGATATGTTTTCAGTTACAGAGAGGAATTGAAATAACTCTTCCTCTTGAGTTAGATGGCAGTCCTTAGTTTAGCTCTCTCTATTGACAGTTAGCTGAATAGATTTATTAGGGGAATACAGATCAGTTTAAGCAAATGGAAACAAATCATTTGTTGTTAACTATCACTGGTACTTTACTTTCATTAATAATAGTAATGGTTACGTATTCGTTACTAAATAAGCTTAATCTGTGGAAACCTATAATCTAACTAGTCATCCACTATTATAGAAACACTGCTTATCTCTACTAATTTTTTATCATGTAATTGTATCGAATTCTCATATTCACTGTGCTCTAATTACATATTGATAGGCCTAATAAATGGTTACAGAAGATTCCAAAATATACTTCAAAACCAAAAGTGATTTGATAAAAACACATTATCCAATAAACAAACCATTGAAACCAAAAGTGATTTGCTACAAAACATAGGTTTTAACCTTATATAGGTAATTGTTTCAAATAGATTCTTAATTTAAAATGAAAAATACTCAATGTAAAACACATGCATTCTTATACACCCTTATGTCTACGTAAAGTTATTTTAGTGATTCCACGGGTCCTCTACACCCTTCATAGGGTATATTTGGGACAGGTAGTGTTAACTTCTAAAAGTTCTATAGGTAGAGTCTATAAAGGGTCAAGTAGCCTCTAGATCTCATCTTTTATGAAAGGTGAAATATCCAATAAATTCCCCTATAGTCAGTCTCTGGAATAGATCTAAATAGAAGTTTTTCATTTTCATATCCATGGTCTCAAACAACGAGAGAGAAAAAAAAAACCTTTTATATTCAATGTAAAATAGAAATTAGCCATAAATGTTTCCCATTGAAACCAAAAGTGATTTGATACAAAACATAGGTGATTTGATTCAATGGAAATGTGTATCTTGAATATCTAGCCTAGTTATTTAATTGGTATGATATCCTTTTAGAAAAATATTTTTTAATGAAGCAAATATATCCATAGTGATCCACTGATATTTGTTCACAAAAAACTATTCCATTTTGGACTTTTATATCTCAAAACTATGCTCATTGAATTATGCATCTATATTTTTAAACTACTTGAAACTATTTTATTACACCATAGGATTCATTTCGATATATCTCCCATTTTAATCGGGTGTATCACATTTCGAGAAAAACACATTAGCCATAAAATTTTCCCATTGAAACCAAAAGTGATTTGATATGAAACACATAGGTTTTAACCTTATATATAGGTAATTGTTTCAAATAGATTCTTAATTTAAAATGAAAAATATTCAATGTAAAACACATGCACATTAACATATAATTGTGTTACTTTCCCTTCTTTCCAACTTAGTGGACATCATTCTAGAAAAATCCTTTTTAATGAAACAGATATATATCCATAGTGGCATTGATATTTTTTCACAAACAACTCTTCCATTTTTTACTTTTATATCTCAAAACTATGCTCATTGAATTTATGCATCTATATTTTATTACAACATAGGAATCATTTCGATATATCTCCCATTTTAATCGGGTGTATCACATTTTGAGAAAAAACACATTAGCCATAAAATTTTCCCATTGAAACTAAAAGTTCAATTTGATACAAAACATATAGGTTTTAAACCCTATATAGGTAATTGTTTCAAATAGATTCTTAATTTAAAATGAAAAATATTCAATGTAAAACAAATGCATTCTTATACACCCTTATGTCAACGTAAGGTAGTGTGAGTGATTCCACGGGTCCTCTACACCCTTCATAGGGTATAATTGGGATAGGTAGTGTTAACTTCTACAAGTTCTATAGGCAGAGTCTGTAAAGGGCTATGTAGCCTCTAGATCTCATCTTTTATGAAAGGTGACATATCTAGTAAATTCCCCTACAGTCAATCTCTGGAATAGATCTAAATATAAGTTATTCATTTATCTCATGATCTTGTGTCATTACTCCCATGCATTTGCAATAAATGTCAATTTAATATATATTTTTATTGGTTTTTTTTTTTTCAGGGATAAGAAAAACATTATATATTGTTGAAAAATGGAGATTATGCATAGAATTTTCTTGCTATCCCAATCCAGGGAAAGCAGTGATTACATATGTGCTTTCCAATATTATGACTAGCAAAGTCGTCCAAAGGAAAATGAATATACCGGGAAGAACAACAAACGACGAGGCATATTATATTGGATTTGTAGAGGGCTTGGGAACATCTATGGAGTATGGATCAAATGGAATTTTAGTTTTCACCAATTCTGAACTTGTGTGCAACCAGATGAATGACGTGTGCCAATCTAAGAAGGAGAGGATAAAAGAACTGCATGGAATAACAAACAATATTGTTATCCAAATTCATTTTTTTAGTATAAGACATTATACAAATGTGAATAAGATGTCTGCTGATCTATTGCATGGGGCAATGCAAATTCAGGATTCATTTATCAAATATTAATTAATAGATGAATTAGAATTATACGAGGCAATGCCAATTCTAGATTCATCTCTCAAAGATGAATTAGTGTTGAGACACTCTTCCTCAAAAATTCAAGATTCATCTCTCAAAGATGAATTAGATTTGAGACGCTCTTCTTCAAAAATTCAAGATTCATCTCTCAAAGATGAATTATTGTTGAGACACTCTCCTTCAAAATTTATTGATAGACATTGTAACATATCTTGAATATGTGTGTGTTGTGTACTTATAATTGTGTATTTTTTAATGACTATGTGCTTTTTTCAATTATATACTAAGTGTGCTCCCACCACACCATGTAAAGTGCAACTTGGTGAACTTCAGATTTGCAACAGGTGGTGAACTCCACATTTTTATGAAATTAAAATGCGGGCACTTCAACAAATTTTGTTTAAATGGAGTTTCACTTCTTTTTTAATGACAATGTGCTTTTTTCAATTTTATACCAAGTGTGCTCCCACCATGTAAAGCGCAATTTGGTGAATTTATCCTTTTTATAATTTTCTTTTTTGCTTAAATTGAGTTTCACACATCAATTAGTGCTTTGAAATTTGTGTTTTACATAATTTGTGTACACTAAAATACATTAATTTTCTGAAATTTATTTTGAATTTATTTTAAATTAGTCATTTAAAAAAATTATTGTAAATTTCCACCGTAGATATATATCATGGAGGATGAACGACAAAGAAGATCAACAAAATCCCATATCTCTACACGAGGGGGGGATCAGTGATTGAGGGATGTTCATGGTATTTAAATATAATCTTAAATCTCCATACATGTGTGTACATATGGAATTGATTTTTTATCAACTTGTGAGTTAAATTAGTTGTTAATAAGTTTCATTTTTTATTTTTTAGGAGCTAATAATAGGAGAAGGGTCTCTACTCCATCCATGGAGCATGCCCATGGTTCACCCAGTCGTGGTATGGTTTGAACACAATTTAATCAATGAATATGTAAGTGTGTATTTATATGTATGAATGTATTTTTCAATTGATTATAAATTCCTATTTGTTTATGAAGCTTCTCTCTCATCTCGAGAGGTTGGTGATGGTTCAAATCCCCTTAGAGGGCCATCAATAAGTGCTAGCAGGTTACATGAAGGTGGTGATATTTACTCCTCAGAGGCCAATCAACAATTGGCGGTGCTGGTTCTTATGAGGGTCATTTTGGTTCTTAAAAATTTCAGGGTGGGGAAGATGTTAGCCAACCATGTCGAGGTTGCCATCAATTTCAAATATTTTTTCATTCAATTTGTACAAATTTGTTTACATGTGTTTTTTCTAATATACAAAATTTTATATATTGATGCAGAGGCTGAAAATGGTCCAAATGTTGGTAAAAAAATACATAGGGTAGAACGCTACATTCAAGAAGAAGGTTTTCCACCCACCATGACTTATCCGACCAACATTTTTGATATACCTTGGGAAATAAACATGGCACAATGCACCTTAGAAATGTGTCAACAACTTCATGCAAAATTGCAGAGAGATCTCGTGGCTTTGACTCTACGTGTTCAGAGTCAACAAAGCTTGGAAATAGTTACACATTCTTGAGGCGAACTAGTAGTTGTGTACCAAAATCTTGGGCCAATGACTGATACATTTGTAGAAGTCATGAGAAAAAAAAAGGAAACAGTAATCGGTCCCGATAAATGGGAGGATGTAAAAAAAAAATAAAAAAATGGCAAAGTCAATGTTTAATTTCAAAGATGGGCCGAAAAGAAAGATTTTGAAGGTGAAATATTTCAAGCACCACAATATAGCTTAATATTTGTATGATAGACACCTTGCGGCCTATGGAAGACTCCCATGGAACAACGAGGTTACTCTTTATTTTGGAAAAAAAATTTATGCAGAATTATTTTTGGAAATGAAACCCAATTACAATGACCTTCCGTCTGAATTTTTTGGTCCTAGGAAAGGTCGATTGTGTGACAGTAGGGGCGCTAGGCATGATGTTGAATTTCCTTGCCCTGAGCCACCATTGGTTAGTCGACCTTCTCGGGTCGAAAATTTGCAGTCAGATTTGGATGCCACTTCTCAAATTAGTCGAGAAGCAAGGGATACTATCATTGACAATGTTCACAGTGCATTGGGTGGAGTCGATTTTTGTCTGAATCGACAAAGAGAATGTGAGAATGCACGCACCAATTTTGTGTATTGTACAGATGAAGATATTGACAACATGAGTGTTGAAGATCTAAAAATATATGAAAATAATTTTCGCAATGGTTGGAAAGACCTAATTCTTCATGAGGAAGAGAGCATGGGAATAGTATGTGTTAATGTTTAGGGTTCAATTATTTTAACAAATACATGTATAATTTGTAATCAATACACATGTATATGTATACATTTATTTATATGTACATTAATCTAACAAAAATGTATCATTATATGTTAAAACACCATTTGCAGTTGTCACGCATGATGAATGACGAAAATGTTAATATGACTTTCGGAGCCTCTGGTTCAAACAATCAAGATGGGTCTCACCATCAAGATATGTTCACAAATGTTAGTGTTTTTTAAGTGATATTTTTAAAATAATTAATTGTGCACACATTTACATGTACATATATAATAATAAAATGTTTTAACAGATTTTGATTTTGTCCGATGTTTTTGGGATGGCGATACCTTCTTCTTCCTTGGGATATGTACCTTCTACTTCCTTAGGAGATGTGCTAGATCCACAACAAGTATGGACTATTTTTCACTTTTAAAATTTATGTTTTTAAGTTATATATATTCCACCTCAAACAGTTCCATTAAAAAATGAGATATATCTATATCTTGAGTTATTTTTAATTTTTTTAATTTTAGGTTTTTGGAGATTTTCTTTTGCAGCCTCTCTTAGGAGATGTCCCAAATTCACCTGCAGAAGTATTCAATTTTTCAATTTTAAATATATATGTTTTTTTAAAAGTTATAATTTATAAATTGAAGTTTAAAAGTTTTATTATAATTTGAGATCTTGATCTTGAGTTATTTATACTTTTAAAATTTTGAATTTTAGGTTTCTATAGAAGATTTCTTTAATCCACGGACTCTAGCGATGGAGATAGGAACATCCACACCATTTCACCAAGTTGTATAACTTTTTTGTTTTAATATTATTCAAAATAATTTTATATATACATGCATTTTCATCTGAAATATATATATATATATATATATATATATATATATATATATATATATATACATGTATATTGTACAGTTTACTGTTGGAGATGTTCCCATGGGGGAAGTTGTAGCAGGCGAGCAACAAATGCAGAGGGAACCTCATGAGGTATTGCATCATTTTCTTTTATATTTTTTTTTTACATGAAGTTCTATATATTCTCACTCACTTTTAAAACATCAAATTTTAATGTTTCTACATGCATTGTATATAGGTTCTGCATGCTTTGCAAGATAGCTCGTGGATTGAGACTCTGCTAGGAAAGACACTACATCCATCTATATTTGATGGACATGACTTCTAGATTTGATTGAGATTTCTAGTCTTAAATTTACCTTCTTATATATTATCTAGATGCACACACACACACACACACACACATATATGTAACTTGATACTTGATACTTGTGAGATCTACAATTTTTGGACATATTTTATTGTGTTAATACAATTTGTTTTGTTTTTAAAAGTTAGGTTTTGGATGGTTGAAGTACTTTTGGCATGTGAATATGAAGTAATGTTGTTATATAATTTGTTTGGTTTTTAAAACGTAAGTTTTAGGTAGTTGAACTACTAGTAATGTTGTGATCTATAAATTAATGTTTTTCTTTTGAAGTACATTTGGCATGGCATGTGAAGTAATGTTGTGATCTAAATTTTTTTCTTAAATTAAAGGTTAAGTTTTGGATGGTTCATCTACATTTGACATGTGATATAATGTTAAATGATTTTATTGGATAGTTGAACTACAATTGGCATGGCATGTAAAGTAATGTTGTGATATAATCAAAAAGTTTTTTAAAATCAAGTTTTGGATGGTTGAAGTACATTTGGCATGTGAAGTAATGTTGTGTTCTATAATTTTTTGTTAAATTAAAATTTAAGTTTTCGATGGTTGATCTAAATTTGGCATGTGATATAATGTTAAATGTTTTTATTGGATAGTTGAACTAAAATTGGAATTATATAATCAAAAAGTTTTTAAAACTCAAGTTTTGGATGGTTGAAGCACATTTGGCATGTGAAGTAATGTTGTGATCTGTAATTTTTTGTTAAATTAAAAAAGTTAGGTTTTGGATGATTGATCTAGATTTGGCATGTGATATAATGTTAAATGTTTTTATTGGATAGTTGAACTACAATTGGCATGACATGTGAAGTAATGTTTTGATATAATCAAAAAGTTTTTAAAACTCAAGTTTTGGATGGTTGAAGTACATTTGGCATGTGAAGTAATGTTGTGATCTACAATTTTTTGTTAGATTAAACGTTAAGTTTTGGATGGCTGATCTACATTTGGCATGTGATATAATGTTAAATGTTTTTATTGGATAGTTGATTACAATTGGCATGACATGTGAAGTAATGTTTTGATATAATTAAAAAAAAATTAAAACTCAAGTTTTGGATGGTTGAAGTACATTTGGCATGTGAAGTAATGTTGTGATCTATAATTTTTTGTTAAATTAAAAGTTAAGTTTTGAATGGTTGATCAACATTTGGCATTTGATATAATGTTAAATGTTTTTATTGGATAGTTGAACTACAATTGGCATGACATGTGAAGTAATTTTTTGATATAATCAAAAAGTTTTTGAAACTCAAGTTTTGGATGGTTGAAGTACATTTGGCATATGAAGTAATGTTGTGATCTATAATTTTTTGTTAAATTAAAATTAACTTTTGGATGGTTGATCTACATTTGGCATGTGATATAATGTTAAATGTTTTTATTGGATGGTTGAACTACAATTGGCATGACATGTGGAGTAATGTTTTGATATAATCAAAAAGTTTTTAAAACTCAAGTTTTGGATGGTTGAAGTACATTTGGCATCTTAAGATTGCTTTTGATCTCTACATACTCTTGTTTGAGTGGAAAATTTTCCAATTGGAAGAACATATATTTTCAATGCAACTAACCATATCAATTGAGCTCTAATTGAAAAAAGAGTAAAGAAAAGTTAACATGCCAACAAAACATGTCAGCAAAATAACGTTCGTGGTTGTCATTTTTATTGGAATAGCTAAATCATATTTTAAGGATTCACCATCCAAAAAAAATTTCAATGAAGAGAATACTTAATATGATTTAGTTATTGCAATAAAAATAACAACCAAGGATGTTATTTTGTTGGCTTTTTGGTTTTTTTTTATTTTTTTTTCAAATAGAGCTCAATTGATATGATTAGTTGGATTGAAAAGCTTTGTTCTTTTCATTGGAAATTTTTTCACTCAAACAAGAGTATTTAGAGATAAAAAACAATATTAAGATTACTTTAAAGTACAATCAAGTGTTCCAAACATTTTCCCACATGATGATACCTTCATTGACCTCTAAAAAGTAGTTCATGGGCTATATGTTCTACCTATTTCCCATGTAAATCCCTTTAATTTTGATTGGAAATATAAGAAGTAGATATATGTTTGTTGAATTGGGGTCAATGTCATTAATACATTCAACTAGGTAGCCTTGTTGATTTATAAATTGGTAAATTGATGACATTCAGTTAATTGCATTCTAGAACATATATATTCAGTACGTGAAACATTTTTCATCAATGCACATGGGAAAACTACTTGAACAATTAATTGCATTCTATATATATAGATATAGATATAGATATAGATATATATATATATATATATATATATATATATATATATATATATATATATTCAATACGTGAAACATTTTTCATCAATGCACATAGAAAAGATACTTTCACCTAATTTCCTAGAACATATCCGACCAATGGACAGACAAATTTTGTACTAGATTTTCTATCAGGAATAGAGATGTGGGTCAAATCCTACCAAAAGTCAGAGAAGTGCTCCAAGTCTCTTGTTTGAAAGGAATCTTCGTGAAAAACTATGATGTGGATGATTTATTTACATTCCATACTTTTTACCAGAAAAGCACATGAGAAAAAATGGTCACATTCAGTCCGTGTATATATCCAGTACATGCAACACTTTTCATCAATGCACATAGAAAAACTACTTTCAGTTAATTTCATTCTAGAACATATATATTCAGTACATGAAACATTTTTCATCAATGTACAATAATAAAACTACTTGAACAGTTAATCGCATTCTAGAACACACACACACACACACACACACACACACACACATATATATATATATCTGATACATGCAACATTTTTCATCAGTGCTTGTATAGAAAAGATACTTTCAGTTGGTCCTAGTGTGCATGTATCAAAACAATTTGTACATGTGCAAACACTCGCAAATATAACATAACAAGGCAGCTCAATTTTTAGTTGAGTTCTGGAAGTTGTAAAACATAATCCAAAGAGAAGAAATTGTTGGGCAGTTCAATCAAAAAAATTCCAATGGAATGCTATCTTCAATGATCCGTTCATGATTGGAATTTGACATTTTCCATTTCTTAATTTTCGTTTTCTTCTTTAATTGAACCTCTATCAATTTTATGTGTGCTGCACACACCAAGTGACTGTATTGACAACTTATGACATCAGGTTCATAGTCTTCAAAGTAAACAAAATCCCCACTTTGATTAGTTTGTATGAAAAAATATCCTTTCAGTATAATAGATCCTCTTGCATATGGAAACCCGTGATCATTATAATTTTCTAATAATTTCATTTTTCATTCAGTGCAATGTGTCAAATAATACTTCACATTTTCATCATTGTCAGCAGGTGCAATTATAGCAAGAACATCTCCTGCACAATAAAACAAACTTAAAAAAATTATGTATTTAAATTTATTTCTAGATATTTATCATTTGAAATCAATTGAAATGTTACCTTCTCTAACAAGATCAAAAACTCGATCACCATCAGATGATATTGTAGTCTCCTCTGATTGCATTTCTTCAAACATTGCAACAAACATTTTTCCCTTTGTATTTAGATCTGTATGTTTCCAATATTTTACATACATTTTGTTTTCACAAACGTCATTGGATTCTATGTTGTCTATGCAAACATGACAAAACCAAGAATATTTTCTTTTATCCAATGCAAACACATTTGCGGACAACTTTGTTTTAATTGAATGCAATTTTTGAGTCCCTTTTATTGTTTCAACGTAATTTCCAATTGATCTATCTACTTCTTCGATCCCAATATGTCAAAAAAACCTTTATATGGAAAATTCAAAGAATAATGTAAATATGATATCAAAATACAATCAAAGATAATCAATCAGAGATAATCAAATTATGATAAATCTACACTGTTTAAAATTAGATATCCAATAAAAATTAAAATGAATCTACCTTCGCATTTCCCTTGATCGGTTAGTCTCATGGCTTAGAGCAGCGATGCACCATTGAAAAAATTCTTTAGCGTCCACAAGTCGGCTTGCAGAGGGATTCATTTGATATCTTCAAAGTGCTCATTTTATGCATGCCCCTGCACCGTCATGTTCTCCTTTTCCATGACCAGTCTCGAAGAAATTCCAACAATGTTTAATGCAGGTTTTCTGGTGAAGAAAACACAACCAAAAGAATGATCGTGCAGATTTGAATTGACCTGCACGTCCATCTGACCATATCCAATGTTCATTGAATTTTATTCCCCTTCTTTTCAAGGAATGATAAATATTTCCAAAACAGTGTTGTACAAAATATGTATCATGTGTACGATCATCACTGATATAAAAGTGATATTCTTTAATAACATGTCGATTTTCACTGGTGCTTTCTATATGATCAACGTTTTGTTCAGCATGTCTATATAGAATATGGACGAGCATGGAGACTTGGTCAGAATGATAGTATTCGCTTTGAATTTCTTTTTGTGGAACAAATGTGTAGTTTTCTACAAAATCAATTACTGACAAAATGGTCCCTAGTGGAAAAAGTTCACGGGATTTTTTGAATTTCAAGTCTTTCCATCGAGATCTATGGGAATGCTTTGTGTATTTATAAATTTCTGCCTCAAACTTTCTCAAAAATTCTATCACAAAAATTTCTTCTTCTCATAATTCAATTCTTTTAGCACTATTTGCACATTGAATAGATGTATGGATATATTCATATCTCTTCCATTTCACTTTCGTGTTGGATAATGATTGATAATTTATATCAATATGATATTTTTTTCAAATTTAGTCATATTTCCATAATCATCGCAATTTTACCACCAACAGATTTATTTTCGTAAAATAGATCATCGTTTTGTCTTTCACATAGAATTTGAGATATGAAATCACGGATAGTGGAAGGAGGAGGTGAATCCTTCCAAAATTTTCTACCAAAATTAAGGAATGTGTCATAATATAACTCAAATTCCACATGATAACGGCAACAACAAGTGTCGCGTATAGTGATAGGTTTTACATACCATGGTTTTTGTTGAACAAAACCACTGATTGACACATGAATTTCACAGTTCTATTCTTTGAACTTGTTGAAAAACTCTATCTGAGTGGTTTCCAAGAAATGTTTTTCATGTTGTTCGTACTGATTTCGTGCTATTCTTCTTCACATCACATGCTTTGTAGTTGGCAAAACATGCGAATTGTTCTTCCAATATTCATATATTATTTTTTTAACATGTTCTCCAAGTCTGTCTTTGTATTTTTTCCTACAAATAGCTCTCCAACAAGCGAGTTCATCATTTACATCTATTTGCAACCGAAATTTTCGATTTTTGTGGAAATTTTTTCGCGAGGTTCCTAAGGCTCGTGCCATAGATTTTACCAAGCGATTCTCTTTAGTACTTGATGAAACCACAACCATATGTATTTCTCTATGTACAACTGAAACGTTTCTGTCTAGATCTTCTAATTGAATTTATAGCACTATTTATATTTTGTATCACATTTTCCTTCATTTTTTTATCTTTTTTTGATTTTCGAATACCCAATAAAGTCATAGCTTCTTTTAATTTCCTTAATGATAGGAGACCTTTCCACATTTGGGCTTGAACTATCACATGTTCATTTATGAAGTACGTGTTAAAAATGTGGTTAACATGATATTGTATATAATGGTCAAATTTTTTGTCTCCATATCTGTGAGCATCAAAATTTTCCAACATCTCATCATCAACATTGATTTCATCTATACATATTCGAATGAATAATACATAATAAGTTTACATATTCAATAAATAACTAAATTAATAAATATATGTATAATTTTAATAATATGTGCATGTGTTCAACATATATATATATATATATATATGTATATACCTTGTGATTCAATTTCTTCACTTGAATTTCTTTCAACATTTTTACCATCTCCAAGTTCAATATCTCTTTCAAAATTTTGTATCTCATCATCAATGTTTTGAGGAATATCTCTCTATGTTTACATTGCAAAATATTTTTCAAATTAGTTCATCAAATAAAAATTAATATTCACATTTTACACTAGGAAAACTTTAAAAATATCAAAATCATAATATTTACATTTACATACGTGCTTCAACTTCTAGTTCATGTTGATTTTCCACTTCAATATTCGAGAGTGATTCTTTCTTTTGCAAATTAATTAATAAATTTTGTAATAAATTTATCCACATAATAGAATCCACATAATAACTAGTACATTTATACATCAAATATCAAAGGAATGAGCTCTTCGTTAATGAATTCAAAAACCAATTGGAGATGGGACTTCCATGTTCCACCTGACCATAGATTGGTTGAGCCAAATCTCTATTCATCCAACCAACCCCCTACCATATTCCAAGCATGAATGTGGGACTCATAACCAAACAAAAATAACAAATGAAGCATGAATGTTACTGGGGTTTTCTACCTACATAATGAGTAATTTGAGTTCCTGCTAGTCTCTCAGAATTTACCATAATCCACAGTTTGATCTAGGGATCACCAGGCCCTACACTGAGACCCACTCTCCAGGATTTCCCATACATCCCATCCTGGGACTACTAGGACCAACAAAGACAAATCCACCTCTTGGTTTTACCTTATATCCCGCCATTCAACGAAAATGATTCCTAGTCTCAGCGGGGCACACAATATAACTTTAACACAACCCACATTCTAGTTCAAGGATTGCTAGATTAGTGTTTTTACCATGATCCACAGTCTAGTTCATGGACCACTAGGCCATGTGTTTTTCATTTCGAAGATCCACCCCACTCAGCTTTGAATCCATCCGATAATCCAGCTCAACCGAAGTATGAGAAACCAATCTCATCAGAGCTATACAGAAATTGAAATGCTAGGTTTAAAAACATTGTCACACCTATAAAAACCCATGTCAAGACAAAAAAGAAACACATGCTATACCATGGATGCCAAATCTAGCAAGAAAACACACATGAAAATTGATACCTTCCAAGAATCATGCTATAGTTTCTTGATTCATGCTCCTGATTACTTGCTTCCCCCATCCTCTTTCCTTATTTTCCTTTCTTAATCCCACACCAAAGTTCTCCAAGAAAACTCTAAGTATACAAGAGTATGAGAGAGGAATAGAATTAGAGCCATAAGTGTGAGAAAAATCTTTCCAATTGATCCTTAGAAGACTTTTTATCAATGGGGCCTCTAATTTCTTCATTTTCCATTATTTTACTTCAATTTCCTCCTCACATGCGAACTCTTATCTTTCACCTTCCTTTTCTCCTATTTTCGATTACTTTCATAAATAAATGCCGATAATTCATCATGAATTTCAAAAGCCTTTTTCATGTCCCTTTTCAATTTCCTTTATCCATAATAACCGAAATGAACACCCACTATGATGTTTTTCCCAACATTCAGCTTGGAATAATTGTCCCATCAACCATGGCTATTATTTTTTACTTTAATTACATGGAATTTTCACAAGGGTTGTTACAATACACAAAATTAAATCGTACAAGATTGTTGCCTTTGTGCTTTGTGGAAGGGATGGCCAAAACAAAATGCACGAGAAAGTGATGGCCAAGATGAAATCTAGGGGAAAATGATTCCTAAAATTATCATAATGGATTCCTAGAATGAAATTAATGGGATGATGATTATTCATAAGAATACTACTAATGGAATAGGTTTCTATGGAGGGGACAATACAATGACGAGCCATGCAAAGTTTTTATACTTTGCTGAGCCATGTGTAACATGTTGCCCTCCTATCTAAACATGAAATATATGTTCCTGTAATTTTAGCATACAAATTTTACAAACTAATGTTATAATTTGGTGATTGAAATCAAAACCCTTTAGATTAATTGATATTTATCTTAAGTTTCCTTGCCTCTTTCCTTGATATGAGGCCAAATAATACATCTAAATTTCTTTTGGGTTAAAATAGCTATTTGAGGAATCTTGTATATTGACATAAAAATATCTTTATAAAATATAAGCTTAAAACATTAGGTGAAGTAACTTGTTTCATGTTTTGGTTTTCGTGTGAAATAATGTAAAGGAACTAAATTAATTACAATAGTCCCTACAACCAAAAAGGGGTAGGGACTAGTAAGAGTACTTTGAGGAGAGTAATTCTAATTTTAATATAATATAGGCATGTTTAGAGGATGCATCTCAACTCAAGTATAATTGGAACAACCAAAAAAAACTAGAGAGCCTAACTAATTTGATTAATCTATAAGATATTTTATCTTATACAATTTACAAAATATTTATTTTTTAATAATAAAAGAAAATATATATATATATATATATATAATTTAGGAAATAGTTATTTTTTCTAATAAGATGATATTTTAGATGGTGTTGGAATAGATCTTTTTTTTGGGAGCGATGGCGGTTCAGGGTATTAGGGTCTGCCGAGATGTCTCTTACTCTCGCGCCGTTCTGGCCTGTCACCAGATAAGATGCTCCCAGATTCTGAAGAAGGCGACGGCTTGCGGCTTACTGAATAGGTATGAATGGAATCGAGAGGATGCCGCAGTCTGGGCGGCTTTTCATCCTGCCATCGACCCTGCCGGTCTTGCAGAGGCAGCCTTCACAGTTTTTCGCCTTGTAAACAGGTTTCTTCCGGAAGTTTTCTCCGAGCTCGCCTTGGTAGCACTTCAGATCTGGATCTGGCCCTTGAACCCGTCATCTTGGCATACAGGGCTTCCTGCGAAGGTAAGCCATTTCGTTTGGGTTGCTAATCACCAGATCTGTGTGTCTACTCACAGGCCGACTCTTGGTCTAAAGGATGCCGCCGTTTGGAGGACGGCCTGCATGGCAAAAGCCCCAATCGGGCCTGAAGTTGCCGGATTTGTAGTGGATCACTGCTCAAGTAGAAGAAATAAAGAAAACCCCATCACTAAATTCTTGGGCGCACGTAAACAGCGGATCTGCCCTTTGCATCAGACGGGTCGACATGCAAAGGGTTCAACGCTTGGCATACACTCTGATTGCATCCATGGCCCTCGATCTACCCTAGCCACGAGTCGGGCAAACCAGAATTTGGATCCGTCCTCCTCTTCCCTACAGGTAACCTCAAATCTCTTCCAGATTTTTGTCAAATCTCCAATGGGCAAATCTTTTTTAATCTGGATCCGAGCAGAAAACTCTATTCTGTACCTGAAACAATAGATCTGGGTTTTGATGGGATATCCGGTCCCGATCCAACACCTAGTGAGCGGTAGACACTCTCTACAGGATAATAGATCAATGATGGAATATGGAATTAAAGCTGACTCGACCATCTCGCTGAACTTTCGGCTGAGAGGGGGCGCTGTACAGCAAGGGAGATCAAGTTCTGCAGGAGGCGAAAAAGGGAAAAAAGCCATTCCTCAGCAGCAACCACCTGGTGGCCTCTCCTATAAAAATATTCTACAGGGTACCAAGTCTGCAGGGCCACCGCCAGTACAAGAAGGAGCTGTTCCAAGGCCTTACATTGTGGAACAGTTAGGACAAACTCCTATTTACAAAATCGATTCTTCAGGAACAGAGGACTATGTTAAGACATATGAAAACCAGGCACTCATCTGTCGTTTTAATTGTTTTTGGCCCAAGCCCATGGATCTGTTCCATTGGATTTTCACTCAATGGACCATGGAATGTGACATTCACCTCTGCTCCAAAGGTTTCTTCATTGTTAAGTTTAATTCTACGGAGATCAGAGATCTTGTCCTCACTTCAGGACCTTGGTTTTGGGGCTCTACAGGCCTCTTCCTGACCCCTTGGTTTCCTGATTTCGACCCAAATACCATGACAGTGGCCAGAATGCCGGTATGGGTGCGTCTACACAATCTCCCTCTCCATTTTTGGAGTGACCAGGTCCTGGCGGGAATCGGCAACAGTATAGGGAAATACATCAAAACTGATACAGAAAGACTTGAGGACAGAATCTATACTTTTGCTCGAATCTGCGTCGAAGTGGATCTGAGCAAAGGACTGTCGGAGAACATTATGCTGTCTTACAAGCAACACAATTGGTTGCAGGGACTTGATTATGAAAATACGGCTTTCAGATGCAGAATTTGTCGGCAGCCAGGACACCTTCAAAGTTCATGCCCAGACGCAAAGAAAGGAAACAATAAAAAGAAACAGAAGGAGAAACAGAGAAAAGGCTGGCATTTCCCTCCATCGGTCTCAGAGGATGAGGAATCTGAAGCAGAGGAGGATCCCATTCCCACTGGAAATAATGAGACTACCCAATGACAAGAAGGTCAAAGGAAAGAAACATCAGATCAGAAGGTCCCCCAGCATCATCAGAACCACACAGAAAGGACAAACGAGGATAAAAGTGCCGGAGGAGTCAAACGTCACCACTCCTCGGACACTTCAGATTCAGACAAGGACACAGGACCTCAAATCTCGGAAAATCAGTTAGTCCTTGTAACTACTGCGCCTCCCGAGAACGGGTGGCGCAAGGTCGAGAAGAAGAAGGGGAGGAAAACCTGAGCTGTGGGACAGCTTTCCACGCTCTAGTTGTTGAGGTTTTTTTTTGAGCCAACCGTTTTTCTCTATTTCTCTCTCTCGACTCTT
Source organism: Pinus albicaulis (assembly GCA_034641835.2). Lineage (NCBI taxonomy): Eukaryota > Viridiplantae > Streptophyta > Pinopsida > Pinales > Pinaceae > Pinus > Pinus albicaulis. The sequence goes on along the minus strand of CM076577.1, from coordinate 322,435,745 downwards.
CTTTGGTAGCTTTTCTACGTTGCTTTGTGTGCTAAAGCACATGTGCCCTTTGGGCAGATGACTGAAATGCTCTGCATATGCTCTATGTAACTTTTCATTTTTTTAATAAAAAGTTACTGATTTTTTTCTGTGGAAAAAAAAAAAGATGATATTTTAGATATATTGTTATATCATTTTAATTTTATCAATATAAATCTATCTCAATTACAGATCTACTAAGTGTGGAAACGGATCTCATTTCTTGATATACAAACATTTTGTACAATTCCATAATCAAAAATAAAATCTTTATATTTCCTAGTTAAGATGGATCTAGACTAATTCTACATAAATAGACGTACCATGTGTAATAATATTTAACTATTTGAATTGCATTTTGAATATATAAATGTTTTAAAATGTTTTATGCATAATATTTTATTTATGACCCACATTGAATATTTATACTATTCATAATATTTCTCGTAAATCATGTATTAATTTTATATTAAGCATTAAGTGAATTACTCTTTAGTAAAGAGTAACTCAATGCTTTATTTCTAATTACTTTTTTTTTTCAGACTTCAGATATAAAAAAACTTTATGTCTAGCTCTAGACCACTTGTGCTAACCCTTGGGGCTAATATATATATATATATATAGAGAGAGAGAGAGAGAGAGAGAGAGAGATTAACATGCACATTTAAACAATTTATTGATGTCCTATATTGAATATTTATAAAGAATATATAAGATTTTTTTTTCTTCTTTCTATTTTTTACTTTTAATTACTTTATTTCTATAAAAAATTAAATTTTAGAAATATTGTGTATATGGCTCCCATAATGAAAGTGAAATAAGTTTACCACATCTTCTTTATACTAGGTTGTAATATTAAAAAAGGGATGCATGTCTAAATCTGAAAATGAATTAACTTTAATGAGAAAATGAAATGCACATCTCCCTGAGATTAAGTTGTAAAAAGAAACTCTTTACATAATTATTAATATTCATTATATTTATTTATTTATTAACTTTTTAAGTAGGTTTTCTATTATTTTTTTTAAATAATTACATTAATTCATGCATTTATTTTGTTTAATATTGATTTTCAAAATATAATATTGTTTATTTGTTATTCATATTGAATAAAATAAAACGCATACAATCCTAGTTATTCACCATTTAGAATAACAATTCACATATATTTATTAAAAACAATGATAGCAACTACAAAATTACAAAACAAATAAGTCTCCTATGACATAATATTTGCTTCTTAATCTTGATTAAGTATAAAAATCTTCCAATTTGCATAATTAACAACCAAAAAAAAATATACATATTAAGTCGTTGACATAGCCATGAAAAAATATTTCCTATTTACAAAGACATGTAGTTTAGAAAATAGAAAAATAGAAAGCCATTTTATAGATAACTTATAAAGAGACCAATAGTGTAAGTAGTTTGTGAAATTTTGCCAATGTTATATTTTTCATATATTAAAAAACCAAGGCCCGGCTTTAAGGCTATTTTGAATAGACTATAACATGTAGATTTTAATTCTCTATACTAAATATGTTGAAATGTAAAGTTCTCCATTTTCAGGATCTTGGGTTCCCAATGATCCATACATCAAATTCTATTAGTCACTAAAAACAAAAATCAGCAACATAATAAATAAATAAAGCGAAAAATGCCCAACATGCAATAATTTGTATTTGTCTATTTGCTGATCTTTATTTAATACTTTATTTTCATTTTTCATTTTTCATTTTTGTATTTAGTCGAGTTCAATACCAATTCCAAATTAATTGGACTAGTTGCCTAATAACCTGATAAAACCTCTGCCCCACATCTTTCCCCTTGGGGGACACATTAGTAAGAATTCCTTTTTGGCCCTGTAATATCGACGACGTATGGTACATAGTAGCGCCCATTAGGCCCGACAAATGCCGGATTGCGTGTCCCCGTGAATAACTTTTGCTTTAACAAACACCACAATTCCACTTAAAATAACACACGACTCTACCACCACTCATCCTTCTATTGCTTCCTCTATTTTCCGCATAGACTAGAGTACTCTCCGTCCATGGCACGATGATAACTGATTGGACAAGAAAATGACAGGATAACTCTCCCTTTTCTGGGAATTCTGATTGGATTTGATGTATGTAATTAATTGCTTCATCTCTACTGCCATAATAGTGGGTACATAAAAGTGTTCCATGAAACCAATTTACAATTAAAAAAAAACGCTTAAACCAACGTTAGTGGCCACGTAGATTTTCCATAGATGACTCTAATGCAGCTTCCTTTATAAAAGGAACATTATAAAAGCTTTGCCATAAAAGTGTATCTTAGAAATTTGATGTAGCTAGCTTTTTAAAAGGAATATTATAAAACATATGCCATGAACGCATGTCTTAGAATTGTGATTCCGCTTTCTTTTTATATGGAATATTATAAAAATATAATATTTTCGTTTGGTATTTAAGGAATAATAAGATGACATGGTATTTACCTTGCTTTCGCGTACATGCTACCGGATGGAAGGAAAGTGGAAATAAGCAGTATCCTCCTTCCCACTGAATGTGTTTATAACGTATCTCCCATGTCCAGATCAAGGTCTCCAACCTCTTCCTTACATCGTTATGAAGTAGAAGTGGAAGCAACGAAATTGCGTGCTTATTATGGTTATGGTATAAATGCATACAAGTGTTAAAACAATTGTAGCAGGAGCATTCGTATTTACAGCTTTTCTATTCATCTGAAAATTGAGTCACTATGGTGCATAATGTTGAATAAATTTGAAGGTGGTGTTGTTGTTATGGAGATTGTGAGATAAGATTATTAAATTTCTAAAACAAAGCGACTAAAATTGTGTCAAGTTAATGATGGCATGAGGATTCCAAATCAGTAATATACTAATAGTTTAATTTGTGTTAAGTTATTGATTACATAAGATATTAAATGAATAAAATATTAATAGTTTACTCTTTTATTTTTAGACCAACTCAAAGGTATTTTAACCATTTTATTTATCTTAAAATATTTCATCTTTAGCATTAAAGATAATTGATGGATAACTTTTATATATATATATATATATATATATATATATATATATATATATATATATATATATATAATTAAAAATTGTGTAAATAATATAAGTGGAGGATAATGAATAAGAAAATGTGTCTAAATTGAATAAGGAAAAATTATAATTTTTGGTTAAAGTATTTATTTATAATTTTAATAATTTTAGGAGTAAACATACATTATTTAACAAAATTAAAGTTAGTAAAAGAATATGTTTCAATAATCGTCATAGGAAAAAAAAAATAAGGAAAATTCAAATGAACAAAATCCAACTTCTTAAGGGTCACATTAACACTAATGTATTATAGAAAAATTTTAGAAGAAAAATTTAAATAACATGATAAATAATTATCAAATGATAAATAAGTAGGTAATTTGGACAATCTCATTGTTGAATGATATTAGACATGTTTCATATTTTCATACATCACATAAGTCTTACAAAGTTTTATAAATTTGGAATAATGATTTCTAAATTTTTATGTACAATCCATTGTTTGTCACAATGAATCTTATATATTATGAAATCTTAGGATATGAAAATTAATTGACTTTCTATCTAATATTTATTCTAAGAAACCCAACTACAAAGTGACTCCAATACTATGGCCTTTGTTTTAGTTGTATAATGTACATTGAATGGAATGTGAATTCACTATGGAGTTAAATTTTAACACCATGGTCATAATGGTTGAAGAAAAACACTAATCCTCGTCCTTTATTAGGTTCAAAAAACACCACTCTTAGATATTTTTCTTCGTTGTGAAACTAGATACAATTGTAAAAAATGATCCCCTTCTCTTCCTAGTTGAATTCCAATAGCCATGCAAGGGTAGGTAAAGGCTTCTTCGACCCTCAATTGTGATTTTTTTGCATTCCAATATCTTCTCAAAAGTCTACATGTGGCTATCACCACCTGATTCAATAACAGATCTAGAGTGTCATTCCTTCATAACATGGTGGTCAACAAATCAGGTCAACTTGAACACCAACTCAAGTGATTTTCATACAATTGAGAAATTCTTAATATGTAAATCAAAGCTAAACACTTAGAAAACACTATAACCCCAAAATACATTATTTAATTCATTAAATTAACTTTTAAAGATTACAATCATTAAATTTTCAAACTAAAACGTACCACAAAAAAAACTCTTCATACTAATCCCTCCCATCTTTTTTCTACACAATGCAAAAATAAATAAATAATTATTTTATAATCTCTTATGACTCGAACAATTTAATTCACATTTTATTTTAATTTATAAAATATAAATATAAATATTTTAAATAAGAAAGACATATATAATCAAACATTATCATTCTTATTAACGTTTCCATTTTTTAATGTTACACATACTTATAGTTTAAAAAGATTAGGGCTATGTAATATCATTTATTTATATCTATAAAAGGACTCCACCTAGAATTTGCACTATGATTTCAATAAAACCTTGAAAAATATTTTTTAATATTATATTTCATATGATATTAACCTCATTTTATCTAACAAAATAAAAATAATGACAAGGTAGAAATATTTTATCTAACTGAATAAAAATAATGGCAAGCTAAAAAATAGTGCTAAAAAATAGTTTAATATAAATAATTTAATATATAGTAATAAACATTACTCCGCGGTTGTATAGTGGCCTTTCTAGCCCCAGGAAAGGATCGAAATTAATGTTATGAGTTAGCATAGTAATCATATATGAAGAACAATATTTTACAGAATACCACTTTGAGTATTTAATGCTAGATTTATATGTGAAATCGAAGCGGTTCAATACAAATATATCGAGTAAATCTAGGTTTTTTTAAAGATTATGTTAAATAATTTTTATTTTGATTTTAAATATATTGAAAAATGGATATTTATCATAAAGTTAAGAGATAAAGGAAATTAGGTAATGATTTTTATTAGGATACATATTATTACGGTGATAAGGATAAATTTATTATGGGTTATATTAATTTAATATATTATAGTATATTGCAAGAAAAATAATTTTAAGTATGGAAGAAAAAATGTCATAAATAAAGTGGAAAGATTCATTTTACTATTGTTAAACACCATGTTAAAGCACACACATGGTGTATGAGGAAGATGAGCACACACACAAGAGACTAAACACACAATGAAAGATAAGCGTGAGGATTTCTTATTTTCCATTATACAAAGATGTACATTTATAGTACAATGGTGTGACTCTTGGTTTCATATTCCAAGGTCACTTGGACTCCATTGTGACTTTTCGCATTCCACACCTACCCATCTAGGATTAGGTGTTCCAACATCCCCCCTTAATCCGAAGGGGTATGTGTGAGTCCAAGAAGAGTTGTAATACAAATATGCAAAGTATGCATGGCAGCACTTGGGCTGAATCAACTCTCTGAAAATGTTGGAAAAAATAGGTGGTTTTAGGATGACCACAAACACTGGAACGCAATACATGTTGCAGTTCCCGGAACTCTTCCAAAATTGGCAAGAAGCTGAAGGCTTCTGCTAGAGGAATTGTCCCTCATAAAAAAGGGAGACCTTCGACCTAAAAGAAGGGAGGTCTACTACCTGTGGTGGTTTTAGGTTGTCCACCAACCAAAGATGATGGTTTTAGGTTATCCACCAACTGAAAATGATGGTTTTAGGTTATCCACCAACCAAAGATGATGGTTTTAGGTTATCCACCAACCGAAAATGATGGTTTTAGGTTATCCACCAACCGAAGGTATGCTCATGGGCATCCGTGTCTCTGGCTACATCTCTGAATCCGGAATGACGAATTGTGGCTTAGGCTCGCTTGAACTGCTGGCTACAACTCTGAACATGGAATGAGAGATTGTGGTTCAGGCTCGCTTGATCTGTCGTCGAAGCTTGTACATGACCACCATTTTCCCCCCTGTCAGGGACAAGGTGAGATGATGGCGAAAACTCAACTGCAAGTTTGGTCAATATCCGTGAACAAGTTCTAACATGTGTCGTAAACATCTTCTTGGCTGCTAATGCCCATTGCCAAGAAGCGATCCATCCAAGATGAATCTTGGTTCTTGCAGGAGGCTTGTGTCTGAAGCATCTGTCTGAAGAATGAGTGTGCCGACCACAGTGCTTGCATGGATGAAGATCAAAACAGTGATCTTTCATATGGCCAACTCAATCACAAGCAGTTGGCACTTCATAACCTATGATTGTTGGTTGTTGCAGCAGGATTCGGGACAACCAATGCAGAACCGTCATACATGAATCCTAAGACCGAAATATGATGGGCTTGGTGTAGTCTGGAATATGAAAGGACACATCCTTGTCATATCCAAGACCAGTTATGTGCTTGTTGTGGACAAGCTCTTCCCAAGGTCTGATGATGGGCTTAGGAAGTGCAGGATGAACTGCTGCATCTGCATGTACATCTGCTCTAGTACAAGGAACTGAATGTGGATCAACTGCAACTTTGCTAACTTGCTGCTGATGGGAGTCTTTCTCAATATTCTGAACAGAAACAGGTTCAGAATGGTGACTCTTCTGCTAAAGTTCTTCTTGCTGAAGCTGAGATTCCAACTGCAAAAACTCAATCTTTTCTCGTGCATCTAGCAAATAACTTTGAATATTACAAAGAGCATTCTTGCTCATTTTTATCATGTCATCAACATTGGAATGAATGAGGCTATTCAGCAACTCTAATACCTCATTGATTTTAGCCATTTCAACAACTTAGGCTCAAAAATAAATGAAAGGGTGTCGGGTTCAACCGAAAATGCACCCGTTTACAATGTGATGCAACAAATACAAATGACTCAAGAGATTCTCAAAGTACAAAGTGTGCTCCTCAAATGATGGAGGGCAATCAACAATCCAACAACTCAAATACTGATTCCAACTATCAATGAAGAGGAAAATCCCACTCAAAATACAATGTGAGTTCAATACAAAATCTCTGCAAAATATTTGTATGAATGTGCAGCAAAAACAACATGCAAGAGGCCTTTGAGGCAGCTGAAATTTCTTCTTCAAATAGTTGTTTCAAACTTGTCTTCTCATGTAAAATTCTTCAAAAAAATCACCCTTATGTCAATGTCAAATCTGAAATTTTCTCTATGTGTTCACTTCATTTTCTGATATGTCATTTTCTCTTTCTTTCTGCTATTCATATTCTTCTCTTTTTCCTCTCTCTCTGCTGTTTTTTTTTTTTTTTAATTAATTAAAAATTAATTTAAAAAATTAGAATTAATTAAAAATGGGAGGAGGGGAATTAAAAGGGAAAGGGATTCATTTAGAATGGGATTAAAAAAGGATTATAAAAAGGGGAATGTGGGAACCAATTTAAAAAGGGAGGAGGAATTTTAAAAATTAAAAATTGAAATTTATTTGGAAAGGGGGGGTAACTATATGGTGGGAGGGTTTTAATTTAAAAAAAAAATTAAAAATGAAATAGGAGAAAGTCATAAGGGGAAACGAATTTAAAATGAATGGGTGGGAATTAAAATTAAGAGTGCATTTAAAAAATTGGGTGGTATTGTAAATTGGAGCTGTTGAGGGGACTGTTATGTGTTGAGCAGAGAGGGGTCGTATGCAGACGTGGTAAGGGGATTCAATGGAGTGAGGGCGTAGTGGGTAGGGCGTGTTGTGTGAGCGAAGGGGGAGCGTATGGCAGAGTGGGTTAAGGAGTAGGGGGGTCGGGTTAGGGATTGAGATGCGTATGGAGGGCGCGGGTTAGATGAGGGAGAGGGGTATGGAGTGTTGGCAGGTTGTAGTCGTAGAGATTGCAGGGGGTATGGTCGACTGGGGTGAGGGCGTTGGAGTGACAGCGTTTAGGAATGGAGGGCGGCGTTGCAGTGGGAAGGGCGTACAGGTAAGGTCAATTGGGATGTGAGATATGCAAGAGGGCGTATTGTTGGTCGGGTAGGATAAGGAGCGGGCCTGTGGTGATGCGGGAGGAGAGTTTGTAACGGTGAGGGATGACAGAGAGCCATGGTGAGTGCAGTGCGGTTAAGTGGTGAGAGATTGTGCTGTAAGGTGAGGTAAGTTGCAAGGGAGAGCACAGGAGGGCCAGTATTACAGTGAGGGGGAGGCGTAGTGATGTATGTGATGCGTAGTGCGTAAGGAGAGTGTGAGATGGGTTGTGATGTAGAGAGCGAGCAGGGTGTAGTGTAGGATGAGAAGGGGAAGGCCGAGAGGCCAAGAAGAGTAAAATATTTTATTTATTTATTTATTTAATTTTGTTTTTGTTTTTTTTTTTTTTAAATTTTAAACGGCAGAGTAGAGCAGAGGGAATTCACAGAGATTTGTAGACTCAAAAATTTTCAGGAAATGCGGGAAATCGCTAGTAAAAAACTCAGAATTTTTCCAGTAGCTCAGCAGCACGGAATTGGACAAAATGCAGAATTTTTTCTCAGAGAATGTGACAGAAATTTGCCAGTAAAAACTCAGAAATTTCTCAGAGAATTTTTCAGAAAATTTCAGCAGTAAAAATCCAGAAATTTCTTCTTCAGAAACCCAATATAAAACACTATTCCAGCAGCTCTTCAAAATGTAGATTTTAATAAGCAGAAATTGCAGGAAAAATGAGAATGAAAACCTTCAGATGGGCAGTGTTGCTTCTCTTCAAAATCAATGCCTGAATGCTGAGATTTTGAATGCTGCTCCTCTTCAAAACACAATGCTGACTGCTGCAAAATCACTGCTGCAAAAAGTCTCTAAATGCTGCAAAAATGTCAAGAATTTTGCAGATATGCATAGGCCATAGACACAAATGGCTCATTCAAAGTGGAGCAGGGCCAGCAATTGCCCGCTCTGATACCATGTTAAATCACACACATGGTGTATGAGGAAGATGAGCACACACACAAGAGACTAAACACACAATGAAAGATAACGTGAGGCTTTCTTATTTTCCATTATACAAAGATGTACATTTATAGTACAATGGTGTGACTCTTGGTTTCATATTCCAAGGTCACTTGGACTCCATTGTGACTTTTCGCATTCCACACCTACCCATGTAGGATTAGGTGTTCCAACAATTATTATAAGGAAATTACTTTAGTTGGTGCCATTAGTTTTGAGGATATTTTGTAGAGATCTTAATTTATTTTCTTTCTTTTAGATTTCTACACACAAACAAGAAATCAAAAAACTATTGCTTGCAAAAAAAAAATTAGTGTATATATAAATGTAAATTCAAATCAAACATTCAAACATTTAAACATCAATGGAAAAAAAAAATTTAAATGGGGAAAATCTTGTAACTTTGTATTATTGCATATAACAGTATATAGTTGAACCCTCTATATCCTTTTCATGAGCCACTTCTCCATCAGCAATCACGGATGTCCATAGGTTGTCATACAAGCTTATCATGAAAGTATGTTATAGGTCAAAATTTCAACAAAATTCTAATAAATAGTAATTTTTCCTCTCTTGTGACTTACAGAGAGCTTTCTTATATCTGTTTTTCTCACGAGGAATTAGATTGGATCTAAACACTTTGTTAACCATGTATAACACTTTGATCCTTACCACCCTAAGTGATTAAATATAAATCGATCCAACCTTATGTATGAAAAACGCATGCTTTGTTTCTCAAACTTAGTGGCACTAGGGAATTCTTAACTATATGTTGCTCAAGTTACTTTGACATAGGGCATTGATGGGCCTAGTATTTCTCAAATAGAATCGCGAGGGAGCGTCGAAGCCTCCAATTCCTTTTCTTTTCAACATTCCACAGTTCATTCTTGACACCTTGACTTGGAAAGTGTTGTCCGCTTTTATTGGACCCTAGGGGATTGATTTCAAGCTATAATAGATGCCCCTTAATTCATGGTGTTAAAAGAAAAAATAATGGATGCAATAAAATTACAATAATTATACAAGTTTGTGAGGCAAAGAGATATACCATGGGAAAAGGACTTGGAGAGGTTGTAAAAAGTATACTATGATACATAAAAATTCACATCATAGAGGTAGGCATACCTATAATTGGTATTGAGATAATAGAGTACGACCTCCCACAAAACATATTGTGGACTCATCTCATTAAGGACTAGTCATGATACAATATAGATATCTAGAATAGGAGTTATCAATAGGGATAGGCACTAATTTAAATTACCCCAATGATTTCCCTCAAATTACATAATACATTAATCTCCAACACAGCTTGGGGGAGGAAATAGTCAAGAGGTCAAGAGTGGTTGGAAGGTGGGTGAGAAAAACAAAGGAAAAAATGGTTTTGATACCATTTAACAAGAGACTAAGGGCTTTAAGCATAGGAAACCATGAGGCAATATCGAAAAATGTGGGGAGCCTATATACGATGATGACTAAACATAATTTACAAAGAGAGGCATTACGTTCAGTAGAGATGCCATTATAGATACTAAAGAGGTTGATTGGACCTACGAATAATTAAATAATGGACACCAAAATGGAAATGTGGTGTTATGATAGGGTTTCCATTAAGGCTAGGCTCTAGCACAAAATTTACGACATGGAAAAGGACATGGTTAATGCTTAAACCTAGTGACGTGGGCCCTTATGAAGAGTAAAATGGTGACATAAAATTTCAATAGTGAAATGATAGAATTGATGGTCCTAATCATATATTTTAGTTTCAACGTTATACCTGAAGGAAATATATAATTTTTTATATTTTTTGGTTTGAATTATATACATATGTGCAAATCATGACATAATATTATAGGTTATGCAATATAGTTCCCACTAACTGGCATAGGCCAACCTTTTCGATTAACATGCATCATATCATGTGTAGTTGTTTGCAACGTATGACACACCATGATGGAGCCATGCCACATCCAATTGAACTTCCACATTCCTAAATATTGATGATTCCAATGATATTAAAGAGACATAAAATTATCTCGAACAACCTGATGCCATAAAAGGTTAATTATCGCATGAGCTAGTACAACTCCTTAATAATGATGATCAAGATATGAAGATTGCATGAGACATTTGTTGGTAGGGGAACTGAGAGTGGATAATCTAGTGGCAAGTTTGGTGCTAGAAATCCCACACTTGACTCAGTTTGAGGGTGTTACTTCATTGAGTGACTTAGGAAATTTACCTTGGACTAATTCAAAACTATGAGAGGAAGTCTCCATTAATTCCATATTTTGGAGAGTAGAGGAATAATGAGGAATAATATCCACTAGCTTATCTTATGAATCCATGACATTTAAGATGGAATTAGGTGAAGGAAACTCAGTATTAAGGGATTGATGTGAATGTGAAGGAGTGAGAGCTCATGTGGATAGAGTATGTTGATCATATTCCACACTAGGATATATAACCTAACCAATTTCATTAGGTAGTAGTGCGACTGAAAAAATGGGAGTAGTTCCACAAAAGGTGGCATTGTACCCACATGAGATTCATTATTCATAGGCACCATGCGAGGAGAAGGAGGTCCAAGGGTTTCATCAGTGACATAAGAGATCATGTTAATGGATGAAGAATATGTAAATGCCTCCAACCGATCAAGGGGAAGTGTTCCCATCAATGATGATCCTTTGAACATCCCCACTCTAGTGTGTTTAGGAGTAGTGGAATCCCCAAAAAAATGGTACCAAAAGACTATTATGAAATTGAATATTAGGCTCCTGGAAGTCTAACTGGTCAATGGTGACTATCTTACCATGATGGGGAAACACCAGGAAAGGAAATACTAATGATATGATAGCGGTCATAGCAGACAACCAACTTCACTTAAGCAGTAGGTTATAGTCTAGTTGTGCATCAAAGAACCTGACCTCAACAAACATTGTCCCCTCCCCCCGCTAAAAGATATTCCCATCAAAATCCTTTATTTCCAATCTACGAATGCATAATGTCACTGAACCAAGAGCATTATAATACTTTGAAGACATAATCCAAGTTAATACACATTCATCCAAATCTAGCTTATGAACATCTTGTCTCAACATTTGGACCATAATATGGAAGGATAGATAATGTTGAAGATGGATTTTATATAAAGAAGGATAAACTGTCATGAAATTTGAATCTGAGCAAACCAAACTACAATTAAACCAAGCTATGGATTATTGATCAATGTAGATTGAACAAAGTTGACCTATGAGGTGAAACAAGAGCATAGGGAATTTAATTGGAAGGGTTGCCATCTAGGGAACTAGAAGAGATTTAATTTGACCCATCTTAGAGGCTAGTTGAACTATGTTTCTAGAAGATACAACCCCATAACTCCATTAGCATGGGTTCCATACTGTAATTCAAAAAATAAATCGAATATCAAGGAGTCTTATGAATGACCTAATATAAAGTATGCACTTGAGAAATATCAATTCAAGTTTATGGGCACACATGATGCATTTCTCCTCGATTTCAGCTCCTAACTTTGCCACATATTAATAAATACTAGTAAATAAGGACATAGTGAACTCTTCATGTAGAAACTCATCAAGGATCTTAGTTACGAAGAGACTTTGTCTTATTTTGCACACATGAAAATGAGTAGAGATCTGGGTGGAGGTATCTTGATAGAATCTAGTGAGAATGTCAGTAACAGTGTCATGCTTCATATATAATTTTTAATGATTAAAAAAAATCCTTTTTAAAGACATGAAATTATCATCATTGGTGCACTATAAGCCAACGTACCATTTGGAAACATCATTGGTAAAGTTTTGTAGGAGGAGGCACAACCTTATGTTATCATCCATTAATGAGATAAAATATAATCAGAAATGGTAATTGGTAATTTGGGATTTAGATTCTTCTCCAGGCTTACCATTGGAATTAGGAATATATTCTTGTAGTTTATGAGGGAAAAGTAGCCATGTAGGATTATGTTCTATGGGATCACTAATTAACTTAGAAATATTATGAAAAGAAAGAGGTTTTATGAATGGTGAGTTAAATGATGGATAGGGGGGTAAAGGTGACCCCTGTGACCCAAGTAGAAAATCTACTCCACCCATAGCTTGGTTTCCTATGTTAGGATAAATTTTGGAAGTGGTTTGGCTACAGGAGTTAGCTCCCACACCCATGTAAACATGTTGTTGGTGATGCCATCGAGTTGAATTTCACTAGCTATGAAATAAATCCCAAAATATTGTTGACCTCCTAAGCCAAATGGTGTTCCGAAATGATTACCAAAAGGGTTATAACCCCATGAATCAAACATATTATAAGAGAAAGTGTTATGTCCCCCTTGGGAATTCCATGAGCTAGATGTGTACCCCTCAAATGAAGATCCCCCCTAGTGTTTGGCATTTAAAAGGATTAGAAAACCCACTAGAAACAAATGTACCAATGGTTGTGCTAAAATATGACATGGATGAGGTGAATAGATTCCAAATATTCAGAAATCCATTATTAAGTATAGGCACATGCACTACTGAGATACCAAAACCCATCGTGGGGCCTAAGAAACTAGATATGAATGAGAAGTTTGAATCCCTTGCATTGGATATAGGTATAGTAGACATGAATGAGATAAAAAAAAAAAATTCTAGATATGAATTTTGATGATTTGATAAGTAATGTAGAGGCACCCATACTGTATGTAATATAAAAATGAAAGGAATATCTCTAAATATTTTACGAGAATGAGGGGAGTGAGTTCTCTATGGACATACTGGGGAAAAACCCCATTGTTGTAGAGGAATATTTTGACATGATTAGTTGAAGACAGGAAGTAACTAAATGCTTGATGCAACAAGTATCATCCTAGAGGTAATGGTGTTATCAATCAAGAACTCAAGTAGAGGACTATGTAAAGATCCAAACATGTTGACACCCCCACTTAATGAGATGGATGTAGACATATGGTGATGAGGTGGAATACTATGTTCAACCACTTGGTGAACAGAAGGTGTAGTCGCTTGAGTAACACCTAAAGTGACCCAAGACATAAGTGTATATATTGTGAGGTTAATTATACACCGATGGTTAACAAAACCCTCATCATAGGGAGTAGGTCCGTCAAGTATACAATATTCATACAAAATAAACTTCACCGTGATGGAAACCAAAACGTGACGTAATTGTTAAAATTAAAAATATTAAGGCAACCAAAGATTATCAAATATAATAGACTAATAAAATCCTAAAGAAGAAATAAAGAAAATTATAGGTCAAAATTATCCTCCCATAACCATAGCCTGGTTAACGAATGCCAAAGGTGAATTTGATAAAATGGTTGGGACAATTACAACAACCTCCTGCTTGATGACTCTTACACATTGAATCAAGTTCTCTTATTATCCATGGAGCAACCCCAATAAAACCGAGTAATTTTTTACTGATGTCTACCCTTGATAAAACATTGAAAACCCCATCTCCATCACCAATCATAGTCTCCAGAGAAAATGGACACTAATGATACCACAAAAGAAAACCCTCCATGGTAATAGTCATTAGGTATACCTAATTAAAAGAGAAGTTATTGATTTAGAAGCCTCCCTAGAGTGCATGTAGCTGAAAAAACCAAGACAAAACAAATCAAGTTATATAACTTTGCTAGTGACATTTTTGCCTCATTATTAACCTTTGTGTGAGAAGGGATTCTTAAGTGCAGATCAATTAAGGTGGATTTACTCTTCTTAACTCAAGATACTAGGTTTGTTTTATGGTCTTGGATGGTTTACTTTTCTCCCCTATTTGAGACCTTAGCCTTAGCGATTATCTATTTTCTAATAGGGAAAGTCAAAATTCTTGGGCTAAATTTAATTATGCCTTTATTTTTTGGTTTTTTATTAAGTCAAAGGTATGATGGATAAAACTATAGATGTTGTTTTGAATAATGTTCTTCGACAAAACCATTCCAGATATGCACATGCATGTATTGATTTAAATGAATTGGGATATTTATTCTTTCTAATGTAAGTACAAATATTTCCCTTTGTTGTTATGAGCAAGCATTCCATAGTAATGAAAGTGCCAAGGAATGTTTTTACATCTCCCTATATCAGCTTCCATTCCATAGGCTAAACACAACATTGTAGCCAATTGAGGAAGACCATCATTCCATCAAATTTATGTCAAATTGATTAGGAAGAAGAAATTTGTAATTAGGATATTTCAGACATAAATAAATGGGGAACCCCTGTAACTAGATTCGTTCACTCAAGTATTAATGTTAAAAAATATATGATCCATAAAATTGATAGAAGCATATGAATGTAGAGATTGATTAGGAATCTTGGGTATAGTTGTTTTTCAACAATAGTTGTAATTTTTTTGTATAAAAACTAAGGCATTGTCCTCATAATCTTCTCCACAATGTGTCCTTCACACCAAGAAAAGAAACACATACCAATTTCGGAAAAGTAATAATTACACAACAAAATTATTCTCTCGCACTCCTACATATTCCTTGGTCTTCCATTATGGGTGTTACAACCAAAATGGATTTGATACCAATAAATAGATCATAATTTCTTATACACACAGAAAACTATTTTTTTCCATTTCATTTCACATCTATATACATCACACTAATATAGTGCATATGAGATCCAAGAGATTGCAAGGTAGGAGATTGTTTATTGAGAAGATATCCCAACAACCCAATCCAATCAACAAATGAAATCTACATGAATATTATTGTAATAATTAATTCTAAGTTGAATTCACACAAGTGACATGAAAAATGTTAGAAATATATGTATATTCCTCATATGGTATATATAACATTGTACTTTTCATATATATATATATATGAGAATTATATATATTTCTAATATGAAATATACAACATTGTACTTGTGTGTGTGTGTGTGTGTGTTCATAATACAAAAGCAAGGTTTGCAACAAAGTTCTATATTTTTGAGTTGCCTAGACATTGTTCTAGTTACATATTTTTTAATATATTAGATATTTTCCTAATTCTATTGTAAATTGGTCAAGAGAAAAATTGTATAGAAACTGAATATTTTGATCACATGCCTTTAATAAAACACACCCAAATTTTGACAAACTATAAACCACTTTTAATTTAAATTGGAGGATTATCACCAATATTCTTTAAGTTATCTAAACGAAGTACTATCAAATTCAATTATTTATCTTAAAATAAATATTACTAAAATTCTAGAATACTTCTAAAAGCAAATACTTTTATAATTTAATATATATAAAACCTTTCAATACTCTAGTAAATTTAAAATTGACATATATAAATTTTATGGAGAAGAATAATTAAACTACTCAATAATATATTTAGGATATTTAAATATATATATATATATATATATATATATATATATATATATATATATATATATATATATAAACATTTTAGTTAATAATTTATATAACTTTCATATCTATGTTCAATGACAAACATAGATGAAAAAATCTTGGTCATTTTGTAGCATGGGACATCTAGAAATCCATCTCGATATATTTTCTCCTCAACTATTAAAAAAAAGCTCATTACCACAACCACTCTCATATCTGGTGTAAACCAAATTGTTGATTCCTTCAAAATTAAACATTAAAACTCCATACTCAAAGAGAATATCGTTTTCCCTAAAATATTCCACAATATATTGTGGCATTCTTGTAATCTCTCTGACCAGTCTAACCACTTAGTATTTGGAATACAATTTTAACTTCTCAAACTTTGATATAATAATATCACCTAAATTTAATATGCATGAATCTAAATGCACTCGTGAACCACAAGTGGATAAAAAATCATCCCTTTGCATATACTCTAATGGGAATGACATGAAATAATGCATCCTATTTTGAAAGTTGAATACCACAATGTTAGCCTAAAATATTTGTTCTCTCTCTAGAATTATAATAGAAGAAATCTTTATAAACGACAAACAAATTCCTCTCACATGATTAAAAATGGTCTAAACCTGCATGGGAGGTGTCTCACTGTACTCCATGACTTCAGACTGGAATCGTAAACTTATACTCTCTATCTATTCCTCCCCATCTTTCCCTTGACTCGAATAATTTCATTCAATAAAATGAGGGCATTCTATTCTTTACAAACACCACAATATGTACATATTTTTTTTCTGTGGAAAACATGCAAACACCTTCTCCTGAAGATTGTTAGGAAATTGAGACCACCATGTTGAGCACTCTTGTATATCTCTCTTTTCTATGTTGTGAGAAAAGTAAATTTCCACTTTTAATGACATCAGAATATTCATCTTGAGTCAATGAAGCTTGCAACTCAGTTTTACACTTTGCACATGCAGTCTGCAAACATAGAGAGACATTTTATGTTTATGCTTTATGTTTTTCATAATCAACCCTTTTTCGATAAGATAGGAGGTGGAAGCGGAAAATCAACCTATTTAAATTTTCCTCAGATCTCATATGATTGCACAAGTCAAAATTGAATTTTTCTTCCTTGGCACTCATGAATATATCCTTGGTATGCATAACTAACTTGATGCAAAAGAGGGAGAAGTGTTATCAAGATGTAACTAGTAACTTGTAATGCTTTTATCATGGAATTTTGGGATATTGCAAATGTGGCCTCGTGCTCTTTAGTCACCCATCTCTCCTCTAGTTTTAGAAAACTATTGCTTCTCTAGTTATCTTTTCGAAGGCTAGTCTTCTCAGTGCTCCAAGGATATAATGTTTGTTACTGTAATCAAGTGGTGAAATCTATACTAGTTAGTGTGTGGTTTAGTGATACCAAATGCTAATTTGGTTGGTTTCTTCTGACAGATGATCAATTGGCTTGGCCTTCCCTCTAATATCATTGTGGGTGGTTTTCTCTCTAGTTCTAGAGCTCCAATTAACGTGTCCATCTCCTCAGTTGTTATGCTGATATCTTTTGGGTAGGCCTTCATGTCATTTATACAATCATGTTAGTCTTATTTATCAAGTTTATAGTTAGCTCAAGAGCTCAATAATTCTCTATTAATTTATCAATCTATTATTTTCTTTAGTACTCAAAAGCTATTCTTTCGTCACTAGTCTGGTTTCTAGTGGCAAATCATAGCTAGAAAAACTATAAATGTAACTTGTATTTTTTTATTAATAGATGAGTGGATACATTTAAAATAATTATACATATTTTTATAGAAAATTTTATCTTTAGTAAAAATTAATTAAATAAAAAATATGCATAAAATTTAATCATAAATAGCTTTCATAATTTTAAAAAATTTCAAAAATTTAAATCATCTTTTCACAATTTTAGTTATATCTTCACTTACCAAAATCTATATCTAAATAGTTTAGAAAATCTCCCTACTTATAGATTTCATTAAATGGTTTAGAAAATCTCCCAACTTATAAATTTTATTAATTAAAAAATTAATATTAAATATAGATTTTTGTAAATAATATGTATTTGTAAAACCTTCACTTTAACATTATATAACTAAGATCTCAATTTTTACTAAATTCCTCTGTATATTTAACATTTTATTATCATCTAATTCTTTTCAATAAAATATATCTTTAAAGGTATGACATTTAAAACTATATACATAACGCTTTAATTTTTTTATATATAACGCTTCGATTCTTATCAAATTTGTGACTTTCAATTTTATTATAAATAACATATATGTTTGTATCTTTTACTATTCTGATTTGACTAGTTGTTATAAAGTCGATTATTTTATTCTAAAATATATTTTCTATGCATTTATGGCCTACCCACTGCGAAATGCTTTGTAATCGCTGCAAAATATAGGCAAATAACTGGATTTAGCGACCTTTCAAGCTATATTTTTAAAGGCCAAGTCTACATTATTTAAATAAATAATATATTATATGTTTGATTTAAAAATGATTTTTTTCCCTAAATTTAAGTAAAATTTGGTTAAGAAAAAATTGCAAAATCATGATTATAAACATTTTATCGGATTTCTTCTATATTTTTTTATGTGAAAGTTTTTCATTAAATTATTATTTCATCTTTCAAGAACATTCAAAATCACAAAACACTTTTGGTCGACAAAACGAAAAGAAAATAAAACAAATAAAAAAAATGCCACACAACTGCTAAACTTATCATGATCACAACTCACGGTCCGCAGAGCCCCGTCGACCCATCTTGCTGTTACAGGAATTTGTTAAACCATTTTATTCACAACTACCTGATAGCTTGCCCGACCCATTTAATAACGATTTGCAGAAACCCACCGGCTCATCTCGCTGTTATGTCCTCTTAGATTGCATCAACTTTACGCTCGCTTTAATGCTGGGTTGAACACATAAATTTAAACAACACTCAGCAACCATGGATGCATCGCTAGATTTAACTGCCCTGATATGCGAATCATCAATGAATATGCGATTATCTGTGGATACGCGAGTTTACACGGGATATGCGAGTTCCCGCAGGCGAATATGCGAATTTACACCTGATATGCGAGTTCCCGAAGGCGAATATGCGAGTTTACACCGGATATGCGAGTTCCCGAAGGAGAATATGCGGATTACCGCCGGTGAGTATTTGAGTTAACCACCCAGGATACGCGAATTATCACCACCGAATCTGTGATTATCAGCATATAAGCGAGAATTGACTGGATACGCGAGATATCAGCACTGGATATGCCATATTATATTCGATACACTGATCATCAGCACCAGATAGGCTTCCTATTACGCTGATACGCAAGGTCTCTGCCGTTTATGTGAGTGCTTTCGGACGGATATGTGATAAAGCACTGCTGAATATGCGGTAATCTTCCGGTAATTAGGGCTATCAACTCTGCAACGCGAGGTATAACTGCCAATACACGAATTATCATTAATTGACACGCGACATATCACAGAATACGCGACCTATCACTTCACACGCTACTTATAATTTAATACGCTAATTATCGCAATCTGATACGCTTATTACGGTGAAAAACGCGGACTATCGCCGCCAGATATTGTTATCGTTAGCGTGATAGGCGAGCTATCTAGGGTTTTAAAACATTAATTTAGATATAATCTGCTTTAATCTTTGGTTGAAGAGGGGCGCACATACTACAACAGCCATGGTTGCATCTCTGTTGCGAACCTGAGCTTGAACGACGGACAAGCGCTGAGTCTGATCCTCCAGCCAATCGGCTTGTTGTTCTTTGTGGTTAAACAGAATTTCAGAAAACTGCTCCGCCTTCCCCCTATTCCAACTCGATGGCCTGTTATGGGCAGGCTTCCACTTCGATGGCAGGTTTGTGGGGGCAAAGCTTATTTATCAGTCCATCCGCCCATTAATGCGCCGAGGGATGAAATCCCCACCGTCAGATTAAAGCAGTGCATCATCCTACGGTGGCGATTTCATCCCTCGGCGCATTAATGGGGGATGGACTGATAAATAAGTTTTGCCGTTTGTGGGCAGCAATGTCGACGCTAGGGGGCGAATTATTTCCAGGTAATCCAATTCGGCTCATGGTTCTGATCATGCTCGCCACCTTAATTTAAATAATATAATATTTATATCATTACGCAGAGAGGCGCATTTTACAGCCTAGTATGATCCCGATGTGTAAGTATGTTGGAAGCCAAAAAAAATGTCGGTTTGAACAATAGCTTACATAAACGTATAAATGAACAATTAAAAATTTATTAAAAATAAATTTAAATGATATAAACTTAAAATATGAAGAGTTTACTAACACTGAAAAAAGAGATATGGTAAATAAATAAAATATGGTAAATATGTAAAATATATAAATAAACCATAGGTTTGGTAAATAAATAAAACCTCTTTTTATATTACTCACGAGGTATGGTAAATAAATAAAAATATAAATAAACTAGAGGTATGGTAAATAAATAAAACCGATTTTTATATTTACTCAATAAACCACTTTATATTTACAAAAACTAAAAAACAGGTTTTATTTAGGTGAAGCCTATGGGAAAAATTATTATTAATACCATGGGCCAAATACCATGGGACAAATTTTTAATAATACCATGGGCAAATACCATGGGCCAAATAATATATTTATAAAATAGGTATGGTAAATAAGTAAATATAAAAGAGGTATAAAGAGGTAAGGTAAATAAATAAAAATATATCAAATATGATTAGAAATCAAATCTAATTATATATGAAGTATAAGGGTCAAATACCATGGACCAAAGTATTATTAATACCATGCAAAAAAAACATTATTAACCCTAACATTAATATTATTAAATTTAATATGTTTAGATTAATAGAATATTAAATTTATTATATTGTAATATATATTAATATATCATGATATATGATAGAGGTGGAGAAATAGGGGGAGTGAAAAGGGCGATATGGAGATAAATTGGAGAAGGGAGAAGAGGAATGAAAAGAGAGAGTGTGAGAAGAGTGAGAGAGTTAGAGAAGGGTAAGAGAGGGAGAGGGAGACATAAATATGGAGGTGGGAGAGAGATAAGGAGAGAGGGAAGGAGAAGGAGAGAGGATTGGAGGGTAGAGAGTGAGAGAGAGAGAAAGAAGGGGGAAGGGAGAGGGAGGTAGGAGAGAAAGGATGAGAGGTGGATGAGAGAAGGAGGGATAGAGAGATGGAGCTGGAGGCGGAGCGAGGAAAGGAAGAAGAAATACATAGAGATGGAGTGACAAGGGAGAGATGGAGAGAGAGTGTGTATGCTTATGGGTGGGATAAAGATACATAGGAGTGATGGAGACAAGGAGAAAGGAGGAGTGATGGAGACAAGGGGGGAGAGAAGGATAAAGGGATATAAATAGTAATATAGTTGGAGAGTGAGATAGAGTGATGGAGGAAGAGGGAGGATTGGAGGACAGAGAGAGAGAGAGAAAGAAAGAGAGCTGGGGGTTCAAATAGAAGGAGGTGAGAGAGGAATGATGAGAGAGAGGAAGAGAGTGATGGGGGAAGAGAGGATTGTAGGAGAGAGAGAGAGAGATAGAGAGAGATGGGGGAAGATAAAGGGAGGTAGGAGATAAAGGGAGAGAGAGGAAGGAAAAGGGAGGGGAATTGAAAGAGAGGAGGAGAGAGGGAGGGATAGAAATATGGATTTGGAGGGGGAGAGAGGGAGGGATTGAGAGATGGGGGAAGAGAAAGGGAGGTAGGAGAGAAAGGGAGAGAGAGGAAGGAAAGGAGAGGGGACTTGAAAGAGAGGAGGAGATAGGGGAGGAGAGAGGGAGGGATAGAAATATGGATTTGGAGGGGGAGAGAGGGAGGGATTGAGAGATGGAGCTGGATGAGGAGAGAGGGAGGGAAGAATAAATACATAAAGAGTGAGTAGTGGAGAGAGAGAGGGGGAGTGACAAGGGAGAGATGAAGAGGGAGTGTGTATGTTTTGGGGTGAGATAAAGAGACAAATAAGGAGATATGGAGAGAAGGAGAGAGAGAGGCCTATGGTAACAAAGTTGGAAGGTGAAGATAGAGGCAAAGAGGGGGGGGGAGATAAAGGAAGAGATAGAGTGAAGAGAGGTAGGGAAAGAGATATGAATATGGAGAGTGAGAGAGGGGGATGTAAGAATAAAGACATAGAGGGTGAAAGGTGGAGAGAGAGAGAGAGGGAGTGATAAAGAAGATGGAGAGAGAGGGAGAAAGGGTAGCAGGAAGGAAGAGAGATAGAAGCGAGAGAGAGGGAGTGATAAAGAAGATGGAGAGAGAGGGAGAAAGGGTAGCAGGAAGGAAGAGAGATACAAGCGAGAGAGAGAGAGAGGGAGAGAGAGAGGGAGGAGGAGGAGGAGGAGGGAGTGATAGATAGATATATAGATTGTAGAAAGAGAGTTTATGTTTTGGATTTGATATAGAGAGATAGAGTGAGATATAGATATAGATGTAAGGTGAAGAGAAAAAAATATAGACGGAGAGAAGGAGGGAGGGACAAGGAAATTGATAGATATGAAGTGAAAGAGTGTGTGTGTATGGTGGGGTGAGATAAAGAGAAAAAGAAGGAGAGATGGATGGATATATAAATATATATGGGGGAGAGAGGGAAGAAGGTTTCCTGTAGTAGATGCATTGATTTCAGTGTAGATGATGATTTCTAATCCTATTTGATTTCTTGCACTAGATGAATTGATTTTGGGGTAGATGTTGATTTCTAATGATATTTGATTACTTACACTAGATGGATTGATTTTAACGTAGATGATTTCTAATCCTGTTTGATTGCTTGCACTAAATGCATTAATTTCAGTGTAGATGATGAATTCTAATCCTATTTGATTGATTTCACTCGATGCATTAATTTTAATGTAGATTTTAATTTTTGGTTATATTTGATTTCTTTCACTAGATGAATTGATTTCAATGTATATTATTTTTAATTCTATTTGATTGCTTGCACTGAATGGATTGATTTCAATGTAGATGGTGATTTCTAATCTTATTTGATTGCTTTCATTAAATGCCTTGATTTTAGTGTAGATGGTGATTTCTAATGTTATTTGATTGCTTGCACTAGATGCATTAATTTCAATGTAGATGTTGATTTATAATTATATTTGATTGCTTGCACTAAATGCATTGATTTAAATGTAGATGATTTATAATCCTATTTTATTTCTTGCACTAAATGCATTTATTTCAGTGTAGATGGTGATTTCTAATCCTATTTGATTGCATGCACTAGATGCATTGATTTTAGTGTAAATGTTGGCTTTAAATCCTATTTTCCTACTTGCACTAGACTCGTTTATTTGAGTGTAGATGTTGATTTCTAATCATATTTCATTACTTGCATTAGATGCATTGATTTTAAGTAGATGTTGTTTTCGATTATTATTTGATTTCTTGCATTAGTTGCATTGATTTCAGTGTATATGTTGATTTCTAATTTGATGTAATTGGATGTATGATGGTACATTAATTTTAAAGTCATTGGATTAATAGTGTGTGTGCAATGATTTCAGTGTAAGCACAAAAAATTATTGACAATGTATATTTATTTTTGTGTTATAGTAATTCAACCTATTAATATTGGAGAGAAAGAGAGACAAGGTATGATGTTTACTATAATAGCTCGAGCTAAATATTTAAATGGTTTACGATTCCAACTGTCCATTTCAAATAATCAATATCAAAATATGACAAAACTAACATTGGTGAAAATAAGAATAGTAGAAGAAAATAGTTTGAAAGCAATCACAATGAATACTATTCGTAATTGACTACATTCTTATTATTCACAGTTTCTATCATTCAATATTATTACATTGTCACTTTGCATTCAAAATTTCATTTCATCATTAAAGTTATTTTACAATATTTATCATCTCAACAGACTGAGGTAACTAATCAAATTTAAAATCAAAATGACTCAATAAATCTCAGACATATTTAACATATTTAAAATGGTTATGTTAATATTAGATGTATTTACATATTATTGATAAAATTAAGCATATGTTCCTCATATTATCGATAGATTTTCCTTGGTCGCACACAATTGAAACCAACCTAGATCCATCTTAACTCCGGATCTATCAAGCGCCAAGAGGGATCAAATCTCTCAAGGTGAAAACCTCTTTTAGGTGAAAACCTCTTTTTTGAGTGCAAAAATTGAGGAAAGGTTTTCACCTCGAGAGATTTGATCCCTCTCGGCGCTTGATAGATTCGGAGCTAAGATGGATCTAGACTAGTATATACCATGAACATGAACATAACCTATAAGGTATAAATTAATTGATTTAAGTGGGATTTATACTCGTTATCTATGCTTTAGATCGTTGGGCAATTAAGACCACCATGTTGAGCACACATGCGAATCTCTGCTTTCTCATATGCATTAAATTATTGGGCATGAGACCACCATGTTGAGAAAACCTGCGGATCTCTGCTTTCTCTCCCCTGACATAAAGAAATTTTCACTTTCTGTGATCCCAAAATTTTCATCTTCAATTGGTGAAAGATTGAAACTTGGATTTACAATTTGCTCATGCTGTCTGCAAATAGAGAGAGGAGGGGGCGTCTATAGGAATATATTGGTTTTGGTTTATATGTGATGTTACGGTCTTTATCCTATATATAATCCTTTCACACGATATCTTCACAATAGCTGACCTTTTCTCCACTTCTTTATGATTATTTCTTCTTATTATCATAAATATAATATTTATTATACATAGTGTAGCATAAAAGTCAAGCTTGCATTCATTCGACACAATTATTTTATATATAATTTTAATGGAATGATTCATTTAAAACGGTTTTGAGCTATGTTATTAGATTTAATAATGAAAAACTAAAATTTAACACTCCAACCATTAATAAATAATATTTATATTTACATTAATTATATGAAAATTATTTCATATAATATGAGATAAGGGAGAAATTGTGAAGAAAAATAATAATAAATAAGAGAAGACATTGGCAAGAGTAATGAGAATTGGTCTAATGCTTGAGTGGGCCTAATAGTTAAGAGCATGCATTTTTCTCTTAAGACGTTACAAGTTCAAAAGGAGATGAGGGTAGATTATATATGCCTTCATATACGTTAGCAAGCAAATCTATGCGTGCAGGTGGGTCACTATATTACTATTGGAGTTCCTTATTGTTGTTGGTAGTGTAGCTCCCTTATTGTTATTGTGGTACCCCTTTAGTACCCATATTGTTATTATTGTGCCCACACATTAGTACTGTTAGGTCGGCTAAGATTATATTGTGACCCCATGGACTCCTATATATAGAAAGGAGGTTTTGTCATTTGTGTCATCCAAGTAATGTTCATTTATGTAATGTAAAGGAGGTTGCCTCCTCAAAGTGGTTGATTTCTAAGGCGTTGATCTCTCCTTTATTTTATTTTGGGAGTTGGTTTCATAATAGAGCGAATGTTTTGGTATATGTATTTGGTGTATGTACATATGTATATAGATGTAAATATTGTCATGATTTACATTATAAAGCTCCAATAAGCAGTATGGTTTTCATTTCATTATGATGTTATGATGTCATCTTATTAGGTTGGTTTGCTTCTCAGCACGTTGATCATTGTAAATATTGTAACGAGATAAGTTATAAAGCTCCATGGGCAATATGTTTTTCTTACAACAATCTTGTTGGTTGTTGGTGTTGTTAAACATCGAGGATGGTGTTCCCCCAAGTGGCGGGGTTTTGTAATAGCCTTAGTGAAAATTCCATGTAATAAAAGTTAATAAAGGAAAAATAATAACCAAGGTCATGGGACATATATTCCAAGCTGAACGTTAGGAAAAAGCATCCTATTACGGGTGTTCATATGGGTTATTATGGCTATGGAAATTGGCAAAGGCAATGGCTAAGGCTTTGGAACGGCAAAGTGGCATTTATTGGCATTTATTTCTAAAATAATTGAAAATAGGAGAAAAGGGAGGTGAAGGGACATAGGTTGCATGTGAGGACGAAAATGAAGGAAAATAGAGGCCTCGTTGATTAGAAGGCTTCTTAGGATCACTTGGTAACAAATTTTCAATTCAGTTTTGGAGCTCTAATTTTCTCTCTATCCCTATCTCATACTCTTCGACACTCAGAGTTTCTTGGAGAACTCTTAGAGAGTGTGGCATACTTAGATATTGGAATCAAGAAGGCAAAGGAAAATTAGGAAAGTGCAAGAGAAAATTGGGATCAACATCTACAATAGGTTTTTTTTGTAGGTATCATGATGCACGTATGTTTTCCTCACTAGTTTTGCGATGCATAGTATACGCATGTGGTTCCTTGGTCATGATTTGTCATTGGCATGGAGTATTTCCTATATTGATAGTGGATTTTCCTAGACTTTTTGTTTCACGGATAGACATGGTGTTGTGGGTTAATTCATTATTTTATTTTTTTTCTGGTTGGTTCTCATATTCTTTTAGTTTTTTGTTGAGTTACTATTCGATGTAGCCTTGGTTGGAAAAACACTTTGGATCCCTGTAACACCTTGGGTTGAGTTATAGTCCTGGGGCCTTGGTTGGAAAAATGCTCTCGAGCCCTTGGTGCGTTGAGTTACTAGTCCTCGAGCCGTAGCTGGAAAAACGATCTAGAGCCCGACAATAGTTGTGTGTTCAGTTACTAGTCCTAGAGATTTGGTTGGAACAAACCCTCTAAAACCCTGGACAACTTAAGTGGAGACCAATCTGGTGATGGTTGTGATGTTCAAATATTTGGTGGAATCGCTAGATGATGGTTGAGGTAATTTGACCTATGAAATCTCTCATTTAGTTTTGATTTATGTGTTTTATGATATCCCACACTCATTCTTTGAATATGACATGGGGGTGACTGGTTGAAGAGATATTTATCTCAACCATGTCTATGGTCGGGTGGAACGTGGAAGTCTCAAATTTGATTGCATTTTTATTATGGAAATAAGAGCTCTTTCCTCTTGTATTAATGGCTAAATATGCTTGTTATTATGTGGATTATCTGGCTATTATGTGCTTGTCTTTTTTGTTGTTTATATGTTGGTCATGAATTTGTTGTATGCTTGTGATGATGTATGACTCTCATCATGTTTTGAATTTTAAATGAATGAAAAATTTATCTATGACCATATAGATGATAATGTAGTTAATGAGATGAAGTAAGAATGCTTCTTAGTGATTATCAGATAAGTATGAGACCTATATGCTCATATATGTTATTTAAACATGTAGATTACATATCGGTGACATGTTTGATGAAATTCCTTCCATGGCTAGTAGGGGTCCAATCAAGTCCTTGCTTAAGTGTTTGCATTTCCATTGTTATTCCACTTCTACTTTTCATTTATGAAAGTGTGATAGAGTTCCGGGAAGTGACCTGGGCTTTGAGCTTGAAAAAGTGGCAAAGAAATCGAGACCACTGGCTCCGAACTACTGGGAAATGTCCCCAGTCACATGCATACCGATGTTGTACGTGCGACTAGACATTTCAAGTTGTACTATTTCCCATGTCAAGGGAGTGACTGTGGGATTGAAGCATGAAAATTTCAGGTTGGATCAAGGGCTAGCCTCTTGGAAGGTTGGGATGGCTCCTGAGTGTCCTTTAGCATGTGCAAAAGGCTTGTGTCATTGTGTGCTGTCAGTTCCACTTCCTTAAGTTGACCAAGGAGGTTGAATCAAATCATAGTAACTCTTTGTGAAATGTTTACCCCGGTTGGTCGATTATTTGGGTAGATGTGGGAGGAGGGTGTTACAGTATCAGTATTTTATCCCTTATTAATTAGCATTCCTAAATCCCATTTCAACACCACCTTCTCAAAATATTCCTCTATGTGACTTTTTTTGGTCTTCAACCCATAGAATTATTTGGTCTATTGTTTCACTATAATATTTTTTTGCCTCATATTTTTTAATTGCCTAAACAAATTCAACTAATAATCCTTGGGAATAAATTTTCTTTTAAATTTCTCCACCTTCATGTCCCAACCCTTAATATATTTATTTCTTTTCTCGTTCGATATACCTACTACATGTCCCAGCATAATGTGGTGTGTGCACACAGTCTAGTTACTGCATATTTGACCTTCTAGTCATCCTCCATGTATTCATAGTTGAAGTATTTATCTAGTGCGTTGATCCAATCAAGAAACTATTCCACATTAAAGTTGTTTTCATACAGTGGAACCTCCATCTTTAGTTTAGACCCCACTTTGGTAACCATATTTATTAGTTTTTCCTTTATTTTCTGTCTTCGTGGAGACCCATCCATCTCCTCTTCTGATCTCATATCTTCTCTCTCATTGATGTCTTTCACATTAGGTTTTCTTCCTTTGTTTGTTTCCATGACTTCTATTATTTCCATAATATTTATTAGCCCCAACCATCAATCCTCTTCCATTCTATTACCCTCTGAGCCTCATCTCTTGGGTGGCATAGTTTTAGCAATTTCTTGGCATGTTTTCTTCAAAATATTTCTTCATCTAGCCTCAAGCTCTACAAAGCTTACTTCTTTGGTACCACATTTATGCAACAAAATATGATAGTAGTCCTTGTTCTATTTATTACCTTGTAACTTATGTCTCCTTGAGACTTTCTACCCCTACTACTTGGGTTTTCCATAGGACCAAGGTCCTAGTGTTCCAGCCCCTCTTAGTGCTCCCTAAAAAACTACTCCTTATTGTGATTCAAAACTTGGTCACAACCCCATCCATTATCTCATTCGAACTTTAATATTGGCATTTTTTAATGATGTGGAACCCTCTTCTCTCAAAAAACTATAATTATCCTCGCAAATCGATGACTAAAAAATATTGTGGGGGGTCCTCCTTCTGCAATGTTAACGAAGGTTGGGGGATCCACACTCTTGATTCCAATTCAATTTTTTGTTCATTTTATTGACAATGAGGGTTTTGTGGAGTTGATCAAATGTTTACGGGGCAAGTTACCGCCATGGTATTAGCTGGAAAGGGGGGTTGACGCCTGTAGTCCCCTCATATTGGAAACTTGCATAAGCTTGGAACACAAATGTTATAACACTCACATGGAAAACATCAATGCACCCTCTCAGTGTTTCCTTGGGCCTCACATCAGTTAACTGGCATGCCTTAGTTAGTCTTTTATCCATGAGCCTTACTTGCGTACCTCTATTTTAATTACAAAAATAATAAAATAGAATTATGGGCTGTCGACCATAGGAAATTCCTATTATCATCAACCCTTAAATATGTCAGCTATACATAAACCTTTCACTTTCCAAGAGTTTTAAGCACAAAGTATTTAATGCATCTTGTGCAATTGATTTAAACAAGAACACCCACATACTATGATAGTAATTCATGTTCAGATAAGATTATAATTTCTTGACATTACATAAGCTTGAAAACATGTAGTCAAACTAAAATACACAATATGATATTAAGTTCAAAGTTTCAAGTAATTAGTAGATATGACTTTACACTTCACGAGCCTAAACAACAACTATGAACACTGGATCTCTTTGTCTTTATATCTTTTCTCCTTTAACAAAATATTAGCTAGACCAAATAAATGATAACTTATGTCATTTTCATAATGATTACATCTAACCCACATTCTAAAGACTAGAAACCACCTCATACTATTAAATATTTATATATGTCCTCTCAAACAACACTTTAACAAAACTAACAAATTCCTACGATGAAAATGTCTTCCACATAAATATTCTCCCTATCATTATGTGTAATGTTCATGCATCAATATCAAACCCTTTTATGCTGAAAGAACTATCGTGGCATAGCTTATAATAATATAATGAGATATGTCTACAAGCACTATATACAATGAATTTTTTTTATTTGAAATCCAATTTACTTTTAATGTTGTTTGAAGTGCCAATTTTTAATATGAACATTAAACTATAATAAAATGCATTTATTTTCCATTAGTAACATTATTATAAAAAGAAATGCATTTGTCATGCCATGTATTCCAATTTACAAATAGTGTTATTGGGGTCCATTAGTTATTAAACTTTATTTGCGATACTATGGGCATCTGTATTACTACGAGAGCTAGGAAGGGGTGATGGGGACTTGCACCCAATGGCCACCACTACTTTTGTTCCGGTCAACCTAGGAGAAGGTCCCCTTCCTTTTATATTTTTGTGATTTATGAAAATTAATATATTCACGACATACCTTTAAGGTTACGCATTAAAAATCACACCGCATTCGGAGCATACACGTCTCATGGTTTTTATTGGTTCAAAATAATAAAATGTTAGATTGGTATTTTTATTTTTAAATTAAATATATTTTATTTCTAAATTTAATAAAATTAGTATGTCACGCATTAAAAATCAAACCGCATTCGTGGCATATACGTCTCATGGATTTTATTGGTTCAAAATAATAAAATGTTAGGTTGGCATTTTTATTTTTAAATTAAATATATTTTATTTCTAAATTTAATAAAATGACCGTCATTTATTTATTTAAGGGATTGACTATGTTAAAGATTAAATTGCAAAATTGATATTTGATAATTTTTTAGTGAGATCAAAAATTTACTTTTATTATTATTAAACACACTGAAATTGTATATCTTAATATTTTACAACCAAAATATATTTATAATAAAAAATAAAAAATAAAAAATAAAAAATTTATTTAAATATTTGTAATTACATTTATTTTTGATTAATTAAAAAATATTGAAAATTGAAAATTATTATTATTATTTTTATTAAAATTATATCAATATAATATGAAAATTGTGAACAATATTAATATTAGGCCATTGTTGGCTAGCACAAGTGGTTGAGGACAAATTCGTTCGCACAAGTGGTTGAGGATAGATTTATTTGCAAGGCGATCCATGATCAAGCTTTACAGGGTGGTTGTACCCTGTGCTAGAGAGAGGAGACATGCTAAAATATCCAGTGAGCTTAGGGCTAGTGTGGCCCAGGCCATGTATGAGGCCGAGGTGACTTTGACATATTAGACGGATAAAGCATCTCCAATAACATGTCAGACATGCTAAAAAATCCAGTGAGCTTAAGGCTCATGTCGCCGAGGCCATGTATGATCCCGAGGTGACTTTGACAGATTAGACGGATTATGCATATTAAGCATCACGACTCCTCAAATAACAGGTCCGACATGGTAAAAAATCCAGTGAGCTTAGGGCTATTGTGGCCCAAACCATGTATGATCGCGAAGTTATTTTGACAAATTAGATGGATTATACATATTAACATCGCTACTCAAATATATAACAAGTCAAGCATTGCAGATCGCAAAAAACTTGACAAATAAAAAATAAAAAATAAATAAAATATTAATATATGAACTAAAATAAAATGTTACCGACTGATTAATCAAACCTAAAAGATGATGGTTCTATTTTAATGCATTGTTAACTTTAGGAAAGAGATATTGGAATAAGAGTTTTTTTTGTATTGTGTCATAATAATTTAGAGGAAATAATTCTAGTTTAGGGTTGTGTTAAGGTTATTGCGGAGATTTAAGAAAATAAATTTCTGTTCTGAAATTGTGATGTATTATTTTATTAAATTTTGTATAAATACAAGTTTAATATGTAATTTTTAATATAGATAAAAATTGCAAAATAATTAATATAGATGAAAAATATAAAATAATAAAATATTAATAAATTAAAAATAATATATACATATATCTATATCTATATATATAAGTTTTTTAAAGATATATTTTAATTTTCAATAAAAATAAATTTTAATATTTCTTAAAATATTTTATAGATTCAATAAAATATTTGTTTAATAAAATGAATTTAAAGACACCTTTATAATAAAAATATAATAAAAATAAAACATTATATATGATTATTGGTATTATTCATACTTTTTCCACTTAAATACCCTTCAACTTCAAAACCTATAAGTTTCTATGTTTTTGAATGTGGTTAAAGAGAGGAAAAACACGAAAACAACTTTTTCTCTTTAGAAATAAAGTTATTATAATAAAAAATAGATTTAATAAATATTTATATTATATAATATATAATTTAATTAAAATTTTCCAATTTATTATTATTTTAATAGTATAAAGAAATAGACTTATAATATATAATTTTATTAAAAAATTTCAATTTATTCATAGATTTAATAAATTTTTATATTATATAATATATAATTTTATTTTAAATTTTCCAATTTATTATTATTTTAATAGTATATGTTTGTTACTTTTCATTTATTTTTTATAATGATGAAAGGAAAATCCAATGTATTGAATTTTTGAGAGTGCAAGCTTCTGTGATGCATAATATTTTAATTATCAATCTTCTGGGAAATCACATAAGAATTTTAGGAACTGATGCGTTTCGAACTACCAACTGTAATTCATCATCACATAATGAATCATGGTTGATCTGACTTTCACATTTATAATAGTAAAAAATAAGAATAAAACTATAAAATAAATAAAAAATATAACCAACTCAACCTTAAAAGTTATAAAGTTAAAACGGTCAAAAATAAATAAATAAATAACCTATCCTTAAAAATTACGAAACAACCAAGACCCAAGTCAAAAATAAACTAAAAACTAAAAATATCACATTTCCAAAGAGATAAGATAAACAATATTTTAAACTTAAATTAAATCATTAAGTTTAAAATATTTTTGACTTGGGTCTTGGTTGTTTCGTAATTTTTAAGGATAGGTTATTTATTTATTTATTTTTGACTGTTTTAACTTTATTACTTTTAAGGTTGGATTGGTTATATTTTTTATTTATTTTATAGTTTTATTCTTATTTTTTACCATTAGATTTTGACTGTTGTTTCTTTCTTCCTGATATAAATGTGAAAGTCAGATCAGCCATGATTCATTATCCTGATGATGAATTACAGTTGATAGTTCGTAATTATTAATATTCATTTTAATAAATAATTCTAATTAACATCTTTGTCTCTTTTGATATTATTAATATTTTATATTTTTTTAATAAACAATATACACATTACCTAAAATTTTCTTATATGAATTGTCTAGAATGTTTTCCCTCTTAAATATACACATTACAATTATAATACATTAAATATTTTATATAGGAAAATATAAAGTATTAAATCTAAAAGTATTTAAATTAATATAGTTTTAATAAAAGGCACATTGTTCGCCCCAAAAGATAAATCATTGTCCCCTTAAAGCACCACACAACCTTAACGTAAACCTTTTAGAAGGTTCCATGTAAAAAGTAAGCTACATCGAAATTCTAGCAGAGGCACAGTGACACGGATGTAGTCACGCATTCCAGCTTTTGTGGGGGGCGGAGGGGCATAATGGGTGCCACTCGTAGGTTTACGATATCGACAATTCCATGTAAAGAATAAATCCAAAAACACATCCAAATGAGCTGCTGTAAACTTCGAGAATAAAGTGACAAGAATAAAGCTTAATTCAAGTTTTGATCATGAATTTTGGTAGATGGTTCCAAATAAGAATCTATTTAATGTAATGGATTTGGAAAAAATATTATATAAGTAGTTAAAATATTTATTAAAAAGAATTAAAGAATTTTCATAAAAAAATTATATACCAACATTTTACTTAAAAAATTATACTGTTATTTTTTTATTTTAAAATATATATTATAATATTATGAACTAAAATAAATAAATATTTAAATTTATTTAAAATTTTAGTTCTTCCATTTACACGCAGTGTCCATCCAAATCTGTTGCAAGTTTTATATTTAAGTTAGAAATTTTCTCTTGAACTTATTTTTATGCACAGGGAAAACACATCAATCTCTTATAGTTTCCAAACCGGTTTACCCAGTAATCATTAATCATATTAACTTATATGGTAATACAACAATTCTATTAAATTAAAATAATAATATAATAATAAATCAAATTACCATAAA
Source organism: Pinus albicaulis (assembly GCA_034641835.2). Lineage (NCBI taxonomy): Eukaryota > Viridiplantae > Streptophyta > Pinopsida > Pinales > Pinaceae > Pinus > Pinus albicaulis. The sequence continues at coordinate 322,401,495 of CM076577.1, read as the reverse complement.
TTTATTTTATGTTAATGAAAAATATTATTATTCATTTTTCCATATATATATATATATATATATATTCAACATAATCTTCAAATCATACAAAATTTACTTTGACACATTAAATTTTAACAAGCTAAACAATGGTTCCTAAATATTAGATTTCACAACTTAATATTAAACCTAATTGTAAACATTATCATTTTAAGTATTATTATTTATATATCTAATAGATGTGTAGGCATAAATGTTTATATATTTTAATATTTAATATAACTAGCAATTTCACCATATGTTGCAAAGGAAATATTGTAAAGTAGTAACAAAGGAAATAGTAGTATAGAGTAAGTTGAGTTTTAAGGTGGTGAAGGAGTTGGAGCTTAAGAATATACATCATTTTGGGAAGGCTTTGGTAGCTAGATGCATATGGAGGCTCATATCAAATAAGGGTCTATGAAGCTAAGTTATCCTCTAAAAGTACAATGAACCTAATTCATTAGAAGACCATCCAAGAATACTCATAATATAATTTGTTGATATGTTGGAAGGGCATTGTCCAGGCCTTGATGAAGAAGTTGAGTTTTAAGGTGGTGAACGAGTTGGAGCTTAAGAATATGCATCATTTTTGGAAGGCTTTGGTAGCTAGATGCATATGAAGGATCATATCAAATAAGGGCCTATGAAGCTAAGTTATCCTCTAAAAATACATTGAACCTAATTCATTAGAAGACCTTCCAAGAATACTCATAATATAATTTGTTGATATGTTGGAAGGCCATTGTCCAAGCCTTCCATCTTGTGCGGAATTTCTTACTGTGGGAAGTTGTTAATGGAGAAAGAGTAGAGGTAGGAGCTAATCCTTTTTGGGGTTGGAAATGGAGAAGATTATAAAGTCCTTGAAAACAACTATAACTTAGATTATACAACCTCCCTAGAATCCTAATGTAACACATATATATACTCTTTCAAAATTTAAACATATTAAATTATAAAACTATACCAAAAACAAAAAACAAAGAAGCTGATAGTCCCATAAACTATTTTTTGTGTCGTAAACAATAAAATATCATTCATTTATACTATTACAACCATTTTACTAAACCATTTCAAATGAATTGATTACCTAACCATTTCAAGTAAACTCAACTCATAAATACCCTTTCTATGAGAAAATTTTATGTACATTTCTATAATAGACTTTTAAATATAAAGAATCTACACTACCAAAAAAACCGACAAATAAAATGCCAATGTAAACATTTAAAACATGTGGACCCACTTTCTTATTTTCAAACCTAACATGTGGCAATCGTTTACATGTGGCAATTCAACATTTATCCGATCACTCTTCACCACAAATAACATACTGTCAAGTCCACACAAATCACAACCAAACTTGGCACAAAGTCAAACACGCTTATCAGGGCAAGAATCTCTGTGCTTGGATTATTATTCAAATGGGAGAGCGAGGTCACAGATTCAATTAGTGACAGACGGGATCAGTATCTACGTGAATTGTGTTTTTTTTTCCTTGCAGATCATTGGGTCCCTCGGGGATTGAGTAGATTTTTTACTCTGCCTCGCCTGCATCAATCTCAATAAATAGCAAGGACTCTATATAAAATACATATATACATTCAATTAATGATAGAAAACAACTTGCAAATTTCATACCTTGAAGTTGGCCAAAGCATTTGGTGTTGTCCTCATTGAGGATAAATAGTTCCCCATATTGAATTATAAAGTTCATAAATCATGCAAATTTCATACCTTGAAATTGACCAAGGAAATAGTTGTTGTCCTCACCGAAGGAAAATAGTAATATAACAGAAAAAATTCTTATATGCTTTTACTATCAAAGAACATATTAGCGTACCACAGGGTAATAGATGCAAGAGAGTAATTCTACAAGGAATTTAGTGTACGAATATGTAACAGAGTAATTATAAGGAATTTAGTCTACAAAATTTTTGTGTCATTGCAATCTTTGCATATTTCCATGTAAGCTGGCATCTTATTTCTGTTGAAAATTCCTTAGATAGGCGTACAGATCATGCACAAATATTAATTTACATCCATAAGCTGCATAAATTACAAATCTATTGCACTCTCAATTGGTACATATAGCAGCTAAAAGCATTTGTGATCTTCTACATATGGAAGAATATGCACACTGAGATAAATTGCAGAGTAGATGGGAACATATGATCAAGGTACACTGTAAAACACTGAAATATCCGGTAATTCATCACAACTTCAGTCACGGTTGCATTGGCTCTCTGTGAGAGGGCAGGTATCAGGCATAATAGGCAATCTTATGGTGAAGACTTCATGGTATTGCTGAAGTTTATGGCACTTAGAAATTTAACAGCAAAGGCTTCAATAAGTGGTATTGCTGAAATCTTTGTCTCGCATAATCGATATAATCGAAGCCTATATTGTTTACATGATCCTGCACATAAACATAGCAGTAGTAAGAATATTTTATTTCATGTGATGATGAAAAAGGTGAAGAAGAATAAAAAATGTGATATTTCAAAAGAATGGGTTTCTAGGCATTATTTCATCAAAAAAACTTATAACTACACTAAAGAATATGAATAAAATTACGTTTAGTAGAGAAACAACAAAAACATCCCCATTGTTCACTCTTTATAGCAATGATGAGGGTAACAAATAAAAACTTACAGAAATAACACCCCATAGACCCCAAACGAGATGGCTTGCAAAAGCATATTTCTCAATATCTTCTAAAAGCTGTCCAACTCTGTCACTCTCCATTACATTTGAGTTCCATACAAGGTTAGCAACTTAACACAATGAAAACTAGAATATCCTCCAGGTGCCTCAGCAAGGGTTAGATGCATCTTTAATTAGCTTACATTTAACTTCCAAAAACACAAATTTTTATAGCTTGATCAAATGCAAACAACTAAGGGTAAACAGTCATCTGCAGCTAATATAGATTGATCAAACTAAAACATCATATACATTTTATTTTGTAAAGTTTAAAGATATCTAACAGATAGGTATTAAAAATTGGCGTTTGGAATAATGGACATGGATTCTGGAAGCCTTTATAATCAAATGAGTTATAAAATAAAAAATGAAAAAGGACAAGAATGAAGAAAATTTCAACTATGAAGGATTTAACATGTAAGAAACTACATTTTGATCTCTCTGCAGTGTGCAAATTGGTATCTATGTTCATGTAGCTCTCAAAGAGGTCATTTAGAGTCAAATGATGGGAAACTGAAAATAAAGAAGTGAAAGAATGAGATAACTTACGAGATGATTTAAGGTATTCCTTCACAAATATTTGGCGCTCTTCAAAATCTATCAGAAATTAAATTGACAAAAGAGTGTGAGTGTAATTTAATGCTAGCTCATTTGAACTAAAGTACATGAGATCTATTTACATCATTCTCATAATGTTTACAAATCACTATCAAAGTCACATAACTTGGGCTCGGGAATAACTTGGCAAAGTTCACTTATAACTAAAGCTTGAAATAAACTTGAAATTAGGAATAAATCTTGGTGCAAATCAGTAAGCAAAGCCTCAGTGAAAATTGTTATCTATGTTGATATAGCTCTTAAAGAGGTCATTTAGAATCAAATGATGGGAAGCAATAAATTAGTAAAACTAACCTTGTAAGTCAAGGCAATGAAGTGATATCTCAAGCTACAATTTAATTAAAATACGTGTATGTTATAACATGTTACTAGGAAGGCTAAGGCTTCTCTACAATGAGATAATTATGGACAAATCTGATAAAAAGTCTACCGACCTTTCAGCAAGCATTGCTGACCCTTCTTCAAAAAGTTCTTCAACAATTCCAATTACAGAGATCTTGTTGGCCAGTTTGTTCATTGAATCTCGAGACCTTTTCCTGAATATAACTGATCTCAGCTTATTTTTCTTGTTAGGAGGCAATGCAATAGGAGCAGAGTGTTTAGGTGGAATAATATCAACTACAATACAAGTCGTGTCATCCTTCAAGCCCCTTGTCCTTAAAGCCTCCTGCAAAAAAAATAAGCATATCCAAGAATTTAATCTCTCAAGAGTCAATATTAACTTGAAATAGAAATGCACCAACTTCCTTCTTCCTGAGATAAGGATACATGATTACCTAGAAGCCTTTATAAGATTTTATCAGAAATTATAACCTTAGGTAGAAATAAATAAGGAAAATGATAGAAGTATCACAGCAATGTGAAATTAGTTACAACAATAGCAGATCTAAGCAGGCATGCACCTTTACAACTTGTCTTGCAGCAAGTTTAGCTGGCAGTCCTCTGTAGGATTTTTCTTATTTTTCGGAGGGTAGTGCATCCCACACACCATCAGAGGCAATTATTAGCCTAACTTTGGCATTTGAGAGCTATAATATCGATATTCTAATGTTAGGACACTAAACAAAATGCAACAATATTGTATCTTTATTATGAATTAGAAACATCGTGTGTCTCATAAAAGATATAGAACCCAAAGGAGGGGCCTGGACATAGACACATCCTACAATGAAAATGAAAAGGGGAATACGCTGTTGACATAAAAAGTTGGATGAAGCTTAAGCTTAATCTGTTTAACATAAGGTATCTGTACAATGAATTCACAAACATCCATGTCCCCAATTGATCTAGAAAGGCACAGACCACCAAGCCATCATCGTAAAGGACCAACCTAAAACAGCACAATACAACATTTAGCAATATGCTTGGCTAAGAAAATTCAACACGAAATTACGTCAAGAATAGGAGAAATAAGCAGATGACATCTTCCATGTGTCATGTAAAGCGAATTCATCTTTTAGATGGTTATATATACAATTGTGTGATTACCTCATCACCAACCACAATACTGAGTCTTCCCACTTCACCTCCAGTTGCTATTACACGTTCCCTCTTGTATGTAAATCTGATGTTTAGGTCTTCTGGGTTCTATATATAGTATATTACCTGTTTCCATATTTCACTTTTCCTGTTTCCCATGCTTACTCTGATGATTTATAATAATTTCTTCAATGAAATCAGATATACAAAAAAATGTACTCACTCTTCAGCATTTTCTTCTAGCATGTGATCAACTGTGAGTAATGAGACAACACCACCCTGCGAATCCAATATGCATCTGAAATCTCCAACAGAAGCGGCTGTAACAATCCATCCATCAACCACAACAAATGTAATCGTAGTTCCAGAAGTTTCCTCTAATGAAACCCAAAAATTCAAAATCTATCAACTTAATCATAAATGAACAAAAGATACTCATCTGAACTGTGAAATAAAGGCACTAAATGCATACGTAGCAATTTTATTCATCACAAACATCTGAAATTTTCAAATGGTAACAAGAAAATTTAAAGTTGACAACTATTACAAATACTAGATTCCATTAGTAAGCGGAAGGCATTTAAATTGACGGAACTTCTGAAACAAGTACGGAAATAAAACATACCCTTCCTCTGAGATTCCTTGTTAGTTTTAACAAATCCTGCTACTACAAATCCGTTTTTTAGTCGTTGACTGGTAACAGTGGTTGAAGCTACTAACCACAAAAACCAAAATTGAGGTAGATGAATTCCTAGGGATCCTCTCACAATCTGTCTTGACAAGGAAATAATCCTCCCCTTTCTTAGGCTCTGTAGCATGACCATATCTAATGTAGAGTTTCTCGAACTTCTCATGTCTAAGCTCCTGGCCGATTAAAGAAGCCAAAGGAACCAAGTGCTTCTATTTGGCCTCCCCTAAACCATTCCTATGCTTCATACTCCTGTGCCAGAATTATCGTCATCATATCCACCGCCGCCTTACTGGTCAAGTAGGTGCCATACCCTTTTCTCATATGTGCCACAACAGAGCTAGTTATGTTGATGATCCGACCACTGCTGTCACGGACGACCCTCTTGGCGGCTTCTCTGCTGTGCAGAAAATCACCCTTGCAGTTCACTTCGAAAAAAAAAATCAGTAATTAAAGCGGGCATAGTCTTTCGACCCTAAAATAATAGAAATTCCAGTAGGAAAATCTGGCTGTGAAGCTTCTAGATTTTGAGTGATCTGGTTGTGAAGCTTGAATTTCAAAAGACATTGAATGTCCAATATCTGGACAAGAAAATATCTCGAATCCGGGTCATTTTGGCCGTTTGCTAAAGCTAAGATTATTTTATTTTCTATAACGCTTCAGGTTTAATGTCCTTCTTGGCCTTCAAATCCTTGATCTTTTCCACACTCATCTCCATCGCTGTCATTCGATCAACCAGGTCTTTCACGAGTTCATCATGATGGAACTAAGCTTTCTCTACTATTCTTTGAACAACGAATGAATCCCCGCGTCCTGTTGTGGTTTGTTGAAACCTGCGAATGGTTTTGTGAAAGGGACTTGTCTCCATCTCCATTGCTATACGATCTGTGCAGGAAAAGGTAAAGGGCTCCTTCTCTATGTCCTTCTTCACCTTCAAATTGGAATCAGACATCCACTGTGATAACTCCTTTTCGCAGAGCCATTTCTTTGTGATGGCAAAGAAATCATCATCAGATGGAAAAGGGTTCCAGTCTAGGTCTATGTCTGCAACCATCGATTTTTCAAAAATGCATTTGTGAGTCTCTTCTATGTAGGAAGAGGATGGATTTGAGTAGTATTACTCCACCCAGAAGACAGAGCAACTTATTTTGATGTTCGTTTCCTGTAACTGATTCAAAATTGTAACTGTTTTTAATCATTCGGTCGATATGATTTGAATCGTCTAACATTACATTCAAGGGTTTAGAATGGTACACATGGCAATTTAGGAAATTTGTTTTCAAATAAGTACACTTTACATCATAAATATTTAATTTTGATATGTCAACCAAACAAAAAAAAACATATAACATATATAGTTTTATATAAATATTATATATATATCAATATCAATACAATGATTGTTTTCATTTTCAAAATTTATTAAAAAATGAAAGAGTAAAAGAAGTGAAGAAACATCAAAGAATCAAATAGATGAAATATAAATAAACTTTTAAATTAGTTTGTTTCTTCATTCCTTCTTCATAAAAGAGAAAAAGAAACAAATATAATTTTTATGGGTATCACTCTCATTGTGCCTAATAGAAATAAGGGCACTTGAATCTCCCTATTTATCAACTATTCTAGAACCTACATTTTATTCACCTTTATTCAATTATTTCATTTCATTTAAGCCTAATGAGTTTTCTTTATTTTATTTGAAGCCTTGAACTCCAACGCTCATAATTGTTTTCTAATATCTTTAATTTTATTTACTGTCTTGTACAAAGTAATAATATATATCATTTTTTGTGAAAATGTGGAACTCACAAAAGAACGTAGAGTCAATATTCTATGTGTATCTATAATTTTCAATGATTTAAAAAAAAATCAAGTTGTTAATTTACAACGATAAGTACAAAGTCATAGAGGAAACTAATAGGCTATTTAAAGTATAAAATTTATAAATTTGTCCCAATTTATTTACAATTTATTGAATTAATTATTGAATATAAAGAAGTATTTACAAAATGGAAAGAGGTATCATATATAAGCAATGCCCATTTACCTAACTTTAACACTATAAAAGATGAAATATTTGAGATTGTTATGCTCTAACATCTATGGTAGGTATTAACTTATTCAATGAATCAGGATTCCTTCGTTCACTAGCTAGGTGGCTTGCAAGGTTACATGTTTACATAGGAGGATTACAATCCATGTTTTGAATACATATATATATATATATATATGTGGCGTGAAAACATATATATTCATCACACCTTTAATAGACAAAATGACCATAACTCTCACCAAATACTCATTTAACACATGGCATAAAAGTTAGAGTCATAACATGTAATATTACGTACAGTCATTGTTATCGTAGTGGGCTACTCAAATTATGAACATATAATATAGCTACGAATTTATGAGAAAAGAGGTTAGTTGAGTGAACTCCAAACAATAAATGATGATCATTTATGTGATCCTACAAATTCATAAAGATGGAAGCAATAAAATCATTGATGAATTCCTTGCCACCATGGACAATTAAGATAGCATATCAACGTTGAATATACATTGACTCAAAAAATATCTCTTAAATCATGTGAAAAAACGTATTTCAAATAATAGCGTGACAAGCATTTCCGTCATCCATAAATTAAATATTCATAAATCATTATAATTGTCTGAGTTAGAAAAGCTACAAATAGAGGAGGGACTTTTACACTCCACTCAAACCATAAGATGACTGCATCATAATATTTCTTTCATTTGATCGTGCTCGAGCTAGATCTAGAGTCTGAGGGGATGCTTCCATAAGGGAAATTCACACCAATGGATTGGTCAAAGACTTAAGAGATGAATCCAACTATTTAGGTGATTCATAAACTTCTCTGTGGTAGTAACCACTATAGTGACTCACTTACTCTCTAACCTTCAAAACATTGGGATCCACCCAAGTTTCATGGAATGGGTTGCATTATAGGGGTAATTGATAATTTAGTTATAAATCACTTAGAAAGCACCAATTTTCCTAAATTAAAGAACCCAATGGTTTTAATCGTTCATTTAGTAGAGACAGTTGTTCATCACCCAATCGAAAATCACTAAGTGGTTCATAATAAAAAAGAAAGCACTAAGTGGTTCATTAGAAAAATGAAAGCACTAAGTGTTTAAATTAAATCTCTTCCTCCACAATAGAAACATAGGATTAGAACATAATTAAATGGTATAAAACACATTTGAGTAACTCCAACTGAATCCTCTAACCATGAATTCACTTCTTTGTACCTATATGTGAAATTTCTCATTCCTCCCTTAGTAATAGTAAGAGAGATTTCCTTAGCTACCTATTATGATTTTCTGAATGTCGGTATTTTATTTTCTATTTGATATACAGAAGGGAATGTGTAATGGGAACCACCTACCCTTCTACTTCACTCATCCAATCTTTTCTCTCATAAATTAACTAACAACAAACTCTACCAACTCTAGTTCAACTCTGATGACATCATAATAATAAAAAAAAATAGATAATGGTTTTCCAAATTTGCAAGAAAATTTGAAATTTAAGTATGTGTATGTGTCACCTCTTTCTAATCTAGGCAAAAAAGAGATAAACTTCACACATTAAATTGGCAAGGCATGGATTTCAAAACATACAAGTAATTAAGTTTCATTCATACTAAGGATATGTAAGTATGTCCAATCTTTAGTTTCTTTTAGTTAGTTTCAAATAATATTTTTTAAGTTGTTAATCATGTATCAACTAGCCATAAGTTTCCTCCATGCTGGTATTACAATCACAATTATTATTACAAAGAGTAGGGGTAGAGTAGGGGGATGTTACATCATATAAATTTTCATTTATTTTGTACCTTTTTGGTGAAAGTTAAGTAATACATAAACAAAATTTAGTATAGTGTATGTCCTAGTTGGAAATTTTGGAATTTGGAACCTTACAAAGAAATTTGGAGGTATCAAATGATTTTTATTTGGATTGTTTTTTTTTGGAACTTGTGCCATACCCATGACATTGTTTTTCTCATTGATTCCTTTTTAATGGCACTAAAATCACCTCAATTCAAGCTCATATGCAAAATCTATGCCTCATGTAAGTTGATCTAACTTGCTGAACAACATGGTATAATTGGATGGCATGTTGACCCCACATTACTCATACATATGAGGCCAGCTAGATTTTCATTTCTGAGAAGATTTTAGATGACCCAAAAACTTACTACAATCTGGGTTATGGTAAATATCCAGATACTAGGAGGAGAGTGGGATCTATTCCTTAGCATATTATCTTCTATCATAGTTGTTAAAATAATTTGAAGATGTTATATTTTGAGCATAATATATGAATAATATTATATATTACAGCCATTCAGGCCACAATGTCATAAGGTAACTACATAGTGAGTTCCTCTTCCCTTATAATTGCATTATACAACTAAAAAAAATCTGAATAAAGGATTTTCCTCATTGTTAGTTGGGATTTCTTACGAAAAATACCATATTCATTTTTGTATATATTTTGTTAGTGTGATTCCTCTTCCCATTCCTTATTTCAAATATATTATAAAATCAAACAAAACTAATAGTCATTTGATCTAGTGTCTATAGAGAATTAATTTTTATAGTCCAAGATTCCATAATAGTATATGATTTGTATAACAAAAGGTTTCAATACAAAGTCCACAATAGTTCATAAATAATTGTTCCCACTATACAAAATCGTATGACTAATATAATCATATACAATGTACTATATGACATATGAATATATGAAATATAGAAAGTTACATGAAGTGATATCTAACATTATTAAATGTTACTAAGAAAAAGGTTCTTGTCCAAGTTGATTACTTCATCATCATTTGACTATAATTCTTTCATATCCACATGCGTCATGTTATCTATTATTTTGATCTAGAAAATGTCTCCCCTATGCTAGTGTTAATATTCATATGGTTTATCTCATGTTGTTATGATTTTCCTTATATTTCTTCTCTCTCATCATGGTTATGTCAACAAATTCTTTGATTATCGAGAAGAAAATGAAATTTTTAAATAGGGTAAAATCACTCCCAATGTTGCTATAGTTATAGAAAATTGTTTTAGCAAGGAATTATATATACTTCTCCATTCACATTTACATTTTTTCCCTTCCCCCATTATCCATCTCTCATATCATTTGGAAAATAATCATTGGGGCTAAATCATTTCCATATCTAAATTTAAAGGTTAAATTATTGAATGAAGATAGAAGTATGGTCGATATATCTTTGTTTTGGTATAGGAATATATCCTAGATTGTATGAAGGGTGAAAAAATAGAATTCCCCATTTGGAATCCCCATGCAATTCTAAAATCACGTGGTCCTATTACTATTTCACTAAAAAATTTGCAATCATTATCCCAATTTACTTTGCTTTAGGGATCTAGAAATCCTACCCCATAATCTTCATTAACGTTGTCACTTTTTTATCCTCTAAAATATATCCAAGATTAATCACCATCATGGAAAAAATTTTCATTGAAGTAACAAATTTGAAAATAGAGATACTTTAGATACAATATTTTTAACTCTTCTATCACTATCTATTTATACCATAACCATCACAACCTTGCAAATTTAGTTCCCCCAATTTTAAGTTAGAATAATGGAAGGAAGATGTTCGAAACCTCAAATTGGATAGATGGTATATGTCATAAATGTGTTGAATGGGAATAAGACTTTTTCTTATTTCCATATCTATGTCATTAACATCTTCACATCCAGTGCATCTAATCACACATGTTCCAAGACATGGTAAAATGTATAATATTTACATTATGCACCTTTTGTCGTCATCTAACTTAAATTCATCTAAATAAGTATTGTTAGAATTGTGCTTTCTTAAAAAATTTAGTTGTATTTTTCATTGAAAAATTGGATTCAACATCCTCAAAAAACCTTGCTAATATTATATTAAACAATCTGAACAACTGAGATTGTTGGAACTTAAAGTTATGTGCATTCATGACATTGATGGAGCTTCTAGATATATATAGTCAAGTATCTGACAATAAGATTAATTATTTGAGTGGTTAATAAGTTGGTCAAGTAACTCATTGGCATATTATTATTTATTTTTTTGATATAAAAAAGGTATCTAATAAAGTAGTTTTAATATCCTTTGGTAATTCTCTCTTGTTGTTTGGGTCTTCCTTATATTTTGGGTTTCTCATCATGGTTTTGTTAGAAAATTATTTGACAACCCAAAAGAGCATGCAATTTTTTTAACTAGAGTGAATTCACTACCAATGTTTCTAGATTATAACCAATGGTTTTAGTAAGAGTTCTCTATCCTATTCCATTCAATTTTTTACTTTTTCCCTCACCCCAATCTCCAACATTCATATAATTTGGATAACGATCATTGAGGTTAAATAATTTTCATCTCTAATGAAAAAGGTGAAATTATTAAATAAAGATAGAAAGGTGGCCAACATATCTTTGATTTAGTCTAGGTATCTATTGTAGATAGCATCAAGGGAGGAGTGACCAATTAGTCTCATTCATTTGGAATCCCCGTGGACTTTTAAACTATGGTAGTCCTAGTACAACTTCACTATAACATTTGCAATCATGATCTCAATTTAATTTGTTTTATGGAGATAGAAATATTACCTCGTGATCTCCATTATGAAACTCACATTTTCATCCTTAGACATATATTCAAATTCAATAACCATCATGGATAAAATTATTGTTGAAGTAAAAATTTAAGAAGAGAGATACACTAGCTACAATATTTTTAATGCTTCTATGTATTTATACCATAACCATCATAATATTGCAAAATTTTTGACTACAAATTTACTTCATAACAATGGAAGGAATAAATTGGAAACCTTAATTTAGACAGGTTATATATGATGTAAATCAATTGAATGGGAATGAGTCTTATCCTTATTTCAATGTGCATGTGATTAACACATTCATGTGCCTTTGAACTAATTGCACATTTTCCAAGGAATGGTAAAATGTAGAGATTTTAGATTATGCACCTTCTATAAAGATCTAACCTAAATTCATCTACAAAGGTACTGTTAGAATTATAATTATTTTTTGTTGGATTTGTGTATTTTTTTGGAAAAGTGGATTTAACATTCTTAAAGTCCCCTATTATTCTTATATTATACAATATCAACAATTGAGACTTTTAAGGCCTAATATTGTAGTTTTTCATCACATCTGTGCAGCTTCTAGAGATAGGTGGTCATGTTGGAAACCTAATCCTCTATAGGTAGGCGTAGAAGCCAACCATACATAAGAAGTCCAAGATACCACTTGGAATGTGAAACCAAGGGTCATATAATGTATTATATATATGCATCTTTGCAGATAATAATGCATCTCATGCTTCTATTTCCTATTTCTGTGTGTTTACCATGCTTGATTTTAACATGGTATGAGAGCTTCAGGGGAGACCCTAGCATTTTCAGATTCTAAGAGCTCCATTTTAAATTTTTTTGTCCCTGCACTTGTAACTCCCTCCTGCATATTATGCTCCTGCCATATTCTTGCCTTTGTTCTACATTTTTTCAAAACGACATATACCTGCAAAATACAGTGTATTACATTGGTGGAGAGTGCATCTATTAGTCATATTCATACTATTGAAGAATCAAGTTGTTGCACTTGTTGGAGGTGCGATGAACGAGCACTACATCATTGCTCCACCGGAATCCCCGCTCCACTGGACTCCCAGTTAACACCTCGACTCTGTGTTTACACTCCATAGAACATGACTCCTCATATATCATATATTCTGTATAAAAGGCTTCTGTTGTAAGTGGAGAAGCTTCGGGAAGGCAAAGTTATCCTCGACACTGGTATTATGGGATTGTATCGCCCCCATCCGACACCGGACTGTGATCCCTAATTCCACAACACCAGAAATGTTACTAGAGGCATAACACATCCCCTCTCAGTGTTACAACATTGTGGTGCTGGTGAATGTGTGACTGCGTAGCTCCCTACACTACCCTCACTTCCACTCGGTCATTTGCATAGTCGGCCTTACCAATCGGCCCTCTCCCACCTCTTCTTCTTGATCAACTACACTACCTTAGAAGCTGGGGGAATATTGTCTGCTATGAGGCCATAGTTGATACCTAGAGTGCCAGCCGTAGCAGAGGAAACGATAGCCAAAGCCATCACGATTGCGATCAAGAACCCTCTCCCACCAACAATCAGCCCTCTCCCACCTACTCAACACCAGTCATCACTACATGGCCCTCCGTCAGCCTCCCACATCTACTCCTATTGACCTCTCACTCCACTCCCATAGCTCCCCCTCACCTACACTACCCTTCTCACTCACCCTCACCTATGCTACCCATCCCCCTCCCTCACGTCCCTGCTCCCCTGAAGGTCTTTCTCATCCCACCTCCCACCTCACTCCGCTACATATTATATTGAATTATAGTCGATATTAACTCTGCTACATAGTTCCCGGAATGAGGTGGAATACATAATTAATGAGTGATCCATCTGAACACAGAGGCCAATAATAAAAAAATTATACCTCTGATGTAGGCCGTGTGGGTTTTGACCAATTCTCGCATAAATAATCATCGCTTTGATTCATGCTGAGGATGAGGAATCATCAACACTTATTCTTGAAAAAAAATAGTTTGGTAAGACTCTGGCATCAAGCATGTGTTCCCTCAGCCCCTTTAGAGCCCGTGGTGCATTGATTTTTAGCAAGAATGTAATTGAATGGTGCAGTGAGCGTGGATGTGTTCTTGATGGTCAAAATTATGGTGTGTTATTTGAGGTATGTTGGTTGTCCATTTTATGATGCATAAATGGTATGCATTGGTTCTTTTTAAATCTTTGAACATTGTTTGAAACCTTGGTATGCCTCAAGAATATGGTATATGGTGCAACCGATTTATGGTATGCTATTTGTTCTGTGTTGTGTTGGAAAGAGGAAAGGAACAAGATTTTCATTAATGGTGTGCCATGAATGCTAATATCACTTACTTCTAGTGATCTTGGAGGTGTGGTAATGCATAGCATAGAGTTAGAACCAGTATTGTGGAGTCAAGATGCAACAAACGAGTTGAATGGTAAAGATGAGTAGTGGATATAAAGCTAAGTTGTGTTGGCTCATGACCTCTTGACAGTTAGGGTGCCTATAATTTATTTCTTTGGAGTGTCCACCTTCCTTTAGCACAAACCAAAAACCACATATTCCACTAACCATGGACATCATGTATTCATCCTGATAGATGAAGACAACCTTAAAGCTCTATTTCTTAATGTGGATAAAATCCTACACCCTCTATTTGTTTGAAGTCCTTAAAAAATTACTCAAATTAGTGAAGTATTAGACTTATTGAAGACTTTGATACATTATACTCTTCATGATACAATTGATCAATAACTAAAACAAATTCATTGTAAGGTGGACCTTGTATTATTTTGAAAAGGATAACACCTTGTTGTTATTCTTGATATCCACATTGTGTTGTTATTCTTTATATCTAGGTTCTACACTAAATGTACATTTGGTGTTGATAATATCCCTTCTATAAGTTCCATTGACACTCTTAGCCCTGTAGCATTCAGATACGTCTTCCTTTAGCAAAAGGAGTACTTTTTTATTTTCTTTTGGGAGCACATTTAGATATAGGAATTTAAAATTTTGACAATGGCCAGACTAAATGGGTTTTTAGAGCCATTAAGCACACTAATGGTGTCTACTACAGACATCATAGTTAAAATCAACAAAGACCTTTGATATTCAAACTTTCTTGCATCATGCACAGGAAAAGATTGATTTTCTAAAACTAGAATCTTAGGTACAATGAGATGAGTTACAACAAAAGAGTTTTCATTATGAAATTATTTTTTTTCAGAACATAAACACAACCTCTCGTCAGCAACAAGATATTGGTCAGATCATTGAGCCTAGTACAAGTGAAGATTTTCATGCAAAAGAAAACATCCATCTTCCACCTACCAAGCCCATCATCAAACCCTGGGAAGAGCTTGTCCATAACAAGCACAAAAAAGGTATTGGATATGACGAGTTGTCCTTTCATATTTCGGACTACTTCGGCCCATAAAATTTCGAAGTGCCAAATTTATTCATGATAGCTCATCCTCAACTATTCTATATTTTTCTCCTTCTCCATAGTAGCAACAACTAATTGGAAAATGCCAACACTGTGATCAAGTTGGCCATATGAAATATCACTGTTTCGATCTTCACCCATGCTAGAACTGTGGTCGACACACCCATTATTCACACAGATGCTTAAGAAACAAGCCTCTTGCAAGGACAAATATTCATCTTCCATGGATCACTTCTTTGCAATGGGCATCAACAACCAATAATATGTTCAAGCCATATGTCAGAACTTGTTATAGAATATTGAAAAATCTTGTAGTTGATTTTATGCCATAATCTCACCTTGTACCTGACAGGGGGGGAATGGTGTTTATCTACAATCTTTGAAGCCACATCAGGCAAGCTTGAGCCACAACCTATCATTCTAGATTCAGAGTTGTAGCCAGAGATACAACAGTTCAACTGAGCCTAAGACACAACTTGTCATTCCAGATTCAGAGTTGTAGCCAAAGACAAAACCACATCAAGTGAGCCTAAGCCACAACCTATCATTCCAGATTCAGAGTTGTAGCCAGAGACACAATAGTTCAAGCGAGCTTAAGCCACAACTTGGAATTCTAGATTCAGAGTTGTAGCCAGAGACACAGATGCCCATGAGCATGTATTTGATTCGTGGTCAGCTTTAAACCATTTATGAAAGGTTGATATTATTCCTTTTCAAATAATTTGGGACACTTCCTCTAGCAGAAGACTTCACATTCTTGCCATTTTTGGTAGAGTTATAGGAAATGCATCAAGCATTCCAGAGTTGGTGGTCATCCTGAAATCATCACAGGTTGTAGACCTCCCTTCTTCTAGGTTTAAGGTCTCCCTCTTAAAAATATGAGGAGCACTTCCTCTAGTAGAAGACCTCAACTTCTTGTCATATTTAGAAGAGTTGCGGGAACTTCACTAAGCATTCTAGTGTTTGTGGCCATCCTTAAACCACCTTTTTATGCCAACATTTTAGAGAGCTCATTCAGCCTACTGCTACCATGCATACTTTTCCATTTTGTATTACAACTCTCTTCTTGGACTCACACATACCCCTTCAAATTAAGAGGGAGAATGATGGATACCTAATCCTCTATGGGTAGTGATGGGCCTCTAAATTAGGCATAAACTATGGCCCATCTAACCTTTCTTAGGCCCATCTAACCTTCCTCATGCAAATAAATGATATATAAAATTTATCCTTATACACTTAATAATGTTTTCTTATGCTTTAATATTTTCTTAGGAAGGTTTAAAGGTAATTTCACATTTGTGCCTAATATTGGTTATTTTTGTAGAATATTGTGAGAATATTTGGAAGATTATACAGATTTGGAGATGGATATAATTTAGAGACTTGCTTCCTGCCTTTGGAAGATCAATATTGAATAATAAATGAGACAAATATCAGGAGATTATTGCGAAATCTTGGAGAGATTCAAGGGTTTGTCCACCCTCCTTAAATATCAAAGGCAACCAAGCAAACTGAAGACGATTTTTAGTCAATCTAGGGTTTACTTGGAGTCAAAGTGGACTCAATAACTATTTTCTAGGGAGTTGTTAATAGCTGCCCTTGAGGATAAATAAAGTTGATCAAGAGCTAATTAGGGGGATTCTAGTTGATTTTCTGATCCATTTGTTGCTAGTCGATTCCATTTAAATTCCATTTTCATTCCATTCCATCCCATGCCATTCTTTTCCATTCTATTATTCTTTTGTTGTTTAAGACGTTCGGGGTGTAATAAGACTATATTTTTCTAATGCAATGAGTAGTCATATGTTGTTTTACTGATCTAGTTTTAGGGAGCGATGCTCATGGGTTAGGGCCCAGTCCATGTGCCCCAAATTCTTTGTTGTTTTCATTCTTTTTTTTTCTGTCATTTATCTAGTTTTGTTTCTGTCATTCAATTAGATCTACTTCTGATAGTTTCATTGTTGTTTATTTTTTTCTTTCATTTTGCTGTTGTAGCTTTTTATTTTCTTATGACAATAATATAATAGACAACTCCAAAATTTGTGGATCGAGCCTTCCCCTCTCATCTTTATCCATAGAGTTCGAGGAGGGTAGATCTTCCCACAAGCCAAAAATTACTTTCTGTTCACTATTTCTGAGATTATGGAAGAAATTGTATTAATAGTCTGAGCCATTCTTTCACTGTATTATCACACATTCATATATTTTTCATGCATGGATCAACAAGGTTGTTTTCAGTAATAAGCATCAGAAGTTCCAGAGTAGTTCATTAAGTCGTTCCACGTCATTTTCCAATTCCTCTCCAAATTTTTGTTACAACTTTGAACCTTGCTTTTGTGCCTCCATTTCCCTCTGTTTTCTTTTCTTATCAACTTTCGCACCCTTTTTATTCCAAACCGTTAAAATTTTGACCTCCGACTTTCCTCCTCGAAATCCCCGCTATCACATTTTGCATCTTGCAGGATCCTGCATCTCCTTCCTTTGTCATTCATCAACATCTCTATGATTTTCCTTTTACCTTCCCTTTGTCGATTATTAACGAAAACAATGGAAAATCCTTTAGAAATAAACCTTACCAGTTCCCCTTTAATACTTATCGCGATTCCTTTTCGCAATATCCACCCGCTTCGTTAAATGTTACCATTACCAATAGTGGATTGTAACATTATTGTAGCACTCTACCACATCGCAAATAAAAAATTCCTTTTTTCATTTGGTTGTCATTAACACTTACACCTCCAAACGCTGGTTGCAATAATTCTCCATACTCTGCCACATCACAAATCACAAATCACATATTTCATTTGGTTCCCGTTAACACTTACCACTCCAAACACCGATTTTGATAATTCTTTGTACTCCACCATATCGCAAATCGCAAATCACATTTTTTGTTTGGTTCCATTAACACTTATGACTCCAAACGGTGATTGAGATAATTCTCTGTACTCCTCCACATCGAAAATTTCATTTTTTATTTGGTTCCTGTTATCACTTACCACTCCAAATGCCAATTGGAATAATTATCTGTACTCCGCCACATCGTAAATAAAAAATTGCATTTTTCATTTGGTTCTTGTAACTCGTTTCGCTCCCAACACCAGTTGCGATATCACTGTCGTACTCTGCCATCGGCCCTACCACCATGTCATGCTGTCACATTTCGCATTTCACAATCTTTATCGTGTCGCATTTCACATTTCACAGTATTTATTCCATTGCATTTCGAAATTCGTTCACGCTCCGGAACAACACTTCTGCTACCCCTCCATATTTGCGATATTGCGATTGCGATATCACATATCTCATATCTTACTTCCATCCTCCCTTCAAAATTCCACCATTGCACTTTTAAAAGCCTCCCACTCCAAAGGATTTTTGTGATTTCACACTTCTATGCCTAGTTTCATGTGTTTGGCCTTCCCTTATGACCGTTAACACCCTTTTATCCAAACTGGAAGCAACACTTCCTCAAGTTTAGTTATATCATGGATAGAAGCATGGTAGATAGATCTTAAGATAAGTAGGGTGTGTTTAGCTGATCGGCCAGGTTAAGTGTGGTTTAGAATTAGTTTCCTTTCTACCATTTCTTTCCACACATTAAATTAGTTCCGTTTCCATCATTTCCTTTGTGAAAGTTAAATTAGTTTCATTTCTGTCATTTCGTTTCTGAAAATTGAGTTAGTTTCCTTTTTTTCCTTTCCTTCTAGCAATTTACTTTCCAGTTCTTATCATAGTTTAAGAAATTGCACCCTTTCGTAAAGCAGAAGAGGATGACATGAGCATAATCTATCTACTGTGTATATAGCACTTTCACCCTCAATTTTGTATGAAACCTGGGTTGATAAATTAAAGTAGGACAGCCCCTAGGGAGTTGCAACACTTTTGGTGCAATACCAAGGCTAACCACTTATTGGCGTCATTTCCGAGGAGGTGTCTAGTAGATGCTTTGATTATGTTTTAAATTTATTTATGCTTTCCTTTTTCATGTTGTTTACGATATATTGAAAAATACAAAAAAATTATGATTTTCATGCCTCATAGGGGTAGGGATACTCATTTTTAAAAAAAAAAATACTTCTCCAATACAAACCCCCCCACTTGACCATGTGGTATAGTAAATATCACATCACCATACAATTTTGAAGGTATAAGAGATGGATGGATATGATGACAATGAAGAAGATCTTATTGGGTTTCCAGTTCAAGATATGGACATCAATGTACATATGAATAACATCCCTCCATCTTTCCTTCCCAACTTCCATTGTGTTAGGACAGATGATCCAGAAACATTTCTCTTTGAATTTAAGATACTTTTTAGATCTTATGGCTTCTTATCACACACTCAAAAATTGAGATTGTTTCCTACAACATTGAAGGATAAATATCTTAAATGGTTCATGAGTCTATGTACTAATTCAATAAGATCATGGAATGGTATGTAAGAGATATTCATAGCAAAATATAAAAACCATGATTTTAAAGAAGACATTTTTAGAATGAATCAAAAAGAGGATGAGAGCCTTGAGGATCTCATAGATAGGTTCATGTTGAATGTTAAGAGGGAAATTTTTCATCATTTAGGATTTGTCACACTAAAAAACCTCTTACTTAGAACAATTAGGGATGAGTGGATTGATATCCTTAATCTCATGAGTGGAGGAGATGTATACCAATTGTAATTTGAAGAAATTAGTGAAACATGGAAGTGCATATCAAGAGGAAGGCAAAGAGTAAGTAAATCTGCCTCAACATTAGTAAGGCAATATGAACTTGGAAATTTTCTTGACAACTTTAAAACATAAATTCTTAGCAATCTAACTGAACAAGTAGAAATGTTAAGAGAGCATAATGAGAAAAATGAATATGCTGATATTTTTGTTATCCATGCATAATCGTATGCTACTAAATGTTGTCCGTCATTCACCAGGTTTAAAGAAGTTTACCAGGAAGACAATGGAGCAAGGAAATCAACAAATAAGCTATGATATGTAGCGCAAAGGATACCCTGGGAGACTAGTCAACTTGATATGATGCAAGGACCCACTTCACAATTTCAAGCTTATTCACATACATCTCAAACTAATGGGGACAGACTCCCTCCTTGGATACCTCGTCCATCTCAAACCCAAATCCAATTGTGGCAACATGGTTGGAAAGGACCTTATTTGGAAAATCCACAATATCCTCAAGATTTCCCTCAATATCCCCCATACCCAACTCCATGCTATCCCTACCTTCCACCTCCACCACAACCACAACCTCAAACAGATCCATCTCATATATCCACCCCCACTCAACTACCTGTATCACCATTTCCAAACACGTACAATGAAGTATCTCCGCTCACTTACAACGCTAAGGTACAACACTTCCAAACATCTCCTATTGATCTAGATGGTATTCATCTTCGTTGAAGAAAGGTATTGCAAAGAAGAGAATTTCTTAACTTCATTGAAGGACAACATCAAGAAGAAGAAGATCCAAATGAGGAGATCAAAAGATCAAGGGCTGCACTTAATGAACAGTTGACATCAGAATGAGATGTTGAGAAAGTTTCCTCATGTTTATCAGCATTTCCTCCATGTGTTCAAGAGAACAATCAACAAAAAGAGGAAGGCTTGAGTATCATAATAGAAGAGGACTTCCAAGGTGATCCAACTCATCAAGTGGACCCGAGGTGTCACAACTATATTGACATATGGTTCCAAATAGTCATTAAGTTGCAACAACCCACTCTTCTTGAACATTACTTGATACAATCCCAGTCAAATAAATTCATCTCTTATATCCAGTAACATCTCAGAGCATGTATTCCAAGAGTGCACCTAATTTTATTTTTCATCTTGATGTGTACATGGCTCCATTGTAAGTGTTCCTATACTTGAAAAATGTTTTGTTTTTTATCAAGTAGAGTAGGAAAGTGAAAAATAAAAAATAAAAGAAAAAAAATGGAAAAGAATAAAATCTTAGGTGAAAACCACTTTTGAGGCATATGAGATTGGCCCACTGATTGAAAACCTCCATGAGGCAGTCATTGGGTTGAAAAAAAGGAGAAAAATAAAATATCCTCGGTGAAAACCTCCTTTGACGCACCTAGGCAGACCTACTAGTGGAAAACCTCATTGAGCCAGCTAGTAGGCCTTAAGAAAAAAAAATTGCATTTCTCCATGTATCTCTCTCTAATGAATGTAGGTACTCTCCAAAATTTGTAAGCAGAAAAACAACAAGTTGGAAAAAAAATAAAATTCGGTCAACACCATAGTTAAAGGTACTCAAAATTGGGCTTCCTCCTCCTGTGCTCAGAAGCTCCAAAAGGACCTCAAGCAGATTATCAAATGCAACTTCAGAGTAGCTTTAGAACCATCGAAGACAGCTTCAACATCCATATCAATAGCTTGAAGATCACCTATAAAAAAAAAATCAATGGTAAGTCTCTGGTATGCAATCATATAAAACTTTCTTCGAAACTATTTTATCTTATGAAAACATTAAAAAGTGTGAGAAGGAAAGTATTTTTTTTTCAGCTAAAATCAGTAGACAAGCAACCTCAGCTTTATCTAGAAACTAGCCTCTCTTTTTCCACCAAGAACAGGAACAAGACAAAAGTAAATAGGAATTGAGAAAGTGGGTGATAAGAAGTTCATGTAATGGAAGAAAAGTAGTGCCAAAGAGGTAACCAAGGGTGAACTAAGTTCACAGAAAAAGAACTATGAGTTTATTCGACATGCAATTAAAAAAAACAAAAAAAAATTAAAATTAAAATTAAAATAAAATAAAAGGTGGACCCACCACCTCTTGGCATGCAAAATAAACATTTGTTGAAGGCATCTAACCTACATGCAGCACCCACAAGTATAAATGCAAGAAGAATAACAAGAATATTAGCATGAGGAGTAGTGCATGCGCCAATAAATAGAACATGAAATAAGCGATCATGCAGGAAGAACTAGAAGGCAAGGAGAATGGATAGGTTTCTCAATGGATGAGAAATAGTTCTAGTACGGGGGTGATGATGGGCCTCTAAATTAGGAATAAAATAAGGCCCATCTAACCTTTCTTAGGCCCATCTAACCTTCCTTATGCACATAAAAGATATATTAAATCTCTCCTTATACACTTAATAATGTTTTCTAATGCTTTAATATTTTCTTAGGAAGGCTTAAAGGTAATTGCACATTTGTACCTAATATTGGTTATTTTTGTAGAATACTGTGATAATATTTGGCACATTATGCAGATTTGGAGAAGGATATAATTTAGGGACTTGCTCCCAGCCACTGAAATATCAAGATTGAAGAATAAATGAGGAAAATATTAGAAATTATTGAGAAATATTCGAGAGATTCAAGGGGTTTGTCCACCCTCCTTTACTATCAAAGGCAACCAAGAAAATTGAAGACGATGTGCACTCAATCTATGGTTTAACTAGAGTCAGAGTAGACTCAATCACTATTTTCTAGGGAAATGTTGGTAGCTACCCTTGAAGATAAATAAAGATAATCAAGAGTTAATTACGGGGATTCCGATCGATTTTTTGATCCATTCGATGCTAGTCGGTTCCATTTCCATTCCATTTACATTCTATTCCATCCCATGCCATTATTTTCAATTCTATTAGGCTTTTGTTGTTTAAGACCTTCGAGGTGTAATAAGAGTGTATTTTTGTAATGCAATGTGTAGCTAGATGTTGTTTTACTGATCTAGTTTCAGGAAGTGAGGCTCAGGGGTTAGGGCCCAATCCATGTGCCTCAGATTCTCTACTTTTTTCATTCTTTTCTTTCTGTCACTTAACTATTTTTATTTCTGTCATTCAATTAGTTCTACTTTTGATAGTTTCATTATTGTTTAGTTTTTTCTTTCAGTGTGTTTTTTTAGTTTTTCATTTTCTTATGGAAGTAATAGAATAGAGGAAGACTCTAAAAGTTGTGGATCGAGCCTTCCCTCTCATCTATGTCCATAGATTTTGAGGAGGGTAAACCTTCCCGCGAGCCAAAAATTACTTTATGTTCACTGTTTCTGAGTTTAGGGAAGAAATAGCATTACCAGTCTCAGTCTTTATTTCACTGTATTATCACGCATTTATCTATTTTTAGTGCATAGATTAGGAGGGTTGTTTGCAGTAATAAGCATCAAAAGTTCCAGAGAAGTTCATTAAGCCATTCCGCGTCATTTTCCAATTCCTCTCCATCTCTGTGTTATGCTTCTGAAACTTGTTGTGCACCTCCATTTCCCAATGTTTTCTCTTCTTATCAGCCACTACACCGTTTTTATTCACAAAAACCATTAAAATTTTTACTTCTTTCTTTCCTCCTCGAAATCCCTGCAATCACATTTTTCATCTCGCAGGATCATCCATCTCCTTTCTTTTTCATTCATAAACATCTCTACGATTTCATTTTTACCTTCCCTTGCTGATTATTAATGAAAATAGTCGAGAATCCTTCATAAATCGACCTCACCCTTTTCCCTTTAAGACTTATCGCAATTTCTTTTCGCAATCTCCACCCACTTCATTAACACTTACCGCTCCCAACAATCGATTGCGATATTAGTATAGCACTCCGCCACATCGCAAATCAAATTTTTTATTTGGTTCCCATTAACACTTACCACTCCAGACATCGATTGCAATAATTCTTCGTACTCCACCACATCGAAAATCGCAAATCACATTTTACATTTGGTTCCCGTTAACACTTATGACTCTAAATGTCGATTGTGATAATACTTCATACTCTGCCACATCTCAAATCGCAAATCAAATTTTTTATTTGGTTCCCGCTAAGACTTACCACTTCAAATGCCAATTGCGATAATTCTTTGTACTCCGCCACATTTCAAATCACAAATCATATTTTTTATTTGGTTCTTGTTAACACTTACCACTCCAAACGTTGATTGCGATAATTCTCTGTACTCCACCACATCGCAAATAAGAAATTGTATTTTTCATTTGGTTAATGTTAACACTTACCACTCCAAACACCGATTGCGATAATTCTCCATACTCCGCCACATCGCAATTCGCATATCACATTTTTTATTTGGTTCCCGTTAACACTTATCACTCCAAACACCGATTGCGATAATTCTATGTACTCCACAACATTGGAAACCTCATTTTTCATTTGGTTCTCATAACTCATTTTATTCCCAACGCCGATTATGATATCGATATCGTACTCTTCCACCAGCCCTACTGCCACATCATCTCATCCAATTTCGCATTTCGCGGTCTTTATCTCGTCACATTTCGCATTTCACAGTCCTTATCCCATCGCATTTCACAATTCATTCCCACTCCCGAAAAACACTTCCACTACCCCTTCGGCTTTGAGATATTGCGATTTCCATATCTCATATCGCAATTCCTTCCTCTCATTGCATGTCCTCAATCGCACTTTTAAAAGCCTCCCACTCCAAAGGATTTTTGCGATATTATAAGTTTTAATAAAGTCTAACCCCTCTTTCACACTTCTAAGCCTTGTTTCATGTGTTTAGCCTTCCCTTACCACCCTTAAACCCCTTTTCTCCGAACTGCAATCAATACTTCCTCAAGTTTAGTTAGATCATGGATAGAAGCATGGTAGAAAGAGCATAAGATAATTAGGGCATGCTTAGCCGATTGGCGAAGTTAAGTGTGGTTTAGAATTAGTTTCCTTTCCACCATTTCTTTCCGCACATTAAATTAGTTTCATTTCCATCAATTCCTTTCTACAAATTAAATTAGTTTCATTTCCTTCATTTCATTTCTGCAAATTGAGTTAGCTTCCTTTCTGTCATTTCCTTCCAGCAATTTACTTTCCAGTTCTTATCATAGTTTAAGAAATAGCATGCTTTCATAAAGCAGAAGAGGATGACATGAGCACAATGCATCCGCTATGTATATACAACTATCACCTCCAAGTTTGTACAAACCTCGGGTTGATAAAGTAAAGTAGGGTAGCCCCTGGGGAGTTTCAGCACTCTTGGTGCAATACCAGGGCTCACCAGGTAGGTGTAGAATCCAAAAAGACATAAGAAGTCCAAGAGACCACTTGGAATGTGAAAACAAGGGTCACCTAATGTATTATATATATGAATATTTGTGAATAATAATGCATATCATGCTTATATTTCCTATTTGTGTGTGTTTACCATGCTTGAGTTTAACTAAAGTCAAGTGGTCAACTAGAAAATTAATTGATTGAGTGATCAAAATGTTGGTCAAGTAATCGATTGAAAAATAGCAAGTCAATTCCTTGACTACTGGGACTTCTAAAAATAGAGAAAGTGAGAAAAATATGGAATAGAAAATAAAATCATAAAACATTAAAAAAATGTTTTATATGAGAGAACCATTCCAGGGAAAAATTAGCTAATAGAATTCTATGAGTCATTTGAAAAAAACTAGAACAAGTTAGCCAATTGAGCCTTCATTTCTCACATCACTAGCCCACTACAATGAATTTTTCCCAAGTATTTTAAAGAATTCATTACATGTAATCCACATCCACAAAAATATGAGAAAATATAAATCCATGGGCCGAAATGCATCATTGATGATGAAGCAACATTGACTCTCTATCCATGTAAATTATTTCCTATAAATCCTTTCTAAAAACTTGATTTGGGGTTTCCACTGACCAAATATAAGCAAACTGGCCCAGTGAGCCAACATGACATACTTCCATGCCCTACCTGCCCTCAAATTTTATATCCAAGGTATTCGATCATTTCACATGCCCCCTATGACCTAGCTCAAACTCTATACTTCATTGATAGTTTATGAAGGGTACACATTTCTTACTAGATTTTTCAATAGTATAATACATGTTTGTGTTTTTGTATTTTCGTTTCTCTCCTAGCACTTAAACCACCATACTGCCACTTCATATTTGATTTCACACTAGTAACTTCTATGGTATTGTGGCCCACCTCCATATTGGTCTGGTGAGATTTAATAACATGCTCACTTCTACAACATGGGAATAATCATTAACTATTTCAATAATAAATTTATTACTTTATGCATTCTCATCATCATCCAAATCCTAGACCTCAACATTCTTGCACTCACTCTAGTTTTGGTGTTTTTACATGTTCTAATTACTACCTTTCCAATTTCACATGATATTTCTCTTGAAAACTTGATACCATAATTGAGATGCATGATGGGGACATCAAGGATTATGTCAATGTGCTTTCATTTAATAATAAGGTTGTCTCTCACTAGGGTTGAAACATGGGGTTGTCGGATTAGAAGTTAGTCTACATTGAATTATTGAATTTGTGATACAACCACCATGAGAACCTCATTGTGTAATATCCTTTCCTATATATATATATATATATATATATATATATATATATATATATATATATTCTTGTAGACTTCATAGGATGCATGTACCATTGACAATTTCACCCATCAGTGAACCTTTCTACTCTGACAGAAACAAATTTTAGTGACCTCCATGCTCACACACTGAGAATCCACACACACACACTAGTATCTAATACCATCCAAACGACATATGACTTTACATACGTCTTATTTTCATTGCAAACTCGTATACTTATAATTCTCATTGCAAACTATTATTCTTCTAGTTTTTCCCTCACTAGGGAGAAAAATTATGATTTCGTTTAGATACAAAGACAACACCACTCCACCTAAGACATTTGTGATCAAATAAAGAAAGTGCAATGTGAAACCTAGCTACACATAACAAATAATATTAATAAATTATTAAACTACATCTATTGCTACTCTGACCCATACTCTCCCACCACGAAATAGCAAGGATATTTCACAAATAGATATGGCACCACTGTCGTCTTTTTGAGGGATTACATAGTTGGGAATGAATAGATATGGCACCACTCCCTTTGTACTCTCTTGTCCATTAATTAAACTAAGTGAGCCTTCTCTGTTAATAGAGTTGATCCTATAACACTCCTTCAGTTCCCTTTCTTGCATATCCTAGCACAAAGGTTGCTCTTCTCCTTTTTAACCATTGTAGATAAGATCTTTTAGATCAATCCTACTACTACTCCCTCTACTTACAATTTCACCGAAAGAGAGATGTTGTCATTTAACATTATATATATATATATGTGTGAGAGATATTGTGTGTAACATTACATAAAAAAATTTAATAGCGCTACTTCAAGAATGAATGCCCTCCATAAATAAAATACTTCAATTTTCACCTATAGTTTACATCACACTTTATATAGTGAGATAAATTAATTGAAAAAAAATAAAATAAATTAAGTATGAAGAATATATGCGATTTCTTCATTTAATTGAAATGTTATGCCTATATTATGTTAGATATGTGGAGGATAACTTAATGTTAACAAACATGATCTCCACAAATTTGGTTGCATCACTGTAACATTTAGAAACAATCTATACTATGTTTCTATGTATCCAACCCTTTTGTCACCAAGAAAAATATACTATTTCACTTATTCTTTATAATAATGAAACCAAACCTATACTATTAATATATTAAATTTAATATAAATTTAATTAAATTTGAATAAGGTGAACAATAATCATTACTCTAACCATCACAAAAAGAAAATCCATTTAACATATCTATCCCTCTTTATGTCATTAACATTGTATGTATTTTTAAATAACAATATACACATTACAATTATAGTGCAATAAATAATTTATATATTTAAATATAAACTATTTTAAACCATATATGTGATTATATTTATTACTGTGACAAAAATGCATATTGTTGTTCATCTTTTCTATCCAATAATATGTTAACCAATACGTAAATCATTATCTCCTTAAAACACCACGGGAACTTAATCCCTAATTTTTTAGAATGTTTTAGCTGGATTGGACATTTATCAACCAAATCATCATTTCTCGTGTTTTCTATTTTTACATGAAAACACGTACAAAATACAAAAATGGCGAACTTGAAATATTATGGGTTCCGCTTGTAAAAGTACATCGCATCCATGTCTTCATCGCAAATCGCATATCGGCAACCTTAACTTTAACATTTGCATGATACTAGAAAAACTTAAGAATTTGCGATTGCGATGTGACATGGCATCTATGGCATCGCTAAATAAATCTTTTACTTTGCGGGAAGTATCCTCCTGAGCTTGCAGAAACTTATATGGGCTATCCTCGTGAGCTTGCCATGTGCTATTGCGAACGCATTGCATCGCAAATAAAATAACATGACTTGCGGGCTCTAAACACGTAAGTAGTAAAATGTGCAAAGTTGCGGGGGGTCAAAAACATAAATGGTAAGTTGTAAAATGTGCGATGACGATGTCACATCACAACATCGGAAGGTTTCAGTGTGGGGCTTAATATTAAAACATAAATGTTACGAAATGCATGTTGCAACGCGGTAAGCCGCGAGAAGTGCGATATGAAATAAATGGAAATAAAAAGGTTTGCAGTAGTTTGTAATGTGGTAAAGGTATCTTGGGTCCCACCAATATTGCGTCACCATAAATATAACATTCAACGAAAAGGTTAAGGGTAAACCAAAAAAACTTGCGAGATGCGAAGCTGTGGGGAACAGTAAGTCAACGACAATGGTTTAAGAAATTAAACGCAAACATAGGCTCGGATAATCTATTTTTTGTTTTTTGTGTGAAGCGAACAAAACTGCAGATTTGTGTCTTGACCATCGTCCTTTCCTACAACAAAAATTCAATTCAGTTGTGGGTTGCTGCCAATTTATTATGGCGGTGGTTAAGAGTATTTCCAATGAAAAACAATGTAAGGATACATCTATCGGATCGGTTGAGGTGTCTAGGAACTCTTTCACTATCCAGGTTCATTCCCCAAAATAACATACTTCCAATGTGAAAATGGGTCGAATCTCACATCCTTGTCCTCGAAGTCAATGGAATACCAGTAAATTTCAAATTGAAGAGAACAGATTTAAATGTTACAAGATTAGCCTACTCTTAATTAGAGGGCAGAAACCATCGATCAACACTAGCAAACTGTAATGTACTATGTAATCGTGTATATTGGAATATATACATAATGTTCCAGATGCTTGGTCGATATTGTTTGCCCAAACATTCGTATTCTTGGGACCCAGCTGAACAGTGAATATATGTACTGAAATTGCTGTTCTTTTTGCCTGGTATTTTTATGTCTCAACAAACAATTCTCCATAACATTCTTCGGGTTCTTGCATGTAAGGGTCACAGCAATATGTTGTAATACTGGACGAATCCACTTCCACTATTTCTGGCCATTGAATTTATTTTCCACATACCTGATGTGATTTTTCCTTTGCCCAAAAATTGAGCTTCTACGTTGTACAAAATGGAAAAAACCTTTTTGTAAATCTCTCTTATAAATTTGAATGAATCCTTTGAAGTTAGATGAGCTAGTTTTGTTCTCACAAAATTAGATTATGTATCTCTGGCATAAATTGATACTGAGTTGAACAAAAATTTTAGCTACGTATTTTCTAAATACAAGTGGAGAACTCCGATCTTCTTCTGCAGGTCAACCTTAGACATATGTCTCTGGCATAAATTGATACTGAGTTCAACCAAGATTTTAGCTACGTATTTTCTAAAAACAAGTGGGAACTCTCTTCTTCTGCAGGTCAAACCTAGACATTGGAAAGGAACAGATTTGTTCAAGTGAAACAAAATACGGATGGAGCAACACTGTGTGCTAGTCTGCTCAGACATAAGAAACGAACCCATTTTATGACTAAGTCACATAGAGATCAAATGCCCCAATGAAACCCATTAAGAATCCAACGGTGCCTGGAAAATTAAATATCTGACATACTGTGTGTGCACAAATCATATCCTTCGCATCCGCGTGGATTCAGAGGGATGAACAGAAGAATCTCCGAATCGAGCATTGAAATGCGGAGCATCATCATGTAAAGAACAATCGCAGGGCAACTCTCCTTTGGCAGGCAATAGAGATGGAGCAATTAATTGCATACCTGAAATATAATCACAATTCCCTGCAAAAGGAGAGTGACCCTCTGATTCTCCCGCACAGTATCTTCTCATCCTCCCATGGACAG
Organism: Pinus albicaulis; assembly: GCA_034641835.2. Classification (NCBI taxonomy): domain Eukaryota; kingdom Viridiplantae; phylum Streptophyta; class Pinopsida; order Pinales; family Pinaceae; genus Pinus; species Pinus albicaulis. The sequence continues at coordinate 322,370,808 of CM076577.1, read as the reverse complement.
AGAGTACTGTAGTCCGTAAGAGAAATAGGCGATGCCAGGGAAGGATAAGTGGTGATTGTGCCGTATGTTTTAAGTGGAATCGTGGTGTTTGTTGTAGCGACGCATTCCTGCTTTTGTCGGCCATAATGGGTACCATTCGTAAGCTTACGATATCGATATTTTGCAGGTAAACGAAAAAGCCAAAACACATCGCATAAATGAACGAGCGCTATGAATTAAGGATAAGAAACAGATTGTTGCTAGTGGATCACATGACGTGCTGTAAGCTTCGAAAATAATAATAACAAATCTAGTTAAAAACTTTTAAATATTCAATAATATAATGATATCAAAATTCACAGATTACTTTTATTCATAATTAGATAATGTGAGTGAGTGGATTTATACATTTATAATTAGATAAAGTGAGTGAGTGGATTTATACATTTTTAGGGTATGTTTTTGGTTAATTTTAATTAAAATGGGAGAGGTTACAAATTTGTGCACTTAAAATTGCATTTTAAATAACAAAACAATTTTGAAATTATATTACTAAATTTTGATAAATTCTAATGAAAAAAATTATTTCTTTTATAAATTAAATTACACATATTTTTCAATAATATTAAATTCAAATTTAAAAAAAAAAACAAAACAAATTTTTATAGTCAAAAGCTAAAAGTAAATATTCCTTTATTACATTACTTTTTACCTTCTTAAAAATTAAATTATCTTTTATTGCATAAATGAAAATAATTTATGTACTAATTTAATTTGATTTTATTTTTTACCAACTTAAAACTTAAATTATATATTTATAAAGTATAATATTTATGAATTAAGAAAATAAGATATTTAAATTTATTTAAAATTTTAGCTTTTCCTTTTACATTAAGATGGGGTGGTCATCCAAACCTGTGGCTAGTAACAACCTAGACATTAATGATATTAATTTATATAGACATTAATGATATTAACTTATATTGTAACATAATAATTATATTAAATTTAAATAAATAGATAAAACAAATTAGAATAATAAAATTGTTATTTATTTATTTTTTTAATAAAGATGAATTATATATATATAATTTTTAACAACAACTTAGATCCATCTTAATCTTTCATCACTCTTAACACCATTTTAAATCCATTTTAACTCTGTATCACTCTTAATACCAACTTAGATCCATCTTAACCCTCGATCTACCAAGGAGCGAGAGGAATAAAATATTTCGAGGTGCAAATTTTTCCTCATGTTTTGCACTTAAAATGAAGGTTTTCACCTCAAGATATTTTATTTCTCTCGGTGCTTGATAGATCCATGGTTAAGATGGATCTAGGTCAGTTTTTATATACATATATACCATATCTAGGCTGGATCCATCTCTACCCCTATCTCTCTTCTCTTTCTCTTTGTCTCCTCCATCCAGCTGTACTCTCTCCTTCACTCTCTCTCCATCTCTCCCTTTTCACCCTCTCTCTCTCTCCACCTTTATCTTTTTATGTATTTCATCTCCCCTCCCTCTCTCCCCCTCTAATTCCGTCTCTCTCCCCCTTCCCCCCTCCTTCTCTGTCTCAAGTCCTCTATTTTTTCCTTCCTCTCTCTCCCCTTCTCTCCTACCTGCATGTGTCTCTCTTACCTCTCTCTCTCTCTCTCTCTCTCTCTCTCTCTCTTTCTCTATGTATTTTTTCTTCACATCACCTCTCTCTCATCTCCATCTTTGTTACTATCTCCCTCCTCTCCTTCTCTCTCTTCCCTCGATATTTGTTACTATCTACCTCATTCTCTCCTCCTCTCTACCCCCATTTCTCTGTGTTATCTCTTTCTCTCTTTCCAAATATGATCTTGAATTCACATTATATGTTATCAATGGGATACATAATGTCTATTATATTTGTATTTGAAAACTTGAAGGTTTGATGAAATTTGCAAGTGAAAAATCTATGTCGTTTATACAATTAGGAATGTTGCAATAAGACATAAATTAAGTTTTTAAACTCAATTTTGGAGCATAAAACAGAGACATTAATCCCATAAAAATAAACACAAGAAAAAAAAATGATTTAGTTCAACCCTCCTGGGCTACATCTCCTATTATAGCTTCCAATGTTGGTCATCTTTAATTATGTGCTAAAATATGTGTTTACATGGATGTACAATGCTCAACATATAAAAATGATGTCTCCAATGGCTGTAGAATAGTAAAAAACCCCTATCTGGGCTCTTTCTTCACTCAATTTGGTCAAAAAATGACTAGATTATGATCTGGTGAAGTTTTTCTACTAATTGTTATACAATCCACACCCACCTGCAAACCATCTTACAATGTCTACCATTTTTTGCACCACTAGGTGAAAAATTCCCCCCCGCACCAACGAGATTCATGCTAGATTAGCTGCAAATTGTCGTCTCGTTTAAATGTGTCATGACCCCATGAGTGGAAAGATCAGGGCCACGTGGCGCAAATATCGTCATTGATTTAGGGTCAATTCAAACCACGATGCCAATGGTTAAACCCCGTTTGGGCTCTAGTTAGGTTGATTGAATTGTGGTTGGGTCCTGACTTTCGCACCCGAAACATAACTCTAACCCCACTCCATTACAGTGGTTCCATGTGGCGTGGGTTATGTAACTTCAACAGTTTGTACCATCACCCATTTATTGTGGTATCATGTGTTCCAACTATGGCTTGTAGTTGGGGTTAACCCTATGCCCTTGGCGCCCACATGCGGTCTCGTGGGTTGGGTGAACCGAGGACCAAGAGTTAACCCCGACTCCGTCCCCCAATGCGCCACTAAATAAAATTTAAATAATACTTGTGAAGCATAGATGTTAAGTAACACCATAGGTGAAGTGGTAGGACTTCGCACTACTCCACCATAGCTCGCACGTTTGATTCCTGTTAGGCCTGGTCGGACCCATAAACAAAATTTTTCACCATTGTGAGGAGGCCACGTGGCGACCACCCATGTGGCCTCCATTAATTGGTCCACTTAAAAATACTCACAACCAATCAAATTACACCATCCATGAACCAATCAAAGGAGGACACTTGGCGAAAAACCATTGGTCTTGGAAAACACCATCAACTTGTCCAGTCACCCTTCCTAGTTAGCATACCTAACTAAATTACAATTTTTTTAGTTGTTAAGGAAAATGGTATAACGCGATATCAGGAGCGTAGGATATCAATTTTTAATGATTCGAGTTGTGTTGGATTCATGACAAAAAGATATTCGTTTTGGCACTAGTTTCGAGCACTTTTGACAATTTTGAATTTTGAGTAGTTTACTAATCGACTAGATCATTCCTCCCCACTCAAATATTTTGGACATCCAAAATATCATTTTTAGTCAAAAAATAAATGAATGTATAGTTCTCTCACCCTTCCAATCTCAATCCAATTTTCTTTTCTTATATTTTCCCCTTTGAGTCCCACACGAAGGTACTCCATGTTCCCTCATTTTGAAGTCCTTGTTTTCATGTCAAGGATGGTGTCTTGCTATAATTATTTAAGATATTCAAGAGATAAATATTCAATTAGATGAATCTAAACATTCTCTCCTCAATACTCAGTTAAATAAGGCTCATACAATCTCAAATTCTCGACGCTAACAACTGCATATATTTTCAAATATGAAGGAAAGTACCACCTAAAGGCATTATTACCAATATTTTTCAAAAGCTTGAATGGAACATATCAAATTTTTTCATTTTTTTACTTTGCCCTTAGACTCTTTATTTTGTAATGTGAAGCCAAAATTCTTCCCCCACTTGGAAACTCTGATTCACAAGATGCTTATTATGTCTTGTATTGTAATTTTTTTGACTCTTTTCCAACTGTTCATGAAGTGTTTGATGCACCAATTGAACTTGTTTAATGAACCTTTTTAGCTTATTTATGTCACTGTGTCCATGAATAACAACATCTTTCTCAAAGATAAAATATAAAGGATATTTCTGTAAGTATCCCAAGCATTCCTTAATTGGTGATATTCGAGTCGGTGAATGCTTGGCCCGGTTGTAAGCATGTTGAATATAGTGCAAATGTTCATCCCACAACTTAGGATGCTTACTGCAATAATCACAAAGAATATGTATCACCATTTTTTTCACCACTTCTATTTGGCCATATATTTGTAGATGGAATTATGTTCTCTTTTTCAATTTGGTGTCCATGACTCACCACAAGCTTGACCAAAAGTTCTCGACAATGTGAGAATCTCGATCACTAACAATGGATGTGGGAAGCACAAAATGTATCCATACATTCTGAAAGAACAACTGTGCAGTCTCTTCAGCTGTAACCTTCCTTTTACAAGGCATAAAAATACACATTTTTCTGAGCCTCTCTACAACTACATAAAGATAATCATGCCCTCTCATAGACGTAGTTCGACCTCTTACAAAGTCCATAGAAACACTTTCCCATGGACGGGAAGGTACCGGAAGTGGAGTATACAATCCTAACTTTCTATTTCTAGTCTAACTTACAACACGCAACTAACATCCTCTTACAAATCATGACACACTTTCAAGCATACCAGACTAGTAAAAATACCTTTGTAATTGTGTCACTATCTTACCTACACTGAAATGACCAACAATAACAAAAGTATGCGCTTCCATTATAATGTTGACTCTCTCTCACTATGGAATAAATAGCTTTCCAAGATGATATAACAAGTTATCCCAATATCCTACTTAGGTGAATGAGATGAAGCTTATGGGGCATGTACCTCGAAAGATGATATAACAAGTTATCATGCACATGATAATCTAATTCCTCTACTTGGTAACCTTGACACAAAGTCCCATATTCATCCTTAAAATCATTATCTAAAGCATATTTCCCAACATGTCTCTCATGCATGAAAGAATTATGCTTAAGAATAATGGATGCACTAGAAATTTGTCTAGAAATCATATCAAAAACCTTGTTGTATATACCTTTCTTATACCTTACCATGAAGTGCAATTGTTGTAGAAAACCCATCCATCTAAAGTTCCTCTCTTTATTTAGCTTTCTTTGTGATTGCAAGTATTGAAATGGTTAATTGTGAATGATTGTTTCTTTACCCATCAAGTAATGTTTCAAAATTTTCACACTTTTCACTAATGCATAAAATTCTTTGTCATATGTAGGATAATTAATCTCGATACCATTAAAAGTTTTAGAATGAAAAAATATAGGCTTACCATGTTGCATCAGGTTGTGCCCATGGAATAGTCATTTGCATCAGTTTGTATGTCAAATTATTGTCTCATGTCTCAAAATGTAAGTATGGTTGATGAACTGATCCTCTCTTTCAATGCATCAAATGCTTTTTATTGTTTTCCTCTCCACGGAAAAACCTGCTTCACACTTGTCAATTCATGCAATGGAGCTATAATGGAAGAAAAGTTAGAAATGAAGTTTCTCCAATATTGGGATTCTCCTAAGAAACTTATATCCTCTGTCATTATCTTGGGTTTGTGCCAATTCAAAATGACTTCTACCTTGGAGGGATCTATCTTCAACTCACCCCCTCCAACAACATGATTGAAATAGACTAAATAATTTTTCCCAAATTCATATTTTGACATCTTCAAAAACAACTTTTCCTTCTTTAAGACATCTAACACTTGCTTGACATGAATGATATGTTATTCATGTGACTTACTGAAAATCAATATGTCATCTAAGTAGACTATCACAAAATAATCTAGAAAAGGCCTTAAAACATCATTCATAACCCCCATGAATGTAGTAGGTGCATTACAAAGCCCAAAGGGCATAACCAACCACTCAAACAAACCTTGCTTTGTTTTGAAATTCGTCTTCCATATGTCTCCTTCAACAATCCTAATATGATGATAGTCACTCCTAAATTCTAACTGAGTGAAATAAACTACATATTACAATTGATCAAGTTAATGATCGATTCTAGGAATAGGGTAATGGTTCTTGACCATAATTTTATTCAATGCTCTGAAGTCCACACACATGTTCCATGTATCATCCTTCTTTGGCACTAAAAAAATAGGTGACCTACAGGGTCATGTGTTTGGTCGGACGATCACTTTATCAAGAAACTCTTGGATTTTTTTCTTAATTTCTGCATTTTCCATCATTGACATCCTATACATGCCAACATTAGGAAGAGGGAAATCTTGTTGTAATTGGATCTCATGTTGGATTCCTCTTTTAGGAGGGAATCCTTTAGGCTCATAAAGCATCTCATCATATTGGTTAACAACGTCGACCAAATCAGATTTTAACTTTGCATCACGTCCTTGAAAGGCTTGATTCTCAACATCATTCTTAGGTTTGATCATCAATAGTAAAAAATTATTGCTAGAGTTAAAAAGCCTCTTCATTTTTCCAACATTTAAAAGAGATAGATTTAGTTTATTCCGATGTTCTCTAACAATTTACTCAATTCCATATGTAAACAAATGATACTTTTTTTTCATGGCGATGAAAGATGACTTTCCTATCATAATGATATGGGCTTCCCCAAACAATACCACATATGCTTAATGGAACTACATCAAGTTATACCTCGTCAATGAAGTTTGCAGTAATGGCGAATTTCGTTTTTTATTTTGTAGTTACTTGGAATTTTTCATTGTCACATACCCAACCTAAAGGAGAAGGTTTAGGATGAGGAATTGTTTCCAAATTCAATTTCTTGACAATGTTTTCTAAAATGAGGTTTTCTTGTGAGCCACTATCAAATAGATTGCTTATTTTGTTATGTTTTGAGATAACTCTAATATGGAAAAGCTCTATTATTTCCTTTTCATTTTGAGTTTCATTGAGGTTATTTTAAGAAATGTTACTTGCAATGGAGTCCTTACCTTTAAATCCCATTATTTTGATATTTGTTTCATCTCCAGAATCCAATCCTAAATCATGTTGTGTAGTTGTAGTAGTATTTTTTTTCCTTTGTTCAACTTTCTGGGTCTCATCTTAGGATGAAGTTTCCAACAATGGTATTCATCGTGGCCTTCTTTTGAACAGTGTTTTCATGTGATTTTTTATCCCTCTTTCTCGATATCCTCTTGTGTTTTAGATACCCACCAAATGTGTGTTTCACTTTCCAACATTAGTGAAGCAAGTTTAATCTTGGTCTCATCATCTTTAATCCTTTGTATCCATCAATACACCTCAAACTAATGAACCCAATTATCTAATTTCTCAGTATTTACCTCTACATTATACAAATGCAATTCAAACTTTATGTCAAGTTTTAAAAATGGAGTTTTACCATGTTCTTTTGGAGAATGTGGAGCTGTTTTTGAAGGGGTTGATCTAGAATATGATGATAGCGAAGATGGAGGTGAAGAGAAAGGTGGAGGTAGAGGTGGTTTATCACCATTCCCCCCAATCCCTTTTGGAGGTTTGTCTCCATTTCCTCCATTTTCATTTGGAGGATTTGAGCTCTCACCTTGCAACCTTGAATTCCTCTCCTCATAAAGAACTTTCAACATCTTAGTCATTTCCAATAATTAGTTTCTAAAATTATTTTCATCCTCAGATATATTTCTAGGCTCTCCTTCATGTGCCATGATTTGTGAGGCCTTTGGTGACACTTGAGGTGAAACTTGAGGTAGATGGACTCTCCTTGCACTAGTTTGAGGACATTCTACCAAAAAATTTCCTTCTCCTCTTTCAAACTTCAACCTTGTAAGCATCAAAAAACACTCGCAATAGAATTAAACCCTCAATACAACCAAAGAACGTAAGCTCATACCAGATTGTTCTGTATTTAAAACTTGAACATTTGATGCAATTTTCAAGTGAAAATTCTATTCCTTTTATGAAATTAGGTAATTTTCAATATCACATAAAATATTTTTTTAAACTCAGTTTTGCAACATAAAATAGAGACATTAATTCGATAAACAAAAACACAAGAAAACAAAATGATGAAGGACTTTACCACTCCTCGGCTACATCTACTGGTCCAAATTCCAATGTTGGGCCTCTTTGATTATATGCTAAAATATGTGCTTACATGAATTTACACTTCTCAAAATATAAAAATAATGTCTCCAATGGCTCTAGGAACAATAAAAAACCCCTAGCTGGACTCTTTCTGCACTAAATTTGGTAAAAAACTAATTAAATTGTGCTATGGTGATGTCTCGTTGCTAACTGTTCTACGATATTCACCCACCTACAAAGAATCCTACAATTTCTGTTTTCTTTTTAACCATTGGGTGACAAATTCACCTTGCACTAGAGAGATTCATGTCGGATTAGGTGCAAAATGTCACTTGGTTTAAATGCACGATGACCCCATGAGTGGACAGAACAAACACACGTGGCACAAATATCAGAGTTGATTTAGGGCAAGTTCAAATGACCGTGCTAATGCTTGAACCTCGCTCAGACTGCAGTTAAGTTGAGGGAATGGTGTTTGGGTTCCAACTTTCGTGCCCAAACCATAACTCTAACCTTGCTCCATTATCGTGGCTTCATGTCATGTGGGTTATGTAACCACTGAGAGTTTGAACCATCACATGTTGATTGTGGTATGATGTGTTCCAACTGTGGCTTGGGGTCGAGGTTAACTCTGCGCCCTCTGCGCCCACTTGCGGTCTCATGGGTTGGGTGAACTAGGGTCCAGGGGTTAGCCCTGGGCCTATCCCATGACATGCCACCAAATCAAAATTAAATAAGCCTCTGGATCATAGATGTTAAGTAACAACATAGGCAGAGTGGTAAGAATCTATGTTGCCCCATCGTAGGTTGTAGGTTCAAATCTTGTTAGGCCCGCTCTAACCCATAAACAAAATTTTACACCACTATGAGGAAGCCACTAGCGGCCACTCATTCATCCACATGGCCTCCATTCATAGATCCACTTAAAAATACCCAAAACCAATAAAATTACACCATCCATGAACTAATCAAAGGAGGACACTTTGAAAACAACCATGAATCCTGAAAAACACCATCAACCTATCCAATCACCCCACCCAGTTAGCATACCTGACCAACTTGCAATTTTTCTACTTATTTAGGAAAAAATTCAAAACACGATATCAAGAACATACGATAGTGGTTTTGATCTATTTGAGTTCTATTGGATTGAGGGTGACAATATCCTCGTTTTGTCACTAGTTTTGTACACTTTTGAACACTTTAAATTTTGATCACTTTACTGATCCACTGGATCACTCCCCCTCCAATTCCATCTCTCTCCCCCTTCCCCCTTCTCTGTCTCAATTCCTCTCTTTCTCCCTTCCTCTCTCTCTCTATTTTTCACCTATCTACCTCTAAATCTCATGCCCATCTCTGTGTGTGTGTGTGTGTGCGCGCGCGTGCGCATCTCTCTCTCTCTCTCTCTATGTCTTTATTCTTACCATCCCCTCTCTCTCCTCTCCATATTTGTTAACATGTCCCTCTTTCTATCCTTCTCTCTCTTCCCTTGATCTTTGTTACTATCCCCATCCTTCTCTCCTTCTCCTGACCTCCCTTTCTTCTCTCTTTATCTCTCTCTCTCTCTCCATATGATCTTGAATTCTCATTCTATGTTATCAATGAGATAGATAATGTCTAATATATCTTATTTCTGGGGGAATGTAGTATTGATAAGTCATGGTATTGGCCCATGATGTTGTTAAAAAAACCACTTATATGTAAGTAATATCCATTGTAAACTAAGGGTGAATATCCATAGTTAAGTAACTTGTTATAGTATAATTGTATTGTAAGTATTAAGTTTTTATGTGCTCGCTAATTGAATTTAAATATGGTTATGGGGATTTTAACAATCCATTTTTCTATTGATCACTATTAGTTTAGTATTGGCTAATGCAAAATATGATGCTAACTTTGAAAAATAAGTATTTAATTTTCAATATTATTAAAAAAAAAAAAAAATTTGATTGGACATAACTTAAGGTATTATTGCATCCTTTGCACAACGCCTTATATATTTTGTGCCATAATTCATAGATATGCTTGCAATATTCATACATGATTTTTAGATATTTGTTTAATGATTTTTTGTTCCAAACCTTTGCAATAAATACTCTAAGTAAATAACATATTTACCATCAATTACTTCTGACTATAATTTAGGAAAGTCTTCACATATAAAATGGATAGGAATAAGATGTAAAAAAAGAAAACTTACTAAAGTTACTTCCCACCATTATTGATGTTTTCTTCAACACTTACTTTAAATGTATCGAGTTACTATGCAGTTTACTTATCCACTTTACATATCAATTTATTAGTTCCTACCAAAGAAATACCATGAGATGATTTTTGAATCCACCCTTATTAATTATCATTCACCATTCTAACTTATAATTATTTATGCAATTTTTCCCATAACATTATTTCTAACCTATGTTGGAGGGCCTAAGTTGCAGTGCAAAAGAAAATTACAATATAATAAATTGAATGATATTATTTTTATTACCTTCAACCTTTTATGATTCATTGAGTCAATATTTAAATGTTTAAAATCATTTACACAACCTTTTATGATTCATTGAGTCAATATTTAAATGTTTAAAATCATTTACACACAATACAACTTCTCTCCCATACTGTGATATATATTAATTTTAACCTTTTTAACATTTTTTAACTGCAACAACTGAGATATAAATGTTAAATGTTAAACATCTTTCATATATATATATACAAAGTTGAAGTTCAAAGTCTATTAAGATTCATGCTACATACCATATTACACTAACTTTTTCAAAGTCAAAAGCATGGAGAGTTATATTTATCTCTATTTATTTAATTAATTAGGCTAGAACACGTTTCCTCGAGAAAGACTCCCATAAGTGCCACTTTGCAACACTATGCACCATCAAATCAAATTTAATGTTGGACAATTAACCATAAGTGCCACTTTGCAACACTATGCACCATCAAATCAAATTTAATGTTGGACAATTAAATAATAGTCATTCATTGTATTAATAGTCATTTAATAGTTTATAATAGTTAGCGGGTCATGCAATCCCGCTCGCCAACATTTCATATTGTATGTCACCGCCTTTGGGAATATTTCATGTTACATTTTTCTTAGTTATGAAGATTCAAATCTCCAAGAAGAACGTCACTCTCATTTCATTGCTCAGAGTTTTCTTGGGATCGACAACCATGGCGGAGCCTCCAATGCCGATCTCATTTAGGCTTTTCAATATCCAGGTGTGCCCATAGACAGGCATTCCCTTTGACAACTTGGTTGGGGAACCCTAGAGTGGAGCCACGATCTAATTCTGATGCAGATGATGACATTCGAGGACGGGTCACGTAGGGCAGCTTGAGCTCTAGTGGGGAGATGTTACATGTGTCGTGATAGTTGTAGGACCCAAAATTCACCCATACCAAATTTCGGTCAATGAAAGTCACGAGGTATGCCCTTTTCTCGCCCGATAGGAACAAATACTACATGCCGCGGTTACTGAGGAGGTGCAAGGAGAGGCCGATAGGAGTATCATTCTTAATTATTAATTTTAAGTAATTGTAGTTTTGAGATGAAGGAGATTTTGTCAATGTAACGATGTAAAAGTTAGTTCTGTTTTGCCATCTTATACGATCCTTCACTACATACAAACTTTGAAAGCATGCAAATGAATCTCAAGTATAAATTTACGAATATGATTTTTTAGTGTGATAGACTACTCAAAAATAGAAATTAAAGACAACGGAAGTAAGCAAAATTAGTATTTCTTGTGAACTTGTATGCTTGTTAATGCAATTGTCGGAAGCTCGTAATAGCTCTCTTAATACATATCTATACCCTCGGACATCACCATATAGAATGTGAGTCTTCCTAAGATTTACAAAAATGGATCTGCATGCCATATAAGGTGGAGCATTCCCACCTCGGGGCTCTACCTTATCTAAAGTCAAAATTGACTTGAATTTACTAAAATAAATACGCAGTATTGTCCATTTCATTTTAGTGCCTTGTCTCATTAGCGAAGATAAACGGAACTTTATCCCATCGCAAGATCCCATCATAAGACGGTCCGCTGATGCATGATGGCTTTAGCCTTTTGTCATGTACACAATGCAAACTATATCTTTTAAGAGGAGAAATTATGGTGATGTTGAAAAGGACAATGCGAAGACAGTCTCACATTTACGTACTCTTTGAAGAAGACTTCTTTTGAGATACACTTTCTAACAAAAGATTAGCATGATATATAAACACACCAATTTCCTTTGATAGCAATTGACATCTACTAGAATTTCTAATATCCCTAATCTGCCAAATGCTTTGTGTGTTCCATGACATCTTCTCTCAAATAGAAAAAAATGTGCAAAGACTTGTACATTAGTAAGTACAACGAATGAATAAGACTAAAGTGAAATGTATATACTTAATATACCACGAGGGCAAAAAATAAATATTGACATAGAACTTCAATTTTTCAATTAAAAATGAGCATATGAAATAGAAATGAGAAAAGATTAACAATAATTTATAAACTGTTTCTTGCTTCCAAACACCATTTGTAACAAGTATTTTACCAAAGAAGCATAAGCATCGTACTTATTAAGAAAATATAGTGAGAGCTGTCTAGGAATTCATTACAACGATAAGCTTATTAATAAACACGGATAGCATTTACCATGAGAACACACCAATCGGCCATTTGGTACATGGGTTTGCAAATCGTACTTGGAATTTGGCATGATTATCATTCAACTTTCATTTTACGAGATAGAAACATTACTCCACACTTATTAGCACCCACTTCTTTGGTTGTAGCTTGGTGGTTGCACCACCATGTTGTGTAACATCTGGATAGGTATGCCCCTAGATCATCCTCTTCGAAGATCCATTGCTTCATCAATGCATGCCTGAAGGAGCCAGGGAGCCTAAGCCCTTGCTGGTATGCATAGCTCATTCTTGAATAGATTGAGAATGGAGACATTTAAGGGAAAAATTTAGGTTTCCAATACATTTTAAAGATTGGTATTTTGTAATAAAAAGATTACAAAAGGAAGTGATAAGCGAAAGCTAAAAAATAAACATGGTCATTTGCGTTTCTTTTCTCATGGGTAGAGTGTAGATGTTAAGAATGGGTAATCTTTGTCCACTTTTTGAAATTATGAATTAAAAACTGAATGCTATTCATGCTAATCCTATTCTAAAGAAACCAAAATCGAGAAAGATGCTATTCTTTTTAATTACACAAAACAACCCTTGAAAAATCACTCCCCAGAGTTTCAAACAATGCATTTATATGTTTACCTAGCCTCCATTATGACTGCTTTGCTTAGATTTTACGCGAGTTCCTCTTCACTCAATCATCATGAGTGCCATGAAAAATAATGAGTTGAGGCTGCCTAAAACATGTCTACTTGGTATCTTAAGGGTACATCCAAAAAAAAAAAATTTCTCAACTGGCTTGCAAAGCGCATCTTATTCTTATGCCTGCTAAACATAGATATTGCCCTAAGATTTCAAGTGGGTAAATGTTTCCTATTTTTGACATTATACCTAAAAGGCACAATAGAAAAGTACCCCCTCAAGACCCAAATATAAACAAGTGACGTGATGGAATTATTTGGAAGATTTCTATGAAGTAAAGTCCTTAAAATGGATGGTAATGAAAGATGTTTCAACCCAGTTTGTATTGGTGGTAGCTGACCATGCTACTACCCACATCTTGCGAAAGTTTTCATTAAAACATGAAATTATTGAGTTGTGGCAAGGAGCTCAAAGGAATTTTACGGCAAGCGAAGAGAGAGCTTAAAATAAAAATTTTTACTTTGAACTTGAAGATAAGCATTTAGAAAACATCCTTGGATGTAGTTTCGATTAATCTTCCAAAAATCATCTAAGCAGAATTAGAAATATTAGTCCATCTTTACCATGGGTACAATATGAAATGAAATTTTTCAACCACTACCACATACATATCCCTTAGAAATACGTATAAACAAAACAAATACATTTCCAGTAGCTTGTGCATTACGAAATTTGTTATAGGCAAGCCTACCATAAACAATCCAAAACTCCATTGGACAATCTCTTATATCTAAAATTTGGGGACAGGAGCTATTGTGTAAATTCTGCATACACATTTCATGACAACCTATACTACAAGCTTTCAAATGCAATCGAGCTCCCATATCCTCTTGAGGAATTATAAGTTTTTCTCCGGCATAGATGATGTCATCGATAATACTTATTTGTATTTTTTATTTGATCAATGAAAATTTGAACTCAACCAAGGAAAGCTTAAATAGTTAGACAATTCCTATACAATGGGTCGAGGGAACAACATGGCAATCCGAGTTTCACATGCATTCAAAAGATACGAACGGCAACTACGCTAAGAAATGAGTTTAGCGATACTTGCATTCCATTATTAACAACAACAATGAATATACATTGGCAATGCTTTCTTGATTTCTTAGAATTGGCACACAAAAAACGGATCTTTTCTTGTATTCAGGAATTAGACATGAATGCCCGGTGACTTGGATAATTTAAAATCGGTAAAGCTCTTTGTCATGCAACCCTTAATCGAAACATGGAAAATTCTAGTAATACCGATTTAATGACTAATTAGAAATGCAATATATAGTATGTTGAAATGAATTAATAAATTACAAGCATATGGAATAAATGGAACCATTTGAAGCACATTTTTGATTTCAAATAGGTCCATTTCAATTCATACCTGCTTTTTACAAAAATTTGTTACTGTCACATGTAACAAATGCGGTAAATCTTCATCAACACAAAATTATGATGTGAAGTAGCTAAAAGCATCCCTTCGTATTCCATTGCTTCCCGTTCAACAAATTCTAGAACTTTGCATTTAATTATATTCATTTTAAGTTCGGTCTAGTCTACTTTTGCAATATTTATCGATAAAAGTAGTGAAAGTAGCAATAGTTGGAAGTAAACCCATCTGAAGCATGTCATGTAAAAGCACATTTGCTTCTTCCACCTTGCCAATCTTGCAAACTCCTTTTGCAACATCGCTATGAGAAACTTAGGGAGGAATCAATATCATAATTTATAGTCTATGCAAGAAAGCGAAAAGTGATCAATCTTATATTTTGTTATGTAAAATATGTGAAAGGGGCTAATGCTATGTTACTTTGAACTTTTTGATGAATGGAGTTTTACGAGGAAGGAAAAATCAATCATGGAGATTAGCTTTTACGAAAAATGTTACAAATGAATTTAACTCCAAATGTAGTCACTTAAAACATCTTGCTTGATGGCCATTGTGAGAAAGGCGATGTGCGGTATAGACTTATTTCATGAGTTGTGTAGGCTTAGGTTTGAGATCCAAAAGTAATTAAGATTTGTGATTACTATTAGTCGAGAATCAAAACCAACCTTCATTAGTCGGCGAAGTATTTCTTTGGTCGTATCAAGAATCTTGTTACTTAGAAAGAAAAGAGTACTTGAAGAAGAATTACAACATAACAACAAAATAAATAATGATTTGGTAGGAGCGACTAAGAAATAAATAAATAGATACAAATGGTGAGAGACAATTTTTAATGTTAAAAACGGACAACCTTGCCTAATCAAGAATTGATAAAAAATAGAGAGGCAAAAACGAGAGGAATAGGAAAAAATTAGCTCGTAGCCCATGTGATTATGTGGCTTACCTTGTGCATGCATGTAACGATTATGTAACTTTTAACTTTGTCTTGCTATTTACGTGACGAAATTGAGTTATGGAACTTACTAAACGTAGACACTATTTTGGTGGATTACCAAAAAGGCAATGTTAGAAATACTATCTGCAATATCAAGCTCTTGTAGGACATTTCCATAAGTTGGAAAGCTTGATAGCCTACCTAAAGTGTTGTCATAAATGAGGCCTTAGAAGTTGAATTTCGTGTATCGATTGGTGAATCTACGGTGGCAAGCCTAACGGAGAAGTCGAAAAAATGGGCAGCCGGTGCTATTAATAGGGGAAGCCCTCTATTAATAGCGACCTTGATGGAGTCCGGCATTTTAAGGATAGTTGGCAAGTATACTAACTATTTAATGATCTATCCAAGTTAACTTACAAGTTATAGCTGTCTATAGAAGGTGAGTATTAAATATGTTTGCCGAATATTAAGTTTTCAAGATAGAATAGAACATAATAGCATGAGTAAAATGTGAAGATTTGAAACAAAATAGAATACAATATATATTCACTTAGATATACAAATGCGAAGGTGAAGAGATATATACATTTGTACAACGAAGTTTGTTGAAAGTAAATATCTAATCATAAATACATGATGATGCATGGCATCGGCACGGTTGGTGTCTATAGTGACTCCACGTTCGAAGAAAGGAGTTCTTGCCATTCGACTCACATTTCGTTGTCTATCTCTTTCATTTATGTGGATTTTTTTCCTTAGAATTCTTCGAATCTTTTGTAATAGTGCAATAGTTCCATATGCATGGTACAAAGGCAATGAATGGAATTGAAAGAATTTGAGTTGTATATCATGTAGATTTTGTTCATGTGGTGAATCTCTGGTAGCATTCATAGAGCATGTTTAAATCCTTGCATCCATATCTATTTAGCATGAAAGAAGGTAAAGTTATTGTTAGTGTTAACGGATAGTAAAAGTAAACTAATTATAGAGTTCAAAAATAACAAAGCAATCCCATAAAATTCTTTTAAACATTGGGAACATAATGAGTAGTAGGAATAAAATGTAAAAATAAGTAATTGTATATTCAATTTTGGATAGGGGTGAGGTTTGTTTACCTCTTGGTGAAGATACGATGAAGAGTGTATTGTTGGATAGATTGTGACTGTCTGTGAGCAACGATTCTTCTTGCTTCTGAGTTGTAGATATGGATTTTCTTTCGGGCGTGAAATGCGTGAGAATGGAAATCATTGGATGGATTCGAAGGAGTCTACATTGGGAATCTAACTCTTGAAATTGCGGTATTTGTTAAACCTTGGCGTTCTTTGGGGCCAATGTCAAGCTTGTTGCTTGATCCGTCATTCCTTGTGACTTGTGTATTGTTAAAACCCATGCAATTCGAAGTGGTATACGTATTTGATGTACGCACGATGGGAGAAATGGGCACATATGTGGGGTGTGCAATGTCCCATGTTGTTCCTGTATATTGTTTGAAATCAACGACCACAAAAGATGGCAAATTACGGAGGCTTTGAGTCAAGTGCATAGCATATTGAAGTGACGGTGCAAATGCGCCATTTACAAATACAGCATGTACCCATAAATTGCGGAGTCGGCATAACTTTTTTTCCATTTTGCCAGCAGGCTTGATACATTCGGTTCTTTCTTCTTCGGATGTAGTGAATGTGTGGTCCACATGTTTCTCTGTGACACCACGACCATGGCTTGTCTAATTTATTCAACATTGATTTGTTATGCAAGGAAAGCTTGAATTTTTTGTTGCATATAAATGCATGGAGTCCTAAAATGTTTTTATCTTCATGCGTAATAGAGAGGAATATGTTCTTGACATTGTAGCTTCCAATCTTCGATTGTAGAGTTCCCATCCCTGAGATTTTTGAGAATTTTGCGGAAGGCAATGCAGGAAGGATTAGCACCTTCTTGTGAAAAATAGTTGTGAGCGTAATGAATGTGTAAAAGCTACATGAAATGTGATGCCTGCGTGATGTACTGACATCTGAATGTCTTTTACGGGTGGTAATTTGGCCTAAATCCCCAACAAGGATAATGGATCGATTACCAAATGGTATATTTCGATGGAGAAGAGGCCTCCTAATGAAAAGCGATCATCAATACGGGAAAGCATTTTTGGCCCAATAAAACTCATTTCATCGTGAGTATGTCTTGAGATATGGCGGAGTTGTTCTTGGAGGTGGAGGAGTGGTTGTGTCCTTCAGAGGATGCATTGGTGTTTGGATAGGGATGTGAAGGGAAGAATGGGTGGCAAGTGCATCTATGTTGAAAGTTGCAACACCGGTAGGTGCAAGTACCAACAATGGGCTTATATTGGGTGAGGAGAGTTACGATGAATGCACGTTGCAGAATTTTATTAGAGCGAGATTTTGTTCTAAGAGCTGTCCCTTGTATAATGATTCTGGTTAGGGGCTTTGAAGGATTTTTGAATGAGAAGTAATATGTGTGAAAGCTTTTTGTTGGGTAGGAGATAATATTTGATTTACGGGGAGGTTTGAAAGAGGATGGTGTTGATTTTGAATAGATGAGCGATTATATTCAATGAAATTGATGGCGAGTTCTTATGGCGTGGAGGAGTAGGGAAGTATGAGACCAATGATGGTTGAGGTCAAAGTCACGATTGCCAATGATTTCAAGGGCATCAATTTCGATGTTATCGACTTGGGTGAAGGAGTGAGAGATGATTTCCCATTCATTCATTTGAACGGGGTCAAGGCTTGGGGGGGGCTCTGAGGTAAATTCATCTCTGATTGTGGAGATTATTGGGTTTTCATTTTCACGGTGAACATGCCATGCTATATATGTTCCTTTCTTTTGTTCCCAATGTGCAATGATTTCATCATTCTTTGCATCAATAATCTCATTGGGGAGTGTACGGAAGGGGAAATACAATATTAATTCAGCCCAACGAAGTTGGTGTAGTTTGGATCATTGGGGAAGGGATTGTGGTGTATCGTGGCAAGATATGGAGAACTATGGGAGGAGAAATCTGTTTCCATTGGTTTTTTGACGACGAGGAGAAAATGACCAGAGCGTGCGGCTTCACCATGAGGAGCAATGGATCTAATGAGGAAGGCCTATTCATGTGTGCTATAATAAATGGTGGTGTTGAGGGTGGATTTCAGAACCATCTAGAACACGTACGAATCTGATTCTATTAACATTTAGAGATACAAATGTACGACTCTGAGTGTGAGAGGTAATTTTTTTTGCAACATATGGCATATTTCCTGCGCTCCAATATCCCTTTTAGCTATGCTTTACGTAGGGATTTCCGAACAACGGTGGTAGTAGGTGTAGGCCGACGTTGTTGAAAGGCGAATAGCATTTGGCTATAGCTTTGACTTTGTTTACGCTTGTTTGCATATTTAGATATATAAGCTAACCGACATGAGCGTGAAAGCAACGATTTGACAATCAACATTTGCTCTCCGTTAGGAAAGTAGATCAACATTATGAATGTTCAATCTATCATCGTTATGTGTAGGCTTGTAGATTTTGACCTTTGTTTTTCCACCGATGATAAAGAGAGTGGGATTTAACTCCCATGGTACTCAGTAGCGACATGTGAGAACTTTGTTTTTTGTGAAGACAAGAAGATACATGGCACTTTGGATGACGTGGACACAATTGACAAGCTCTTCATGATCATATGTACGTATTTGATCTACGAAGATTGATCGTGTGTTGAGAAGACATGGGTCCTTTCTGTGATTGGTGGAGTGAAGGCTGGCAATGTTGGAGTTGTCGTGGGTTCAAGAATTTACATAATGGTCAAAATATTTTTTGAGCATTGAGAACTTCTATCTCATTGTTCCAATCGGGAATCATATTTGGTGCATCTTTCAACCAAAGGAATCCATGTATGTGCGGATCCTCGATGCTTCCATTCGTATACGCATGCAATTTCGAAAAATATTATTCTTTAATTCTCTTGAAGTGTAATATTTTGTTTTAGAAGTAATGGTAATGAAAAGCACACTGCACCAATAGTCGATTGCATGGAGGCCTTTTTGTAAGACTTCCTCGAGGAAAATTGTAAATGCAATGCATGTATTGGGATGTTAAATGGGGATTGGTAATTATATTTTGGTCTCCTACTGTAATGAGCATACGTATTAGAGGGAACCTCGGCGGGCATAATATTGTGCGAGGTCGAGGCCATTTCGTATCGGCGGCACTTAAGTGAAGAAAAACATTGGGCTCCCAAGTTTGTGTGATCATGTCGGTTAGCTCATTACGACGCTTGTTCCAAAAAGAGCATGTACCTCGTAGGGATGAACCAAAGTGCATGACTATTTCTGGAATTTTTTGAGAATTTGGAAAGTTGTGAAGACATTATTTGCCATCTGATACGATTGTTGGCAAATTTTTTTCAATGTTTTTTTTAACAAAAACATTGGCATTTTATTAGCTACGGTGGCGCATCGGCATGTTATATATGTATGCCAGAATCTTGGATGTCGGCCAAAGCGATTATCATGGTAGCGTAACGAGGTGAGGCATATTCGTGCGACTCGACTTTTGTAATTCTTGGTTGTGCAATCATGCTTGTGATGCACATTGGGAAAAGTGTGGGGAAATGCCACTTAGAAGAAGAGGCCCTCGGTAGTGTATTCATTGATGGCGATACGGATATTGTAGGCCAATCAAAGGTGAATTTGTTGATTTAAGAATTTGTGGAGTGAAAGTAAGCATGAATGCAGTCGAGTTCATTACGAGGTTTGGAAGAATTGCAACAAATGAAGAGGCACAAGGATATCTAATGAAAGGTAGAATGGCATGAAGATGATGAGTAGAATCGACTATGTTTTCTGGGGTATATATGAAGACGTGGTTACATTATGAAGAAGATTAGAAATATCGGTAGGTTAGTCGGTGAAGCTGGGAAATTGCAGATGAGTTGAGTTCAACATCTTTGTAGTAGGGATCATGAGCAGAGTTTGTATTCGTGCTGCGGCTAGAACACGTGATTTAGAAACGATGAATTCATAAGATGATTGAGAAGGGTTTTTGCCTTCTAACAATGAGGACGTCAATTCGAAACAAGGCGAGGTAGATATTTCGCAATGGTAGTAATGTCTTGAGGAAGGCGTTGTATGGCCACTATATTTGTATTGTCCCCTTACGAGCATGCGTTACTTGTAGAATTAGATTTACACACGTGCGATTAGCATTTCTTCAATCTGTGTTAAGTGGAAGGACATATGGTTGTTCGCCGGGGATCCATGTTGTTGGCATAGGTGACGGTTTAGATTTTTTGATGTTGCACATCGGGAGGCAGAGAGGGTACCATGCGAACATTTTGTCTTCATGCATTTTTTTTGGATATGTGATTCTTTGCATAGTGTGCAAACATGCAATGGGAAAAGGTTATCCTTTATTTTTTCCTAAAACGGCGGTGTGTTCTTATTGAGGGGGGGCTATATAGGTATTGGGAAGAGAGTCTCTTTTCGTTTTATAAAGAAGTCGTCGTCGTGCATTTATTGCTTCTTTGTTTTTGAGCACTAAAGAAGGTGACGTCGTTCTTTTTACTTGTCTTCATTGTTTTTATGAAATATCTAGAAAGGTACAAATAATTCTATGTTAGGGATAGGGTCTTTAAATTCCTGAGTCACAAATTGAGGTAACGGTACATATGAGATGTATGACATTGTGTTGAAAGCTGAAATTTCTAGATAACTATTAATATTGATAGTAAGAGTTTTAAATCACTTTCAAATAGATGTTGGTATGAACCTTTTTTGTAGTTCAAGTAAGAGTATTTATATTGTTGAAATGTGAAATGGTAAATATATGATACTTGTAGTCATTAAAAAATATTCTTTGTAAAAATATGTGCATTATTTGGTAGGAGAAAATTTCTGTGTGGAATTTATATTATTGAAATGTAAGTAGGTAAATATACATACTTGTAGTCATTTAGAAAATGTTCTTGTAAAAATGCTTGTGCATTACAACAACATGGTTGTATGTTACAATGGTAGGGAGAAAGGAACTATACGGGGATGTTATTTTCTATCTAGAGAAATAAAAGGTCTACATATAAGAGCGAGGTCAAAGGCGGCAGAGCAAAAACGGGCGGCTGACGAAATGGTAAGTGCGGCAATGTCTTTTAGGATTTCCGTGCATGCATCATCATATTGAATTTCTTGAACTTAGCAAAATAGGTTGGGAGATGCTCAACACCATTGTAGTACTCTTTTTTAATGGAAAGTAGAGAGAAGTGATCTTACTGATATACGGCTACATATTTTCTGAAGATCAGATGGTTCAATGGAAAGGAGGAAAAGTCTTTGCATTGTCGTGCCCATAAGTTCATTTCCCATCATTTGAAAACGGTGACATTTTGAAGCTAGCCGATGTAGTCATGCAATTCGATTTTCGGTTGTAGCAGTAGTCGCATTTTGGAAATTCGTTGCACTTTGTACAATGCTAGAGATTGTTAGAATGGTGGCTTACTTTTTTCATGCATTGTTTCCCATTGTAATCCAATGGACGAGCGAGAAAATAGAAATCGTCCATGCGTGACAGTGATTGTGCTTATGACAGAAACCCATCTTGCTTTCTCCAAGATTTCCATGCTAGATATTTCGAGATAGTCTTTTGTGGTAAAGCCTCGCTTGAAGACAAAGTAATTCTCTTTTGCTCAATGAAGAGGCAACCCTTAACTGTATCACGGAACCAATTTTGAGTTGTTTAGTTTCTTCAATGTTAATTTATAAGAAAGTAGATGCTTGGAAATTGTCCCAATAGTGATTCATTAAATTGATTGTAGAGCCACCTTGCTGAGAAATATTGGTGGAGTTGTCGGAAAGTCGACTCTGACAAGGTCCTTTCCTATAGAGAGACATTGATCTCCCCATATTGTTTAAATCAATGTTTGACTTGACTTACCAGCCTGATATTCTTGTTTTTAATATTTCGGTTCCATCTCTTCTTCTTATTGTAGAAGCGAGGGGAGGTGGAGGTAACGACACCAAGAACATCAACAAAGTGTATTTGGGTTTGTGGATTTTGCCAGACAATGATCATGAGAATGAGAAGCTTTGGTAAGGAAAGCTTTGGATCATCTTCTAAACATGGTGTCACGAGTTGATGTAGCAAGCAATTAAATCTCCCATTTGTTGTTTAAATATAGTTTGTAGTTCGGTTTGTTTGCTTTATTGTTCCATTGGAGACAATATATAGTTGCCCAACTAAATGAGATTGTATAAGAAATTCAGCTAGATTAGAAGACGAAGAAAGATGAATTTCATCTTTGTCACGACCAATGAGGTCAAAGCCGAAAACTTTTCACGACCCACGTGCGAGTGTTGTAGTTCTTCAAGGGTGTTTTTGATAATACTCTACCTTGAATTGACCAATACTTTCGGTATGGATGGAGTGATGTAAATGATACAAGCGATGTTGTAGGTGTGCTTGTTGGAGTCGAAGTATTTGGAAGAATATTGTGTGTTGATGAAGAACTTGAATGAGATTATTACTTTTTGTGCATGCAATAGCGATGACAGAATCCTTAACCAAAGTTACCTTTCCACAATTCAGACAACCTCAAGTTCTAGGATTCAAATGGATCTGAAATGGATGAAGAAATTATTTAAAATTAGAATGAATGTTCAACTCATTTTTACCTAAAGAATAATCCAAAAAGCTAAAGGGAAAAGTTTAAAACAAAGCCTAATCTTACGTAGAGTTTTGGGACAACGTACGAGTTGATTTTGTAAGTGAAATGATTGAGCCGTCTGATGTCTTGGAATGCAACTTGTGCGCCATAAGCAAATGGGAGCAAGTCTGTGTTGATATGTGCCATCGAGAGAGAGTGATGTGGTAGTGAAGGTATTTGGTTTTTGTGAATAGGCAGTCCCGATGTTCACTACTTGCGATGAGGTTGCATCTCGATCGAACCATTTAGCATTTTTGGGGGATGGCATTCTCGATCCAAAATGGGCTCCATCACGGTAGTAAAGTGCAAATTTTTTATTTGCAATGGTAATACCTACAATTTATTTTAATGCATTGGAAGAGATATTAATGCATTAAATAAATTGTATCTGTATAAATTAGCATTTTTGTAATCGTTATCTAATATGTTTTTCATAATGAACACTTAGATTTCCTAATTAAATGCAATAATAAAAGGGGGCCCAAAGATCCTCTCAAGTCCATGGTGGAATCGGTATGAGTCCTCACCCTCTTGCTTTGATGTCCTCATTGATGCCCATTGCAATAATAACAACATTCTATAGAAGCTGCGCAACTACTTTATTATATGTCGGAACAAGGAAATGAAGGTCGATAAGGAGCCTTTGCTTTAAAGGCGAGCTACAACGAGGCATTACGGTTAGAGATGATATGGTAAGTAAAGGGTCATTTTTAACAAAGTTTGGAATACCTACTACTTTCCCAACATATAGCCTTTATATGTGTGCTTTATTAACAACACAATATAGGTCTATATGAACATATGCGTATAGTGATTTATGTTGCTTAAATACTTTTACTACTCGAATGGAAGAAGTCAAATTGTTCTTTGACAATAGCTACTTGCTTCAATACGAGATTCAAGCGTCTATGAGGCCTTTTAGGACCCTTTATTTTGTTTCGTTTTCCAAAATGCGCATGCCTATCCTTTCCATGCAAAAATAAATTTAAAAAATTAAAATTTAAGCCCGATAGGATTTTAAAAATTGAAATTGTTGAATTGAAAAAATTAAACTGATTTGAAATAATAATGGTTGAATTAGATTTAAATTGTTTAAAGTTTAATGAATTTAGAAAAAATATGAAAGCTATAAACCAGGCAAGAGATCAAAATAAAACGGAACATCTCTATTTTGTCTTGTATTGTGCTTAAAAAAAACTCACATACTCAATTTGTGGCATTTTCAAGTCCATTTTTTTAGCATATTGACCCTTTTCCAACATTGTTCTGGAATATTAGTTTGTTGTTATATCATTAAACAGAACCAAAATTTGGTTGAGTTTTTGTGTCTTGGGGATCTTTGCCCATGGAATTTAGTGGGAGTTGGCCTAAAAACGAGAGGAATATGCTAAGGGGGACAACGGGTATTAAAAATTTTGTCCTTTAAATCGCTACTCTCGTTATGGCCTACTTGATTTAAAGGCATTTTTTTGAAAAGGGATTGGGCTAGGTGTGTAAATTCCACAATCCCTAGACAGCCATAGTCGAAACTAGCATTGAAGTTGAAGGAACTCCATACGTGCCATGGGATGTATCTCCCAACCTGCGTGGCTCCTTGAAGGCAATTTCAAACAAAAAAGGAAGTGAATTCATAATACAAACCCAAGCCGGTGGTGCCTTTCTGTCACTATCAGCGGTAATGTGACCATTTCCATGATGGTTTCCTTTATGGTTTCAACATGAAGTTGAGGTTTTTACATCTCTAAAACCCCGCTTCCAAGCCACCTTGGGGATAAGGCTTCTTAGCCACCATCAATTTCACATCGGCACCGGGTTTTTAATTCGCGGTAAAGAAAGGCGAAGCGAGGGTTAGCAATCAACCTAGGGTTTCCTCTGGTCATTAGGCCGTTTTTCCAAGTACATGCTACAACATTATGATGCTTAAAGAATCGAAATTTGATTATAGGAGCAAGGATATTCTACAATTCTATGCAGCTAGCTTCCGGATAAAGTAAGCATTCCATGAAAATTGTAAGCGAATGCGAAATGGGAGTGTCTTTTAAATCACGTAGAAATATGGAAAGGCATTTCCCGGAGCTTGCCTAATGAGCCAAATCACTATTTTATGAAATATAAATCCCATGATAGGTATATTGTTGCGGTGGTTACTAAAATTTGCTCCCTTCCTTAACCGATAATTTTTATACGGTGAGCCGGAGTTTCTCTACGGGCAATTACTCCAAAGGATATTGGCTATAGTTTTTATTATGATTTTAGACTTAAAAACACTAACGTATAGAATGAAAATCATAATTTGTGTTGGAATTTGCGATTTAGCATTTGCACACTCGTCCCTATATGGATTTTTTAGCGGAAAATTCAGTATTTTGAAATGTCTTGATTTATACAACTCTTGGCTTATGATTAATCATAATTTGTGTTGGAATTCTTGATTTAGCATTTTCACACTCGTCCCTATATGTATTTTTAACGGGGAATCAATATTTTGAGAAGTATATGCAGATTTATACAACTCTTGGCTTAAAGATTTTGCAACAGCACTTAAGATTACGTAACCGCGTGTCGATATTAATTGCTCTTGGTCAATTTTAGACGATGTAATGTGGCTTAAATGGATTATGACACCATTTTGTTTGTACTTTCCGGCTTGGTGCAAATATTGTGTATTCCAAGTGAAATTTGAGTACGAGAGATTGAATTCAATGGAGTTAATCATCTTCTTGTAAAGGAAAGATGACATTGTGAGGTTCACGATACAGTTACTATCGAAGGATTTGGAAGCCATTGAATGATCGAGTTTTAATTAAGATGTAGAAGTCTAATGTCGATGAGTTTTATTAGCAATATAACATTTTTTTAGTCCAAATTGTTAGAGGGGCTGCGATGATAAAATATTTGGGAGTGATAAATTGAATTGGGGATTTGAACATGGAAATTGTCTATGTTCTTGAGAAAAGCTACGAGGGTTGAATGTATGTTACAGGGTTGCGGAAGGTGGAAGAGAAGACGGTGGTGGTCTGCTCCTCGAAGTGCCAAAGAGAAACCTTCTAGGGACGGTATGTTAAATACGGGGAAGTGGTAGCATGCTTAAGGTTTTCTAACAGGCAACTTTATTTTTAGAAGCAAAGTGTGATTACATTTCCTATGTTAAATCTAGTCACGAGCATAAAATGAGTTTATTCGAAAATATATGATGGCGTTTTTGGAAAGTTTGAGTTCTATAACATATTTGCATGTAAACGGATAATCGCGATGGGAACTGGTGCTTATGATGAAGAAGGAAAAGAGGAAAGCGGTCATCGGTAACTACGGAAATGCGCATTCTATACTCGAAATTTCTTTGGTAATGAATTTAAAAGTGGTGATGGATCGAATACGTGACATTGGGGTGTCGGATGTGTTGTTTAATACTCTTAGCTTTAATATTGAATGGCCGGTAATTATTTGTTAGTGCGGCTTTAATTGGAACGAGAAAGAGTGCTAAAACCGTCGAGCCTAATAGAGCCCAGGTTGAGGACTATTTCATTCCCAAACCCCACAAACCCCATTGCACGGTTTTAAACATTTTGAAACCATGAATTCTCGGTACTCGAGATTTTGATTTAAAAGCATAGTAGCACTTCATTTACTAATATACTCATACTTTGAAAAAGACAATCGAATCATAAACATGTTAAGTTGATGTTTGAAGCAACCGCAAGCAATGTATTATATTGATGACACAAACCCGTCCATACCAAGCATTTCTCGGTCAATTCAATTACAAAATGCCAAATTCGGTTGATTTGAAATCTTGATAAGTAAATAGAAATGAGTCATGAATTGGAAAGGAGCCAAGGTGGTCCATACCAAACATTCCTCGACGAAATGTAATTACAGAAATGCCCAAGTCTAAAGTTTGATTCCAAGAATTTATGGTTGGTTTTATGTGTGATGATGGCTACTTATACTAAAAAATACATTTGTAAATCCCAAGTGCCATATTGGTTTGGCTTTCACCCGGATGGAAAGATGGATTGTATGTTCTGGAAATTTCAGTGTCGACACTAAAAGACGAACCGATGAGTGGTGTGGGTAGGTGAGAATGGTGGCATCGAGTGGGTGACAAAGCTTCCTTTGATTTCCCGGAATTCAGTAGCAACCTTGTGTTGCGCAGTAAATTTTGTAGTGGTGTATGGAACTAATGCGCAAACGGCATAGTCTCTCGACATGCGGGGAAAATGGAAATTTTGTAGTGACGAATAGCGGTTCAATGAGTGTTTAGGAAACTTTTGAAAATCCTACCAATACACCCTCTTGGTTTATCAAAATTTCGAGTGTAGGACAAAGCCTCAGATGTATCCTTATTCATTGCTCACGGAGCCGAGGGGAAAAATTCACATTGAAATGGAGGAACAATATTACATGTTTGGAACCGAGGTGCCCTAAATGGCTCGAGGCATATCTCGATAATAAAGGGATTTTTATGCTCTGCAGCTCTTCGGTGACAGCTTTGGTACATATAACGTGATTACAGTCCTCTATCACGTTGCGAAGGATCGGGCTTGAATCGGATGGAAATTTGAGGACGGAAAATTGATTTTTTTGAAGAAGATTACGGGTTATACATAAATTCACCATGAAAAATTTAACAATGCTTTAACAACAGCAAATTGAACAGAATTTGAACTCAAACGAAACTTCGCACTCGCCTACCTTGTGGTCTTCGTGGGCGACTATGAGACTTTCACCTAGACGTTTACTTTCTCGATTTCCTATTTGTAGAACGAGTTTTGATGATTCAAAAAAACAAACAACTAGCGAGAAAATAAGGAATAATAGTGACAAGGAAATATCCATCTTAGGGAGAATAACAACGCACAACATGCGTTACGGCATTAAATACGCGTTGCTATGGGCTGCGGGTCGAGAGAAGAATTCGATCTGGGAAATGGAAGATGTATTATTTGTGAATACGTTTGTATTGATTGAAGTGGTGCGGGAAAGACAATTAATTAACCCTCATCGTCTACGGAACTTCCATGGCCGATTGCAGGAGTTTGCCGGATAACAATTAATTCACCCATTTCGTTCATTCCGGTCGCAAGGATTGGAGAAAAAGTGTAGGAAACGGTTAAAGCGTGAGGGAACAAGTGTCAGGCCAGGCATCAAAAAATGTTGAAAGCCAGATGGAAAACAGGTTCTGCTGAAAGAAGGCCTATCGGCCTAAAAATGCACAGCCTGATGCCAGAGGAGCCGACGGCTACCCACAGCCATGCATTCCAAATCAATGGCATGCCTCCACTAAGAAGAGAGAGTTCCTAAGTACTTTTTTTTCGTTGAGTACTTGGGAAACTCCTAGTCGACGTCAAGGTCGTGAAAGTTGTATTTCCTATCCTCGACGATCGTTGAATTTATGAACACCCTACGATAGGAGGTGTTGCTGACCATTAAAGAGAAGGAACTGGTATTGCCACGAATACAAATGAGTGAGTGTTTTGAGAGAGGGTGTTTTCTTGAGGAGAGTTGAGGAGAATTATAGTGGGTCCTTAGTGGTAGGCACTTCCACCTCGAATGTGTGGTTGCTAAGGTATACATCAACGTAGAAGAGATGCATGAAGAGGCATGCATGTGGTTTGGATTGAACGTCGGGTTTTCTTTGAGTGAATTCATGGTATTTCCTCCTCAACGAATAAACCTGTTTTAGCGAAGGCATAGTACAATGAAAGGTTTCCGGGTGCATATTTATCCTACAGATCTCAGTTTCTTGTATGTGAGAATTTTGGAACTCCAAGAAATGGTTTCTCTAGGTGAGGTTTTATTCTCTAACTTAAAAATATGCGAATATTTTCAGCAAATTATATCATGTATGTGTTCCAAGCCATTTTTTCATTTCTTACCACAGTGTATGTACATTTTTATTTTTATTTTCCCCTTTTGTTGTGTAAATCACAAGTTTTCTCACAACGAATGTTTTTCCACCTCGATAGACCATTGTTGTTGCGAGGCCCCAAGCATTTTCAACTTTGGCTATGGAGTTTTTTTATGTTCAAAAGGTATTACACCTTTTTCTATCTATGTTCGCAGTATATAAATTTATCCACATATCTTTAGAAGAGTTGAGGCAACCCTTTTTCAATTTTTCATAAAATGGGTACAAAGAGAGAATTGAAAATGTACGAATCTGAGATGTTTGTGTATCCTACACAAAAAAATAAATCCATTGGTTTTCGTTGTTATAATTATTATTTAATTGTTAGAAATGTTTATGTGCCACTCCCCTCCCCTATCATGGCTGCTCGACCCTCCCTCCCCTTTCGCTCCTCCCAACCCTCCCTCCCCTTCTGCTCCTCCCATATCACCCTCCCCTCTCACCCCTGCCAACCCACCCTCCCCGATCATGGCCGCTCGGCCTTCCCTCCCCTCTCGCCCCTCCCACGCCACCCTCCCCCTCACCACCCACGCAGATTCTCTTTGTGTTCATTTTATTCGGCCTCTTATTTTAATTTTTTTTACACAGTTTGGCCTTCCCCAGTAATCACCTTCCCCAAAAAACACCTTCCCCAGAAAAGACCCCCCTAGAAAACACCTCTCCTAGAAAATACCTCCCTCAGATAATACCTTTTTTTTTTTTCCCCAAATTAAAAAATATATATATATATATATTTTTGTAGAATTGAGTTTTTTACTGTGACAAAAAAGCATTTTTTTCTTCAAAAGAATGTATTCTCTCATATCTATTGTAAGAATTGTTCTCTCCAACAAGGATAACTATCCTGAAAGGTCTCGGAAAATCAAGTACACTCTCATTTTTAATGAGCTGTGGAGAGGAATTTGTGAAGGAGAATAAGACCTTCCACCAGCAAAGCCCACTTTAGAAAATGAGATCGTCATTTGGGAAAACAAAAACTGCAAGGCCTATGCCTTTATTGCAACTTCCGTAAATGAAGAGGTGAGTCACCATATTACACCATTTTCGAATGCCTATGAAGCCTTGAGCAAGCTAAAAGAACTCTATGACCCACATTCAGAAATTGAAATTGGTCAATTAATGATTAAGATGTTCAGTCTTGAATTGAAAAATGATGACCCTCTTGCTTTAGCTTCAGAAGTAAGATATATCATGCATGAAATTAAGAACACTGGTGTAGAAGTTGATATATCTCTCATAGCATATGTTAAGGCATTGTATCCGACTTACTCACATTACCTTGAGTCATTACAAGCAAGTGGAAACCTCGTGAAAATCACCTTTGATTCCATTGAGAAAAAGTTTGCTGAAAGAGAGAAAACTTTTGGAAAGATGACATCCCCTCTGTTTTATGAAGAGACTGTATGCTTTGCACATAGAGAGAAGAGTCATGCTCAATATTCTTCTAGAGGAAGGGGTGGCTGAAGAGGAAGAGGAAGAAGAAATTCCAGAGGAAGCGGGGGCACACAAACTCAAACTGAAAAAATCTGATCTTCATTGCATACGCTGCAATAAAGACTTCGTGATGCATCTACATGTAATATGCCTTGGGATAAAATTGAGCAGCAAAGAAATCAAGAAAATGGTAAAGCTCATGACAGAGACAAAGGTAAAGCACTTGAATCCGCTCATTATGTTGTACCACATTGTAAAATGGAGTAACTTAAGATTTATTTGATGTTTCATTTATGTCTTGGAGAAATGATTGGTTGCTAGATTCAGGAGCAACATGTCACGTGACATTTAGAAAAGTTTTTTTTGAAGAATTTACTGACAAAGTTGATGGAGCAGTATACTTCACAGACAAATACAAACTCAAGCCATCAGGGCTTGGCACAATCAGGCTTAAGTTGCCCGGTCTTCTAGATCATCTTCTACATGAGGCTATATACCAGCCTAAGTTGAGGAGAAACTTGTTGTCCTTGGTCCAGATCCTCCAGCAAGGACACTCCATTCACATGTTTGATGGTAAGGTTGAGGTCAAAAAAGCATTAGATCGCTCACTTGTCATGGAGGGAATAGAAGAAGGAAGACTCTTGAAGCTGCAAGGTTCCTTTGCTCATGCACAAAACTTTGCATTCAGTTCACATCATGATGAAAATTCCCATCAAGTCTTTTATGGCATGCTAGATTTGGACACTTAATCTATGACAACCTTCGATTGTTGAAGAAATATGGTGTTAATGGACTGCCTACAATTCCTAGGAAACTTGAGCAATGTGATGCTTGTATTTTAGGAAAGCATAGCAAACAACCATTTCATGATTCACATTCCATAGCACATAGAAAAATTGGGCTTATTCATTCATATTTATGTTGCCCTATGCCTGTTGCTTTTGCAAATGGAAATAAATATATGATGATATTTATTGATGATTACACTAGAATGTGTTGGGTTTACTTCCTGAAGAACAAATTTGATGCTTTTCAAACATTCAAGAATTTTAATGCATGGATTGAAAATGATGCACAAACTCATATTGGCTCTTTGCGTAATGATAATGGAAAAAAATACAATTCAAATGAATTTGAAAACCATCTTCGTCAACATGGGATCAAACATCAAACAACTGTGCCCTATAATCCCCAACAGAACAGTGTAGTTGAAAAAATGAACATGACAATTTTAAATATGGTTCGCTCCATGATGTTTTTTAAGAATGTAAAATTGATGTTTTGGGCTGATGCAGTTCTATGTGTTGTATACATAGAGAATAGGCGACCTTCAAATTCAATCAGAAACAAAACTCCTTATGAAATGTGGCATGGCCACATTCCTTCGGTAAAGCATTTCAGGGTCTTTGGTTCCACCTGTTATGCTTTGATACCCAACGTACAAAGGAATAAACTCGGTGCTAGAAGTCGAAAATGTATCTTCTTGGGGTATTCCAATACCTCCAAAGGATATCATCTTTATGATGAAGTCAATAAGAAGTTTGTAATAGCAAGAGATGTCATATTCCTTGAATATTCCAAGACTGACAATTTTGTTGAGTGACAACTTGATTGCCTTGATAGATTCACACATGAAAATTATTTTCAAGAATTTGATAATCAGATTCCAAATCTTGAAGGAGGGATTCCTATATTGAATCAATTTGTGAAATCATTTCCTGAAGCACTCTCTCCCCCACATGAAGAACCAACCATGGATGACACCTTGAACGATGTGATTGATAGAATTGAGAGATTGAATCTTGATTCAATTCCAACTCAGTCATATGAGCAGCCCGGGCCATCTCAGAAAGGTCCCCCCAAATGGCTGACAAAGACAGTAGAAACTGTTCGTCCCGATGAGGTTGGAAATACAGGAACAAGAAGTTCCACTAGACAAAATGAAGGTGATATAGATAATTTTGATTCACCTGTTGATATGGATATCACTTATAACTGTGAATTGAGTATGTCTAGAGATCATGAACAAACTTCTTCAAAGAAGCCGCTTCTCATGATGAATGGAATGAAGCGATGCAAAAGGAGTATGATGCCTTGATAAAGAATGGCACTTGGAAGCTAGTTGATCCTCATTTTGGAACCAAACCAATTGGTTGTAAGTGGGTCTACAAGAACAATTACAAAGAAGATGGCTCACTTGACAAGCACAAAGCTAGAATTGTGGCAAAAGGTTTTGCACAGAAATAAGGGATCAATTATGAAGAAACTTTTGCTCCCACGGAAAAATGGGCCACCATCTAGACTCTCTTTTCCCTAGTAGCTCAGAAGGGATGGAAATTCCATCAGATGGATGTAAAAATTCCTTTTTGAATGGAGATCTAATGGAGAAATTTTTTATGTCCCATCCAGAAGGATGTTTTGTGAAGGGCCAAGAACAGAAAGTGTGCAAGCTTATAAAATCCTTGTATGGCCTCAAGCAAGCACCATGAGCCTGGTATGATAAATTAACTGAGCATCTTCTGAAACTTGACTTCAAACATTTTGATCTCGATGATGCAACTTTGTTTGTTAAGAAAGTTGGAAAAACAATTGTATATCTTGTGGTGTATGTACATGATATTTTGATGATAGGGAACAATCAGAGTTATATTGCATCCATAAAGAAATAATTGAAGAAAGGTTTTGAAATGAATGATTTGGGTTATGTTTATTACTATCTCGGTATTGAAGTAACTCAACATCCTAGATTTATATTTCTTTCTCAAAAGAAGTACATTGGAGATCTTTTGAAAATTTTTGGCATGGATGAATGCAATTCCTTAACCACTCCAATGGAACAAAACTTGAAACTCACATCCATTGAAGGGAAGGAATTTGAGGATGCAATGAAGTATAGACAACTTGTAGGAATTCTTATCTACCTGACTACCACCAGACCAGACATCTCATTTGTTGTTGGAATCCTCTCTAGGTTTATGAAAAAACCTTGTGCAAGACATTGGTCTACTACAAAAAGAGTTCTAAAGTATTTGAAGGGGACTCAAGAATTTGGACTCAAATATACACAGGTAGGCAATTTCAGCTTGATTGGATACTATGATTCAGACTTTGATGGGGATAAAGAAATTGGGGTGTCTACTTCAAGTTATACCATGAGTCTTGGATCAGGAGCTGTCTCATGGAGATCACACAAATAGTCAGTTACAATATATTCTACAACCAAGGAAGAATATGTGGCAGCGGCTGAAGCAACAAAGGAAATTGTGTGGCTCAGGAAACTCCTAGAAGATTTACAAATGAAACAAATTCATTCAACACCACTCATGATCAACAACAGTTCTGCAATAAAATTGGCCAAGAACTCGAAGTTCCATGATTGAACAAAGCACATCAATACAAAACACCATCTGATTCGACGGCATGTTGAGGCCAAAACCATCCATCTACGTCATTGTTCCACAAATGAGAAAATCGTAGACATCTTCACCAAAGAGCTTGGAAGAGAAAAGTTTGAAAAGTTCAAAATGATGCTTGGACTTACCAACATGCCTTCAGATTAAAGGGGGGAATGTTGACACCTAATCCTAAGGGATTTGGTGAAATTGTATATTATTGTAATTTAGTAAATAAGGAAGGCCAATAGACATTAGGAAGTGAATCCCAATAGCCTCACCTCCATGTATAGGTACATTCACAATCTCCATCTAATTCATATTCAGTTTCCGGAGTTACCTCTTGGTATGACAGTTTTTGTTGTCCTATTGTTTCCATTTGAATTTTGTTACCCTTAACATGACATTTCGATTGGAAAATGCTGTAAAAATTTATGAGCTGGAAGGAATCCACTACTTAACTTGATTGCAAAGTCAGAGCACTCAGTGACAAAAAAATTAAGGACAAAAAAAATTGTGCCAAGTAAGTGTAAGTGGAATGTCATTGTTGGATGAAAAATATGAAGGATATACATAGACCAGAGGTATGGATCTGCACAATCCTTCATTATATAGATGATTGTTAATGCATGTTCATTTGAAAACACTTCATGAAAAAATAATGAGTTGAGGTCAAGTTGTTCGCACTCTGGATTTGTATGGAAATGGCCTTATAAATTGTTTCTGCTTGGACATTTTAGATTTTATTACTATGTATTCTCTGGATCGATTAGATCTCTTAAGATTCATTCGCTAAAAAACATGTAGCCATATGGCTTCATTTTTTTCACCTCATTTGATTGGTGGTTGTCGTATTATGAAAGTCTTTGTATATTGTGTAATAACGATATGAATAATATAATCTGTTGGCTATACATTTGTGCATACATGATTTATTTGTCAATGCACAAGTATAAAACTATGCACTGAACCTATTAACGGTAGTGAAAATTATAGGCTCTTAAATAACTAAATTATTAATAGATCATATGACATAAAATTGGAACTAAATATTCATTATAAGGTTAAAAAGGATTGTTCATGTGAATTTTAAAAAGTGCTCATAGTCCTCAAGTATTACAGGTGACATCATAGTGAACTATCATGATAGGTGTAATTTTGCATCCAAATTATTTTCCATGAAATGTTAGTTGAAATTAGTACCTATATTAGTGGTAAAATTGTTCGATAGTGTCAAGAAAATAATTATAGCACATGATAATTAGCCAATTCATGACTATTTATTATAGACGAAAGCGTTTGAAAAATGGATTTTAGGAGTTCCACTTATGTTGTGATAATCAACGTGAATGGATTGGTACACTTTTCTTTATACATTAATTCTTATTTGCAAACTCCAACCATACACATTTTATTTTTGCACTTCATTATTGAATAACCATTGGTTCTTGGATCTAGGGTATCCATGGATGACTTCGCATTGTCACCCTAGCACTCCCCTTAACAAGGCTTACTTAATCATATTGTTTGTATGTTAAGCAGTGTGTCCAATGAATTATAAGATTATCTATTGGTAGATGGTGCAGTGGTTGACCCATTTGCAATCATCTTGCTTACATACTACATTGACAATTAGAAGGAATCATTCAGTATTTCATAGGTCTTTGCTTATTTTCTCATGAGCGTTAATTTCTAGCAACTCGTGAAGTGGAAATATGTCAAGATAATATTATATAATTGCCCACTTGATATCAATTATAGTAAAATATTCCATCTTACTTTCATAATTTATTTTTCGCTATATAAAAAAATGTGTTACTATATTTTCAAGGTTTCATTGTTTCAGTATTATTCTTTGGGTGTTAATGTTGTCCCAAAAATAACTAGCTTGTTTCTTTCAATATAACATTGTTGATGGTAGTTACTCACGTTTGAACACAACATTGTATTTTTTAATCGTCTTATCATTGTCATGGTTCTAACTAAGAGGTTCCAATCGAATATTGTTAAAGAAAAACATTTTATCAAGTAAACTTGAAACATTGTATGTCATCCCTATTTCGTTCATGGAAATAGTTGATGTGGACATTGTTTCAAAATCATACCAAGTTGAGTGTTTTTTAAACGATTTTTGTCACTCTATATTTTTGTTTGGGAAAATTAAATGGTTTTCTAATATTTGAAATAATTGATCATTAATGGGATGTAGTGGGTCTAGCTACCCCACATACATAAAGAACATGATTATGATATGTTAATGAAAGAACTAAAATATTTTGGGGAAAAAAATGAAAGAACCAAAAGCTGCAAACATGTAACTAAAAAAATAGCAGAAATTTATAACCATGTACACTTGTATGTAGTCGAAAAGAAAAAAAATCAGGTGTTTCAAAGAAAGAATTTCACCTATTAAAAGGGGCTACACTAGGCATGTTAGTGTAGAAGATCTTTAAAACAACTCTAATACCATGTATAAAATCTATAACACAACTATAATACCATGTATAAATTATATCAATGGACTCAATCCGACCGTGCAGTGTACTAACGCAAGATACAAAATCCTTCTACAATATTTGCGGAATATAAAACAAGATCACTCAATCACATGCAAGTAAGAGAAAGAATTAAATAAATACACAAGACCATATATTCCTGGGGAAATCAAATTCTCAAAACTTCTCCATATTTATTGTATAATCAACCAAGGAATCATGAAACAATACAATGTGCTTGTGATCACCACAACCTCATACACCCGCCAATTTCTTCACATTGATCTAGGAAAAATTGGACAAACACATAGCCAATTATTAGCCTACCCTCATCCACCCTTCTTGCGCAATAACTAGAGAATTAAACTCCTATTAAATAGGAAATCTAGCCTTCCATGATTGCACAATTTATCATGGGCTTCCCATGGTTTTATAACTGCACTTGGGCAGTTTGCCGAAAATAAAACTGTTGGTTTACTAGCCTTGAACCTTTGTCTCAATTGGGTATCCACGAGAATTAGCATGCATGCAGCTATAAATAGTGAATCATCATTCACTTGGTAAATTACTACTGGTGAATTAAATCTATTTTAATTCACTTGATATTCCACTGCTCATCAAACAGTTAGAACTAGTTAAACTAATTTTAACTCAATTATTGTGAGTTAACTGATCCCACCCACACTACACTAGTGCTACAACTGCAACTAGAACCTGTAAATAATATAAGCACTCCACATGCCCATCCTTATACCCTTAACTCGAAATTCTTGAGCTAACTAAGTCTATCACACTTAGTTAACTATTACAAGTTGTTATGAGATAAGATTACAATTAATTTTCTAATTTATTTAATAAATTGGTTTGCACACTAATGTATCACTCGAAACCATGGCTGTGTGACCTGTGATCCCACACCAGTGTGTGTGTTGCATTTTCTTGTTGAATTTCAACACTCCCTCTGAACGAGAAACATATTATTTGCTACCTTGATCTTACCTCCATGGTATTCGAATTTTCTCTTCACAAGCGCCTTCGTCAAGATATATGCATCCTGATCCTCTGTATGAATGTAATGCAACAACATAATGTGCCTCTGAATGAAATATCTAATATGGTGGCACTAGATGTCAATATGCTTGGATTTGTCATGGAATACTGGATTAACTAAGAGTTTTATGCAACTATGGTTATTAAAATGCATCATCGTCGGATCCATCTAATGACCGAACAAACCAACAAGTATCTTACTCATCTAGATGGTCTCACAAGAGGCCTGACTAGCTGCCATGTACTATGCCTCGGCTAAACTGAGTGTAACTTGTCTCTGCTTCCTGATGTACCAAGAAACTGTTGTTGATCCTATGTTGAAGATGCCCCTTGATGTGCTCTTCATGTCTGATGGACTACCTACCCAATCTGCATTGGTGAAGCCTTGAAGCTTCACTCCTCTATCTTTCTGCACCATAATCCATACTCTGTAATGCGCTTGAGATATCTCAACACATGCTTCCCCGTCATCCAAAAGAGTTTGGTAGGCCTAACCATAA
Source organism: Pinus albicaulis (assembly GCA_034641835.2). NCBI lineage: Eukaryota > Viridiplantae > Streptophyta > Pinopsida > Pinales > Pinaceae > Pinus > Pinus albicaulis. The sequence goes on along the minus strand of CM076577.1, from coordinate 322,332,740 downwards.
CTTTACTAAGCTGGTTAACTGCGTAGCATATGTCTAGTCGTGTGCTCACCAAATACATAAGTGCACCCACAAGCTTCCAGTAAAGAGTAGCGTCCACTACCTCACCTAAAGTAGCATCCTCCTTCCTCCAATTACTTGCAAGAGGAGTTTCCATGGGTTCGCTGCCCTCCATGTGCAATTTCCTCAGAATCTCCTTGGTATACTTGCCTTGAAATATAAATAGCTCCCCATCTCTTTTCCATATTTCCAAGCCTAGGAAATAATGCAAGACCCCAGTGTCCTTCATCTCAAACTCTCTTGCAATATCCTCTTTGCAAGAAGTTATGAGATGCTCATCACTTGTCAGTATAAGATCATACACATAAAGTACAATAATCAAAATCTTACCATCAACCACAATATGATATAGGTTTGCATCCGCTTCACTCTTTGTGAAGCCTAACCCAATGAAATAGTTGTCGATCTTGGTGTGCCAAGCACGAGGTACTTTCTTCAGCCCATACAGTTCTCTCTTGACTCCCTGTCAAAGGTATCAAAACCTTACAACTACTCAATGTACACTTCTTCCTCAATAAATCCATTGAGAAAGGTTGTGGTTACATCCATATCATGTATATGCCATCCCATCTGCACTGAGAGTGAAAGGATAGATCTAATCAATGAGTACCTTTCAACCGGTGCAAAACTCTCCTCATTGTCAATCCCCTCTACTTGTGAGAATCCCTGGGCCAGAAATCTAGCCTTGAATTTATCCACACTCCCATCTGTTTCCTTCTTCACCTTGTATATCCATCTGAATCCATTCACTTACTTCCCCATTGGTCTTGGGACCACTTCGAATGCATTGTTCGTGATAATGGAGTCATACTCCTCAACCATGGCATCAACCCATGTTGGTTGCTCCACTGCTTCCTCAAAAGAGGATGGTTCTGTCACAATACACTCACTCATAAGAGCCATGTATCCATCATACTTGTCTATGGACCTTCTCTACCTGCATTGTGATGTAGGTGCACCTACATGCTTTATTGCATCTAGCATCAATCTATCAGCTTCTCTAGTGTGATTCCTACCATTTCTGGTGGATGGATCTGCATGAGTAGTTTCTACCACCCCATGATCCTCTGCTTGTGGTTGCTCCACATCCTGAGGTTCATCCTTTGGAACTAAGAGTTCCTCATCTGCATGCAATTCAATCTCCCTCTCGAGGGACAACCACATGTCTTTATCATACTTCCCCATGGTACATCCCTTGCATGTGTCTATATACACACGAGTACCCTCTGGAATACTTGTAGAAATCTGTTGCATGATCCTCAAAGCACTGTGGTGTAGATGGCCCAATATCCTATGCCATAACTCACTTGTATCCTGGCTTACCACCTTCCCCACTTTACTTCTCAATGTTATGCAGCCATCTACATCAAGTTTGTATTGGTTATTCATATGAACCCCAATCCTATTTCCCTTGTTGTGGCTTTCTAATGAAGGAACACCTTTCCTTCCCTAAAAACCACATCATATCAAAGATCCTCCAACATAGCAACTGAAAATAAATTATTTTTCAAGCCTGGTACATGCATGCTATATTTTAATAATAAATATTTACCTGACTGTCTTTGGAAAGTAACCCAATCCTGTTAGCACTCTAACTCCCGTCATCACCCATCTCGATGTGCATCTGAATACGCTTCTCCTCCAAGCTACTAAAGAGTTCCTTGTTTCCCGTCATGTAGAAAGATGCTTGACTATCCAAGTACCACATAGATCACATCACAATTGATGCCATGCATGTGATGAGAGAGAATTCCAACTCAAACTATGAGGTCAGAGCTTCACCCGTTGTAGCTCCTGGAGCCTTCATTTTGTTCTTCTTCTTTTGTGGACAATTTGTGATTTTCCTAAGCTTTTCCTTGAGTGCCAATTTTCTCTGGTCACTGCTGCTTTGAAATAGACATGTCAAGGCCTTCCATATAGTATATGGAGTTTCATTTCCATGGAGACTCGAGAGAATGTGATCTCAAACTCCCTCTAACTAGATCCTCCTCGCCTTTGCTACCTTCTTTTTCCATGCATCAAGAAGTTGGGCATCCACTAATGCGGGCTTGGGAATATCATTATCTATGAATTCCTTCAACCCGTTGTCCTCCAACACTTCCTCCATTCTTTCCTTCCATGCAATATAATTCGAACTTCTGTCGAGTACATATTCGAGTGTCAATCCAATGAAAGACATCTTGATCTGCTTATAGCTCCAAACAAAGTACCTGCAAATTTGAATAATGTTTAACACAAACTCAGTTTCTTCTCCATTGTTGTGATTCCTGACACTTTGATACCATGTATAAAATCTCTAACATAGTTTTGATACCATGTATAAAATCTCTAACACAACTATAATACCATGTATAAATGATATCAATGGACTCAATGTGATCATGCAATGTACTAAAGCAAGATACTGAATCCTTCCACAATATTTGTGGAATATAAAACATGATCGCTCAATCACATGCAAGTAACAGAAAGAATTGAATCAATACACAACACCAGATATTCGTGGAGAAATAAACTACTCAAAACCCCTCCATATTTATTTTATAATCAACCAAGGAATCATGAAACAATACAATGCATTTGTGATCACCACAACCTCATACACTTTACCAGTTGCTTTACACTGATATAGGCAAAATTGGATAAACACATAGCCAATTCTCAACCTACCCTGCTTACGGAATCCCTAGAGAGTTAAACCCCTATTAAATAGGCAACCCAACCTTCCTTGATTGCATAATTCGTCATGGAATTCCCATGGTTTTATAGCCACACCTAGGAAGTTTGCCTAAAATACAATTGTTAGTTTACTAGCCTTGAACCTTTGTTTCAATTGGGTATCCACTAGAATTAGCATTCATGCAGCTATAAATAGTGAATCATCAATTACTTGGTAGATCACTATTGTTGAATTAAATCTATTTGAATTCACTTGATCTTCCACTAGCTCATCAAACAGTCAGAACTAGTTAAACTATTTTAACTCAATTATTATGAGTTAATTGATCCCACCCACACTACACAAGTGCTACAACTGCAACTGGACCCTCTAAATGATAGAATCACTCCACATGAATATCCTTAGACCCTCAATTTGAAATTCTCGAGCTAAGTTTATCACACTTAGTTAACTATTACAAGTTGCTATGAGATAAGATTACAATTAATTTTCCAATTCATTTAATAAATTGGCTTACACACTAATGTATCACTAGGACCCATCACTGTGTGACCTGTGATCCCACACTACTGTGTGTGTTTCATTTTCTTCTTGAATTTCAATAGTGAGGAACCTTTCCCCTTTTTACCTTGGAAGAGAGAGAAGTCATAATACGATAGTAAAATTTTGGTGAGTTTAGCAGGAGAGAATCCACCTCATATTTCCCTCCTCCCATTTAGTTTCTTTCAAATGATTTTATTTAATGCTATTTTCCAATAAAAAGTAGGAATCCCTGTATAGCACTTGGGGTTTTGGATTCCCATGTTCTTCATGTTTATCACATTGTGTTTTGTAAGTATTTTTATGTAATTTTATTTCATGTGTCATTTTCTTGAAATATTACTTGAAAGGATAATCAATTTTATAGCTAGAGTGCTTTCCTTATGAGACTTTTGCTACTTGCTTCCTTGTTATGATTTCTTTCCCCAGAGCTGCAGTTTGGCAAGAAGTCCCATATTAGTTGTTGCCTAAAAATAATAACATTTTTAGTGGGGCTCCCACTGTTTATTGCAAAATAATTAGTTTCCAAGTGTTAAAGTATGGTTTTCTTTAATGTTTATTTTCGCGTTCAAAATTGGAATATTCCTAGCACACTTTGGGTTTCAGGGTCCCATGTGCTTCACATTTGTTTCATTTTATTTTTTAGATATTTTAAAATCACATTCTTTGAATTATCATTTTCCTGAAATATTACTTGAGAGTACAATTGGTTTTAGAGTTAGAGTGCTTCCTTTATGAGATTTCTGCAACTTGTTTCCTTGTTATGTTTTCTTTCCTTAGAACTTTAGTTCATTGCAGTCCCTAAAGCTAAAATTCTCCCAACAACCTCGTATTATTGAGTACCTTAATTTTTTATATTAGTTCCACTCAATCCATAGTTCCCATTATTCCAATAATATTAGTCAATCAATGTATCATCGCCTTTTCACCTAAACCTATGAAGCCCTAAAGAATGATTAAAAACAACGAGAAAGTGATACTCCTATGTCATGTTCTCCACTTTCACCACCCTTTTTCCAAGAGATAAGTGACATGATGTTGAAATATATGCATTATATACAACAAACATGTAGTTATAATATTTATGGAAATTCATCCTTTTTTTTTATGTAATTCAAGCTAACGTGTGATCTTAATTATTGTGGATATGTTATAATATTTATGGCAGTTCATCTCTTGTTCATATGTAATTCAAGATAACTTGTGATCTTAATTAGTGCTCTTTGTTTTTTTTTTTTACAAAAATGGAATTTATATGTATGGAATAATTTTATGAGTGATTCATACCGACATTATAGATATGTTGTGATATTTCTAGAAATTCATCTCATACTCGTATGGAATTCAAGCTAACCCATGATTTTAATTAGTTTTTTTTTTTTTTAATAGATATGGTAGTGATAGGTATTGAATAACTTTAGGAGAAAGTGAGACTAACATTACCAAAAATGGGCATGGAGGTTATTAAGATTCCTCAAGAATGGTTCAAATAGGTTCAAAGCTTGCCACCTATAACCAGATCCTACAGTCAAAGAAGATAACAATAATTTTAGGAGAGAGTGATAGCAATATTATCAAAAACTCCGCATGACCTCAAAATTTAATATAGAGCTACTTTTCATGAACATTATGGGGAAAAATCCAACATAAGGATGCAGGATCATTTTTTGAAACAAAATTTTTGTCAAAGGGACAATAGAGAGGAAGAGTAATGAAAAACATACAACCTAAAGTAGAAAAAATAAAGGAAGAGTTATTTACAGGTTATTCTTGTTTTCCGTGAGTACATTTATTTCTGTGTCAAATGGGTTGTTCTACTCTAGGTTATTTGGAAGGTCGAGAATAAATTTAGGTTGTAGAGTATAATAATTACCCCATTTGATTTAGATTGTTGGGAATATACTAGAAGCATTCCAAGTTCAAATTTCAGGGCATTCGTGTATGGGCTCTACCTACAAATTATAAAAATGAATATTATTTGCAATACATATCTATTATTAGTGATTTTGTCCCTTCATGCACTATTAATGAATAACAAGTGCCAATATCTTAGGGTTCCTTAGCAAATAATCATGAGGGCCCCTCACTATGATATGTACATTCTACCTCTATTATAGATTTTTCATTTTTCTTCCAATTATTAGATTTATCTCTTAGATGGAAGGGATGGTAATTTTTGAACTCTTTCTCATGGTTTTTGAATTTATTACATCTTACATATTTTATTATCTAAATATGTGGCCATTTTGTCAAAATTTGACAAAATTCATGGTTGGTTTCTATTTTGGCATTAGGATGTGTTGCTCCCATTTGTTGTCAATTTTTATTATAAGTTAGGGTTAGGATATTTTCCATTACACAAGGCTTCTAGTATAGGGATTTCTAGCCCATTTCCTCTTTACATTAGAAGTGCTTCAACATCCTAGAGGGAATCTTGAAATCCACATTTTCAAAGGAAGTTTCTCTACTTTGAACTCTCATAAATATTTTTAGATATTTTGTTGAAAGAAAGTATTCAATGTTGGTACCCATGTGCTATAACTCGAAAACTATTTTGGGTGCTTTAAAAAATGATATTCAATTTTAGAAATGTAATATGTTGATGAGTATTTTTCTAAATTTTGTCGTAATTCAAAGATGATTTTCCAAATTTTAGCATGATCATTTTAGGATATTTTGTTTATCTCCTTCCATGAGGGAAAATTTTAGGTTCTCATATTCATAGGTGGGCTAACTTTCCTTTCTTTTTCAAAAAAATGATTTGCAAAATTCTATTTATTTTTTTTCATAAAATGAATCGCCCAAATTTTATAGTACACTAATATTTTACATTAAAGATCACCAAAATATTATATTTACTAATTAAAATAATTGGAAACCTAAATATTTCTACGAAAATATTGCCAAAATTTTTACAATTTGCATTTTAAGGAAACTTTAAGATAAGAATCCATCCTTCAAATTTTCCCTTCCATGTTTATTTCTTGAAAAACTATTGATTACATTGATTTTCTTCTTATAGGAAGGCCTGGCTGGATTGGAAAGGAAGAAAAAATCTGAAACAAAGGAAATGCAATCTACCCTTGAAAATTTAGAAGAGCACCAACAAAAGGCGAGGCAAGGAAAGTTGAATATATCGCAGTACGAGGATATTGAGTCAAATGGCGAGGCAAGGCAAGTTGAATATATCGCAGTACGAGGATATTGAGTCAAATGAAGAGGATATTGGTCATCGATTGGGTTGTCTAACTCAGAGTAGTAGTATACCTTTGTATAGTTAGTGGTTTTTATCATCAATATTGGTGGTACTCACTTTCCTTTTCAATCATATAGCTTGGGTAGTTTTTAGAAATCATATAACTTGGACAATTTTGAGCATTTTAATTTATAGATGTAGTGTGTTATAACTTAGAGATAATTCTTACATGGTAAATTTAGAATTGGTTTGGAATTATGTTGAGAATATCTCAACTTACCTATTCATCTTTGGAATTTGTTGGATCTCAATTAAATTATATATCTTATATATCTGTATAATATTTGAGAATTGATATAGTGTGAAATTTTTTTTTTTTGTGTGTGTATTTATTTCTTGTTGGTATCAGAGGCCATTGGTATGAGACAACTGTACAGAATGGGCCTTGGATCTTTCAGGCTGAGGAAAATGGGGAGTATATGTATTTGTTTTCAAAGTGTATTGTAGTTATGTTTTGTTGTAGGGAATTTTTTTTTATTTGATTTTGTTGAATGATTTATTGTTGTGAGGAGAGAGTCACAATCTGTGTATCATATTGTGTGTTATGCATACTCAAGATACATGGTTGGGGGTTCTGTAGGATCTAAAAGCGTGATCTTGCTGTGAGGGTTTGATTGAAGAATTCTTCGATAAAGATGGATTTTGCGATCAACAGGAATTTTCTAACTAGACAGGCTTACATAAACTACAATGCGTTGATGACCAACAATGTGTCGTGTTCGAAGTGTGGTTATTCCTACTACAACTATCGATCCACCAGCCAGGAAAATCCTTACCAATAGAGCTACACCATGATTCATATTTATGCAGGAATTCAACAGAATACACATATAACCATAAATACAAAGATGGATCCAAAATAATATTTCATTCATTAAAATCAAAGAACTGAAATTTTCTTACAGACATAATGGAAATAAACTAGCTAGGTCGTTGGTAGCTTATCTTTGAGAAGATATGTGCTGGCTACAGGCCTCTGAATAGTGTTACAATGATGCTGGAGGGCATATTTATTATTTAAAAACAATGGAAAGCCTTAAACATCCAAAACCATAACCCTAGGAGATGAAGCACCTAAATTATGGGTCTCGTTTGGGTAAATTGGTGTTTCAACTTCCCGAGGACGTAACTTTGGAATACGATATTTGTTTGATGCGAACCATACTTCGTTAGAAATATCTATCCGATGAACACAACTTTTGATGTGAGAAACATAAATCCATGGACCCATGTTTCTCCCAATTTTCCAAAAAAATGTCGTTTAGGGCGTCAAAATGGCTTCAAAAGTTTAGGACATGAAAAACTGTTAAAAATAGTAAGTTGTGCTGAAACTGAAAAGATTAAGAGAAAATAGTGAGGCCCCAAGTAGAATATGTGGGTGGCCACTAATATCCACCTGGATCATTCCTCCCCCCTTAAGAAGAAATGGTTCCCATTGCGTTGAGTTCCTCCATAAGATGAGGAAACTTCTGCTAAACCTAGTCCCTGGTGAACCACATGCCTTGGTGCAGGAGTTGGCTAGCTTTGACAACCCGATATAGTTGGATCTTCTGTTGGCGAGTGTTCTTGATTTTCATGTCCATGATACAATATGTGGTGGCATGTTCCATGCAGTCTGGGTTTAACTCTATTGGTGTGAGTTGTTCTGCAATGTCAGAGGTGTCTAGTAGAGGTGGGAAGTAGGGACGAAGGAAGTCCACATTGAATACTTGGTGTAAGCCAAGAAATGGTGGAAGAATGAGCTCGAAGGCATTGTTCCCTACAACCTTGGTGGTGGTGGATGACCCATATCAGAGCGGGCGAAGCTTGCGATGGGGTCCAATGAGGCGCTCCTTCTGCAAATGTAGCCACACTTTGTCTTTGCTTGTACTTAGCATTGGATCTGTCCAATATTTCATGAACCTGTTGGTGGATGTGTTGAATGCACTCGATGAAGTTGTTCACTTTGTCAGCTTCAGATTGGACATGAGCTAAATCACCATGACTAGCCACAAATGGCATGGCTATGTTAATGAGACATACTCGCTGGAATCCCAAGCCCACCAGAAAGGGGTTGTGGCTGGTTGAGCTATGGAGAGCTCGGTTATAATTTTTTTGTACATAGAGAAGGCTCTCATCCCATGTGCATGGATGCTTTGAATTTTACATGCACATAATGTGTACAACCATCCTATTGATGACGTCTATCTAGCCATCAGTTTTGGGATAGAAAGTTGTGGACTTGGTGAGCTTGGTGTCTAGCATTAACTAGAGGCTGGACCAAAATGTGGTGAGGAACCTGCTGTCCCGATCTTATATGATAAACTTTGGGATCGCAAAGTGCACCCACACTCGCTCAAAGAAGATTTTAGCAGTGGCTTCTATTGTGATATTCTTCCTGTAGGCCACCATATTGGCCATATTTGTGAATCTATCAACGACCATGAAAACACAGTCATTTCCATGCTTAGCAGAAGGAAGGGCTGACATTTAATTCATGGAGATGGATTTCTAAGGTCGAATAGGGGTATGTAGCGGACTATATAGGCCTTACTTCTTGATTGTCATTTTGGCAATGGCACAAGCAGTGCATAATCTGATGTACTTCCCGACACCCTGTCAAAGGTTCGACCAATAGAAATACTTCTGAAGTACTATCACTATTTTTTCGACCCCTAAATGCCCAATGACTCGACTGTAGTGTGCTTCCTATATCATCTTGGCATGATCGATTGAATGAACACAAATGTGTCCCAGGTGACATACTAGTGCATCTTGGAGGTGAAAATTTGGAACTTGCGTACCCCCCAAGAGTGCCTTGCATGTGTGGTAAAATTCTAGATCACTCTTGTAGAGAAATGTCCATCCAGAAGTCTCGTGCTGACAAGTGTTGAGAACGGTGGTTAGCGCCACGATTGGTGGTTGACTGAGGCAGTCTGCAACATTATTGGTGCTACCCTTCTTATACTTGATGTTCAACTGAAATTATTGTAGATATGTGGACTACTTCTGATGGTGATCCTTCTGTAACTTCCCTTGTGTCTGTATGAACTTCAGGGTTTGGTGGTATGTGTGGATGATTGTTTCCTTCCCCAAAATGTAATGCTTCCATTGTCGACAAGCCTACATAATGGAATACATTTATTTTTCATAAGTGGGATACTTTTGAACTGTGTCAGACAATGTTTCACTGTGATATGTCACTGGATGTCGTTGTTGAGTAATAAATACCCCAATAGCATAGTAAAGAGTATTTTTCTCGATCTCAAATGGTTGTTGCAAGTCTGGTAATGTGAGCATAAGGGAAGAACATAGGCAATGTTTCAATTATATGAACGTGTTCTGTTCAGATTCCAACCAAAATAATTTTTCTTTCGCTCCTCCCTTGGTGACCCGACTCAAGGGCCAAGTGATATGAGAGAATCCCAACATGAACATGTGCTAGAAATTAACAAGACCTAGAAAGCTGCGAAGCTATGTTAGAATGGTTAGGGCTGGTCAATCCCGAATAACTTGGGTCTTGGTTGGATCCACATGCAGCCCCCCTTCATCAATAATCTATCCCAGATATTGAACCTAGGTCATGCCAAAAGTGCACTTCTCCAAATTGGCACACAACTTGTCTTGTCGTAGTGTTTGGAGGACTTGTCGGATATTGTGGAAGTGCTCTTCCCAAGTCTGGCTGAAGATTAAAATTTCATTCATGTACACCACTACAAATGAGTTGGTGAATGGCCACAAGATGTTGTCCATCAACCTCCTGAAGGTTGTGGGAGAATTTGTCAACTCAAAAGGCATGACCAAACCATTTGAAAAGGCCCTCCTTGGCTTTGAAGACTGTCTTCCACACATCGGAGGGTTTGATTGGTACACGGTGATACCAAGACTTGAAGTCGATCTTGCTAAAATATTTTTCCCCTTTGAGTTGGTCTAGAAAGTGATCAATCCATCGAATCAGGTACCTATTCTAGAAAGTGATATTTTTCAACGCTCGATAGTCAATAAAGAGTCTCCAAGTCCCATCCTTCCTTTATACCAAAATGATCAGGCTCCTGTTGAGCCTCAAATTTGTGCTTTCCTTCACCTCATTTTACCTCATTCTCCCTTGTCCATTTCTATTTTAAACCCAATTGATCAATAAAAATAGTTAAAATTACTTCTAGAATGGTTTACATGACTGACTTGTTGAATTTTGTGATTGTTGCCATTGTTAAGCATTTTGACCGGAACTAGTTGCAGAATGCAGACATTCCGTAGCTAACCGGCGATTCTGCAACTACCTTCATGTTTGAGTATGTTCCAGGTGGCCTCTTGAGGAAAAACGCATATGGGCATGATCCACGTCGTGCCTACATGGTTTGTTGCTCATCATGGAAGAGGAAATGAATTCTGGGTACGGTTATGCACGTGGGAACACATTTGTGAAGGAAGACTCCTACTAGGACTGTCTCAGTCCAGATGTCTTTTCTTCTTCACATAGCCACCTCAAAGACTCCTAAGATGATTCGGATAAGGAAAGACATTATTCCTAAATTGTTGTAATTATTGTTACTGGCATTTACTTTATAAACTCTTGAGTAGACCGAGAGCTTAGTTAGAGATTTTGTGTTAGATTTGCTGCTAGATTTTGTGTAAACTCTGTGTTACGTCCTTGAAGACACAAAGTGTTATGTTCGAACTATTGCATTGTTAATGGAGCAGACAAAGTTATTCTGAAGGCGTGATTTGATTTGAAGTTGAATGCCGTCAAGTGGTAGAGGGCCCCTGCCTCTTGCACGGATTTCTTTTGCGTAAACTAGATAAGTTTTTCCTAGTTGCCTTTACGTTTTGCATTTGAATTGGTAGTTTTTTTGTTTTATCTACTGTAGTCATATTCGTTCCAGTTCTTCCACAAGAAGACACTCTTCCAACAGACCAAAATGATGAATGTTTAATGACTATGGTATTGTAGGATAGGAGTTAAATTTGTATTTGTTTTAACTAGCTACTGTAGTCATAATTCGTTCCAGCTCTTCCACAAGAAGACACTCTTCCAACAAACCAAAATGATGAATGATTAATGACTATGGTATTGTAGGATAGGAGTTGAATTTGTATTTGTTTTTAACTAGATACTGTAGTTACATTCATTCCAGTTCTTTCACAAGAAGACATTCTTCCAACAGATCATAACAATGAATGATGAATAGCTATAGTACTGTAGGAATTAGTTGTAGTTTTTGCTATTCACTATCACAGTTACACTTCTTCTAATCACTCTTCCACAAGAAGAAATTCTTCCAATACATCCTTAAGAAGTTCAAGACATGACCGTGATAATGAAAGATTTACTTGTTTGTTTGTACTAAGTATCATCTCTTATCTTGCTCTTAAACGCTTGCCCAAGACATCATAATGACGAGTAGGGTATGGGTGTGATAACTTAGTTTTTTTCATTTGCTTTCAATTGCATACAAGTCCACAGTCAGAATTGTTCTACCTCTTCCACAAGAAGGAACTCTTCCAAAATATCACTAATGATGAACAAACCGATTGTGTAACTTCATAGAATAATGCATGTTAGTTAGAATGCTCCGGAGTTTCATTTGCATTTAATTCATGTTCAGTTACTTTGTTTCAAGTTTGATGATGACTTATCGTTCAACATTGTTCTAGTTTAGAAGCATCTTAGATCCATTCTTAAGTTAACTCATTGCACTTACATCTCATAGTCACACTGTCATTCTTTGCACAATAGATTATTTTAGTTGTTAGGATTCACAAGACAACCTTCATTATTCACAAATATCTTTTTGTTCTGAAAACTACAAGTGATCCATAAACATAGGAACAGAAGATAACATCACTATAAGGTCTGAAATCTCTCTGCAATCTCCTCATCATTTTATGAACAGAGCTCTTCCTCAAAAGAACTACTTTGAACAAGAAACCAATAACTCTTTGAGTATAGGTTCCGAGACATCCAATTAAATTGCAGAATAGAACTAGGAATTAGTCATGGAATAGATGAGCTTAGAACAGAATGTTGCACCATGATAAAATTAGTGTTTAACTGTCTAGTTAGAGAACTTGCATATTTAGTGGTCATTTCTCAAGTTTAGTTTGTGTCATTTGCCTAAGAAGTCATTATCAAGCTTTTGTTTCTATTTAGTCATAGTTCAGATTTTGCTTCAGTATTTCTAATTGCATTTTCCATTCCATACATTAGATTTAACTCTGTTTTGACCACCAACTTCTTTTCATTAGTTTTCTAGGCAGTTTCATTGTGAACATAAAACACCAAAAAAACCAAAAACATCACAAATCATCACAAAAGACCAAAAACATCACAAAACCACATACAACGCATTAGGAAACAAGCACCTAGGTACATATGGTACACTTCACTTCAGCAGTTTACAAATCCTGGTTGACAATTAAATGAAGCTCAGTTTAGGAGACTAGATTGAGACCCAACAGCTCCCACAAGGTGATGAACTTGGCCGGATGTGACTTTTCTGTAGCAGCTCCTGAATCTGCTTCTTGATTTCATCATTATCCAGAATAGAGTGTTGATAGATTGATCCATTGGGTAGCAGTGCACCTGGGTTCAGATCAATGGGGTGCTTGACTTGACAGTGCAGAGGAAGCAATGTGGGCGAGGGGAATATGTCCCCGTACTCCTCCACCACCTTGTCCATTTATTATTGTCATGCAAAGGAGCCTGTCTGGAGGTCATGGCCACAGTCTTCTTCTTTCCCTACGGGCAGATCATCAGGAAAAAAAAATTCTTGGTTTTGGAAATGAGCTTACTTCATTATTTTGCAGTAACCAAAGAGATAGCGGCATGCAGTGGTACCTATGGTATCCTGTACAACTTCTTTCCCAGAGTAACAATAATAGCACGATGTCGGGACTTATACACAACATGTCAATAGGAGAAATTCCACATAATACCTCATCTCTAAAGGGCTTGATGTTGTAGGGAAGGTGACACTGTCGGCTGACGCGGAGATCCTGTCCTTGGTAAAGCCACCCAATGTTGTATGGTTGTGGGTGTGCTGTGGTCAACAAGCCTAACTGCTTCACGAAGTCTACTAAAATGAGGTTATTTTGGCTCCCATTGTTGATAATTAACTGTAGCGGGGAACCCTTTACCCACATCTGGGAGTGGAAGAGACACTCCTCCTCCTCTGGATCTTCCAGTTCCTCCTTCTGGATCTTCGAAGTGGAAACAATGATGTTGGGATCCACATTAATAATATGTTTCCCTTTGTAATTTCTCTTGTGAGGCTCTTATTCAGAGTCGGAGCATGCATCTGATTCATAAGCCCTCATCTTGGTCACCAACGACCGCTTGGCCCGACACTCACTTGTGATGTGAGTGGAGCTCTTATGGAACTCACACCACTTTCACATGTCCTTATCTGGCTTCGTGGTGTTTTTCTTTGATTATGGATTTGGCAGGTTGTCTTGGGCCGCAATGCCTTGGCTTTTTCCTTTGTTTTGCGCTTTCGGGGCACCTTTCCCTTGGTTTTGATTCGCAGACCCAAATTCTCGCTTCTTCTGTTTGAATTTCTGCTCAATCTTGCCAACATACTGGTATGTCGTACAAAGTGAGGAGATTTCTAGGAACTCCATTTCCTCCTAAATGTATCTGTGTAGACAACTACAATATTTTAGCACCAAATTTTTCTCCGAATCATTGATACCCAACATTATGTGTAGGGTATAGAACAGATTCGTCATCTCATGCACATCTTGATCCCTTTTTTGCTGCAGCGTGCTCCATTGTATGTACTTGTCCTCATAGCTCCCCAAGGATAGTATTTTTCCTTGATGGCATCTTGAAAATAATTCAAAGTGGGTACGATAGAGAACAGAGAGGGTTTTGTCTCATCCTTTTTCTTACAGTAGGTTTCCCACTAGTCCTTAACATGGGGGGTAGATTTGAGGAGTGCAAAAATAATATTCTCAAAGTCAGAAAAGTCATGAATCGAGATATATCCTTCTAATATATTAACCCATATATCCACGACATCTGCATATATTTGACCCTCAAATATGGGAATGTCAAAGTTTACTTATACCTTAAAGGGAGTCCTGCCTCGAGAGTGGTTGTTGGATGCATATGTGTCGCTGGTGGGCAGTCGTTGAAGGATCTGGGAAAAGTTATCCATCATCGTGTTCCTTTGTTTTTCAAGGGCCTCCTCAAGAAATATTTTGATAGGATCTCCTACCCCCTCATATTTGTTTTCGTCCCCCATGAGTTTTCGTCAGGGTTTGTGAGGCTGATCTTGCAAAGCTTCAATCAGATCGAGCCCTAACTCCTTCTACCTCGACCTTGTTGGGGACATGCAAAGAAGGATCACAGAAAAGCATACTACTCTGATACCACTAATCTAGATTTAAGCAGGAACACAAAAAAATACACATATAACCATAAATATAAATATTCTATGGAAATAACACTTCATTTATTAATATCAAAGAACTGAAATTTACTTACAGACAAAATGGAAATAAACTAGCTAGGGCGCTTGTAGCTTATCACTAAGAAGAGATGTGGAAGGTATAGGCCTATGAACTGTGTTACACTGAGGATTTATGGCTTATTTATTCTTTAAAAGCAATGTAAAATCCTAAACCTCCAAAATTCTAACCCTAGGAGATGAAGCGGAAAAACTATGCGCCCCGTTTGGGTAAATTGGTGTTTCAACTTCACAAGGACGTAACTTTGGCATACGATCTCCGTTTGATGCACACCATACCTCGTTAGAAATATATATTTGAGGAATGCAACTTTCAATATGAAAAACCTTGGTCCATAGACCCATTTTTCTCCCATTTTTCCCAAAAAAACGTCGTTTAGTGCCTCAAAATGGCTCCAAAAGTTCAGGACCCAAAAGACTGTTAAAAATAATAAGTTGTCCCGAAACAGAAAAATGAAAGAGATAATGGGGAGACCCCAAGTGGAATATGAGGGCGGCCACCAATATCCACCTTGATCACACCAATATCACTTTTTTCACCTAAAGAACTTTCTAAGATTTGAACACTCGCCATAATCCCTTTCTTTTCCTTTATATTTCTTGTTCTTTTTTTTTCTGACAATTTAATCTCCCTCGACCTTTTACATTCTCTCTTGATCAATGATTGAATTAAAGCATCATGACATATAATAATAAAAAACTCGACATGGGACTTTGAGGCACTAGTTTCAATTCTTATCGTTGTGTCACCCAACCCTTGTGTGTCTCTGATGCTTGGAATGAACATGAAGTGCATATTATGCACCACCTCCTAGACATGGCCTCCAAACACATAAGCAACATCGGTGCATGGTATCGATCGTCTATTTTTTCTTTCAAAATTAATGAATGACGATGGATACATAGACCGTGGCAGTAACTATGACTGCAACTATACCGGATGCAGGATTGGAGAGAGAAAGGATAGGCGAACATTCTTTACATTTGAGGCATCGATCACATAATTATAGCTAAATCTTACAAAAAATTGACAAGTATAAATCCAATCTAGAGTAGGTCATTCTTATTTGTGCAAGGTGGTTTTCAGAGCTAGAGGATTGGTAATCGACGTCCATTGTATGTGAATATTGGAGTGATGTGCACAAATGGTTGTTCATTATAAGTTTTTTTGAGGAACACATCCATTTAGAAGAGGAGACATGTGCAGAAAAATGGATAGTTTGATATAATGGCTATCGTGGGATCTATTGTTTTCTCTGTGAAGTATTTTTCTAGTTGTTTGTTAATTTGGTTTGTAAAACTTGTATATGGAATACCAATTTTTTCATAGATTAGTACAATTAAATTAGTGGTTTTCAAGTTATTCGGTGGGGATAGCGTTGTGTGAGTTTTTAGTAAACTGATGATTTTTATTGTGTTTTTGGTTTCAATAACATAATTTAATAGTCAATTTATAATTATGGGATTTTTTTATGTAGAAAGGTTAGTTTATGATTATGTATATTTTTGTATTTTTGTATGATTATGAGATTTTTGTCTTTGGGAGATCTAGAACACTCAATTATAAAAATTTCCTTAAACATGGTTAGAGTCAATTATGTGTTAAATGAGTTGAATGCGTGTCTTAAATGAGTTGAATGGGAACCTCGAAGATTGTGTTGGTGAAAAGAGCATTTTTGGGGAGACTTGAAAGTGGAGATAGGTCCCCACCAAGACCACACTTTAGAGTGGAGATAGGTGCCCACGAAGACCACTCATATAGATGTGACATGTGAATTATAATTTGTCATTTTTTAATAGCCTTTTTAATGATGTAATGTAAGCATTAAAGAGGACACTTGGAGATAATGGTTACATGGTAAATTTAGACTTGGTTTCGGATTATGTTGAGAGAATATCTCAACTTCCTTATTCATATTTGGAATCTGTTGGATCTCAATCCACCTATATATTTGTATAATATTTATAAATGAATATAGTGTGAAAAATAATTTTTGGTGTGTATAGTTTCTTGTTTATTTTCGGATTAAATTCTAATACTCTCGTGATTCTAGCTGTAATCTAGCTGCAATCTAACTAACTCAGCCCATAAGAAAGTCACCTACATTTCACATTGTGAACATTTATTTTCAATAAAAAAATTCATTTTTGTACTTTAGATAAATGTTTTTAAGATCGCCAAATTCTTAATAATGTAAATTTTATAGTTAAATATTTTACTGAATAAATAAATGAAACTAGGAATCTTAACAAATTTTTATCCAATTTAATTTTTAAAGATATTATTATTTTTCTAATATAGTTTATAAGATATAAATAAATAATGAAAATATTATAATATATAATATTTAAATCTTATGATAAATGGAATAATGTGCTTTTTCTTTTCCGAGGAATAAACTCGCGGGGAACCTGGGCGCACTTCCCCAGAATATCTGGATGGTACGCGCGATAAACCGTCGGTGCTATTTTACGGTGCCTGACCCCGAGGGACTCAAATTTGAAATCGAACCTGTGACCTCCCTGATTACGGAGAGGACCCACGTCTGGCTCAGACCAGTTGAGCTATCCCTTGGGGCTAAATGGAATAATGTGCTAAAGGTTATATAATGATTTTTAATAAAAAATTTATCTATCAAAGTTATTTTATTGTAACAAAACAGAATAGTTATATTTGTTATAGAATTAATTTTGTAATAATCACATCCAAATGAACATTGTCGGCTTGTTTCAAACCATCCAATGTGGTTCATTTCCATGTGATCCGAAAGAATTCTATAATTTGTATGAAGCCAAAATTCTAAAAAACCATATTTATTTTTAACTTGATAGTCGTATTTAATTTAGAAAAAAAAATCACAAATTTGATTTAACTATCCATAATTATTAGGGAATCCATATATAAATTAAATAGATGTCAATATCACTAAGATTTAATGATACATAAAAATTAACTAAATTGTGACTTTATCTTAATTTATTAATATTACTATAAATGGTAAAAAGAATAATATATATATATGTTTTCTCATTTTATAATGAGGATAACGTTGTTACAATATCATGTGCTAATAAAATGCTTTATATAACACTCATTTATATGATAGTTTTCTAAATTAATCAATTTAATTAAAATATGTAAAATCACATAACTACTTTGGCGATAATTGGCAACTATTACTTTTCCACCCACATAATTAGGTGGATGGTATTCACATTTATCTGAAAAATTGTTAGACCCTTTTAACTTTTTTAATAAATTGATTAATTAAACAAATATGATATGAACAATATTGTGGAAATTTAATTATGGTTTCTTGAACATATCACATTAATAACTCCTAGTATTGGCTCATGAAATTATAACAAATTCTATTTAAATAAACTTGAATGTTAATGATTAACAATATTAAGAATTTTATTACATATTATTTTAATATATATCTTTAATTTATATATTAATTTTTTTTACAATTAATAACAATAACCATAATAAATTAAAATAAAATTCAAATTTAATTAATTTTCATAATATTTTTGTTAAAATTTTGAGAAGATGTAATGCCTTGTGGTACGCTTATTCATATTTACTTTCAATTGATACTTATTGTACAAATCATTTAATTTATGTGTATACCTTTTAGAATATTAAAAAAATAATTAATATGATATAAACAACACTTTACTTTAGATAATTGTTTACTTTTATTTTGAAATTTGATTTTTAATTTTTGAAACGTAATTAGTTGAGTATATAGAAACATATTCTTAAAAAAATAGATAATTGTTTGCTTTCTATTGTAAGTTTTCATTTTCATTATTAGTCCCTGCCCCTTTGGGGCTGGCAGGGACTATTGTAATCGATTTTTTCGATTTGATTAGTCTGCAAAGAAACGAAGTTGCAAACCAAGTAATTAACCTAAAGTCTTAAAGTTATATTTTATAAAGTGTGTTTTTACAACGAATAAGAAAATTTTCACCGCTATTTCAACCAATCAGAAATTTAATGGTCTTATTTGGCCTCATATCGAGGCAAGATCTGAGAAAACATTAGAATAGGTTTCCATTCATTTGGAATGTTTTCATGAAATTGATTAATGCTAGCATTAATAGGCAAGCATTTTATGTTAAAATTACATGAACATATACGTTTTAAATCCTTAATGTTTACGCATGACTCACCATTGTTCATTGGTTTACACATGGCTACCTACACTTGCCAGCGTGATGTCACTGCTGTTCACGCTGTCGACCATTGCTTCATGAGCGAAAGCAGCTGTATTGGTGTTATTACATTTGGCTTCAGCCAGTCGGTTTTGGCTCTTAACTTCGAAAAATCTTCTGAGATGCAGACCAGAGTTGATTGAGACGACAACATTGCAAGAGGAGCTTTTCTTGGAGGAGCTAAATGCAGAGTATTTCTGCCTTGCCATCGTCTCCCATCAGCTCTTAAGCGGAGATTCCGGAGAGCTCGGCAGCGGTTACCTACGTAGCGAAAAAAAATCTATGAACTAGCGTCAAATTCCCCACTAGAAATCATACCCATCTATCAAATCGTCCAATTTTTATTGTAGAGGAGCGGAGCAAACAAAGCAAGAAAATACCAATTTTTATTGCAGAAGAGCGGAGGAAACAGAGCAAGAAAATACAAAAGAGAGCAATATTGGTTGTACTCACTTGCAAGGGGTTGAACAACAACAGCTGTTGATGTGGCGAAGAGTTTGGTATTTCCCTGGCACGAGAGCTTGAGAGAAGAGAAGCTGTTACCCCTTAGCAGCTCTGAGTTGGCTGAACACAGAGAAGAGGCATTTGCTGCTTGCATCGATGGATTTCAAGCTTTTGTTGTTGGGCATATGCATGTGCAGGATGCTAGACGGCTCAGTTCTGTTTGTTATTCCTTCTCGGAGCTTCGTTTTGAACTAATTCCTACAAATATGCTAGGAAGCACATAAGTACTTTACAACAGTTTGTTATGTAATATATTTTCTTGCTTTGTTTCTCTGTTTTCTGGCTGGGGCGGCTTTGGGGGTCGTTACAATAGTAAGGCGGTCCTCAAGGGAGCAGTGAAGCGGTCCTAATTGATGTGCTCATAAATAGGGTATCACTGTATCTACATTTGCTATTGACTCAGCTGCTTCAACGGCCTATGCTGTTGATGCTACCACCTTGGCTACTGGTAGTGCTGGATAAACTCGATGAACTTGCAGCATTTCCATGAATGTTCAGGATTGCAGAGTCTGCCATGGCTTCTGGAATAACTTAATAACTTAATATGAAGGTGAGTCTTCCCCCACAATATGAATATGAAGACGAGGCTTCTGGAACACGCAAGTTGCAAAAAACCAGTCGTTGCAGTTTATTATTGAGAGGAGCAGCAGCAATCTTGAAAAGCTTCTCCAATTGCCCTTGCCCGATGCGGACAAGCGACTATGTTCGTCGGGTGATTAATCGGTAATAGTAAAGGCATCCCTGGAAGGGTGTACCAGAGATAAAAAAAACATCAGTCGGGAGGAGCTATTACAATCTGTCTGGCCAGGTAACCCAAAACATTACGACACAAGAATGAACTACAACTAGCTAGAATCCTAAAAGAGCTAGGTTAATAGCTAATTGAGCATGCCATGAGGGTGCCATTCTCTAAGAATATTCTTTATCCGTAGTAATACTTTGATCTAACTGATCACCTCAGACAGCGAAGGTAGCGTTGCTGCTGCGCTACTTGAGACCATCCCACCCAGTTGTCCTGCCATGTAATCCAGAATCATTGGGGGGGCACTGAAACTGTATTTCAAGCTGCTTATACCGTTATCTCCATAAAATATGAAATGTGTGTAGTTACCATGCTCCCTTTCAAAGAAACACTGCCGGAACCGAGATAGTCGTACCCTACAGTCCAAGTTGATATCTTTGTTTTAAAGTCTTTCTCTTTAAGTAGTGGTGCTGGATTTTCATCAACGGCTAGGGCTGGACCTGTAACTGCTCTTGCATCTTTAACTGCTCTCATCTCCGCTTCTAAATCTGGTTAAGAGCTCTCATCTCTGCTTCCAAATCTGGTTAAGATATTGGCTGTCAAGCACACACAAACAAAAACGGTGCGTGGGAGGAAATCGTGGAACTTGGGGCTAAGCACACCACTTGTTGAATAAAATCCATGGCTTACTCGGGCATAGAAAATACAATTAGCTCAATTTCATGGTGGTACTGCAACGTGGGTTGCATGCAATCACGCCTATATAATATAGAAATCTGGCAAACCGCCAGATGTAACACTCGTATATACATTCCTTGTTACAGATAATGAACCAAAAAAATAGAAACATTTATTCTTTCAATTGTGAATAAAGTTGTATTTCCACTTGTATTTTCCATATTATTGAATTTATGCCTTAAATCTTAAAAAATGAAGACATAAATTTGGACGTGCTAACAACCGACAACGGTTTGTTGGAACATCCAAAACTGAATCTTCAATATTTGGACAAGGCGTTGTCTAACGAGCCGGAGGAATTGCCCGGACGGTCAAAATTGGCCGGAATCCGGGCCAATTTTTTTTTAAAAATCTTGCAGAAACAGTGCTTGAATCCTGATTTTGACATTGGAAATGGATTCAGCACTATCAAAAACCTGTAGGACACCCAAAATATTAAACTTTGATAGTTATAACATGGATTTAGAAAAATTCCTGCCAGATTTTCTGAAAATCTTACCGGAATTTTCATGATTTTCAGGGCGATTCCTCTGGCTAGTTAGACTACGGCTTTGGACAAGGAATAATTCAATGAAATCCAATTTTGAGTATTATAACAACCCAATTTCAATGTATTTTGATGGTTAGGATAACCAGATTTTCTGGAAACAAGGAGTTAAAATCTGTAAGTTTGAAAATTTTGAACCAATAAGATGCAATTATAATGATCAGAGTTGTTGATCAGAGTTTTACTAATATTGGATCAGAGCTTTCCGTCATTTTACCAGGAACAGTCATTTGGTTTGGGTAGATGTAATAACCCGTTGTAACCTTTGAAGTACAAAGCTTGATTGTTAGCTTTGAGGTGCAAAGCTTGATTGTTGGTATTTTCAACATTTCTCAAAGAGGATAGATGCTTCAAAACAGGCTGGATTTAACAGAAAAACAAGAAGCTGAAAATCTCCATTCTGAATGGAACAAATATATGCAAACGTCCAATCCTACAAACAGTGCCTAACTCACTACATATCACAGAATTATGTCATGTCAACTACAAGCCCTTGAATTATTTCAAAATTCGTGTGCATTTTTGTTTGGACCGAATGAAAGCAGATTTCAAAAGAGTCGTCGATTCCTTAAAAAGGGGTCCAAGAAGTAGACATATTTGAGCTGGAGAAATATCTGTTTTTCTCAAAAAAAATTCTTACTAGTGAGGAACTTCAGTTATGATCTCAATGCAACAGACTTTAAGGGGATGTACAATGATCTTCCAAAGACAAGCATGGAGGGCCCATGGCTGAAGCAACATTTCATCTTCTGCCTAAAAGATTTAAGCAATCTTCTCCAGTCAGAAAAAGAAATTCTAAAGCCATTTGAAACAAATCTTACCCTTCATCTTATAATGACATCTGACAGACCATGCTAGACCAACATTTCCCAGTCTGTCACCAATGCAGCAAAGATTCACCTGTATCGAGGCCCATGACATCAGTGAATGCTGACAAGAATACTGGAGAAGTCGAAATGATTGACTGTTACTGAGATTTCTGAATGTGTTGACCTCCTCGCTCAGGCTCAAGGCAGGGACTAGCTGCCTTGCAGCCACACTTGTTTGAAATGTAATTGAACTAATATATATGAAAAGACTTTTTGAGGGTGAAAAGAATTTTCGAGGAGCCTAGATGGGTGACTATGTTGGATTTTACATTTTGAATACGCGAGAATGGTTAAATTTTTTATGTTTTAAAGTTTAAAGGTGAATTCCAATTACAACAATTCAACTGTTTTCTTTCTTGATTTTATTTCTCAAACCATACTGCTGTGTTTTGTTTTATTTTTTATTTTTTAATTCTTAAGAGTTGATTCGAATTGAACCGTTGGTTTTCCGCTTTTCAAAATAGAGTGTTGGTTTTTCTTGTTTTTTTTAGAATCTTTGTTGCTTGCTTTTTCGAACTTGTTTTTTTTTTTAAATTGTAACGGTATTCCTGGCCATGAAATAGAAATTTGTTGTTTATGTTTTCGAAATTTCTGGCCATGAAATAGAAATTTCTTGTTTTCCTTTTCGAAATTTCTTTGTTGAGAATTGTAACGGTATTCTTGGCCATGTTTCCATGTATAAGGCCATGTGATAGGCCTATATGATGACTTTTAAGGATTCCAAAGACTCTCAGTGATATCAGATAATTGGGAGAGTATGGTAGGGCATTTGATCAGGATAAACCTCGTGTTAATCTCAATGGTGGTGGGGATAGTCTCGAGGACGTAGTCTTCAATGTTATTTAATATAAAATGGTTAACTTAACACAACAGTTGTAATGTTATTAACTCAATTTAATTTTTACTTGGATTTACTCCTCCTGAGGTGACTTCTCGCATATGATCGTGGTTAAAACCATAGGCTTATTACTTCGGTTAAAAACAATAAGCTTTTTTTATCCGCTTGGTTATTTGTCTTTTGTTGTTTGTCACAATTTTTTGAGCAGGAGATTTGTTAAGGGTTTTGAGCCCTGGACTCTGGTAGTTGATATGACTTTGCTGTTTGTGTGAAATGGTCTACTTCTCTGAGTGTGAGACCTTTATTCTCATGGAACACATTGGTACATCTACTTTGTGACTGTTGTAAACTCGTGAAGATTCTATGTCTCTGCAAGGTGATCTTGGCTACCTTCTATGGCGAGGTTTTCTGTCCTTGTAAGTTACATTCGTTGGTAAATTGCTCGTTGTCTTTTATCTTTCGATTTTGGCTTAGTCTTTCTCAATTCTATGGGTAACTGGTTGTAATGGCTTTCGGCTTGTCGACAGTCTCTTGGCTTCACTCTTGGCAACACGGTTTCTTCATACACTGGTAAGACCTTGTTCTGGTTATACTTTACAGTTTTTATTGTTCATTCTATTGACCTCTTGCCTCCTTCGTGAGTAGGTGAAATTCTTCAAGAACCTAACTGTAACAGTGCTCTGTTCTCGCTTATCATTTCCGCCTTTCTTTCTAGTCTAGCTCCTGGTAAGCATTAATATGAAACTTCTCTTAAATTCTCTTCAGTGTTATTCATCTGACGCTTCTTCACAACAATTTCTAAGTCATTGTTTTGTTGTGGTTACAGGTCTGGTACTGGGACGCTTCGGTTGTGAAGGAACCCACAATTTCTTTTGTGTAAAAAATGGGTAGGGTATTTTCCCTTTGCAGCTATCACCTTTGATTTTTGTTAGGTCCTGAAAACCCTAGGAGGTTTTCACCATTATGTAATTTGATATAAGAATTTGTAACACTTTTGCACTATTCAAATGTGCTTTAGTCTTGAAGACACGGTAAAACCTTGGTCATGTATCAATATGTATGTAACTGTTTCATAACCCTACGGGGTTTGTCATTCTATTGTTATTTGGAAACTAATTTCAATGTCATTCTATTATTCTCTGTAAATGAAATTGATTTTTAAAGTTTATTTGCTGAACATTTATAAATGTTGTACCTGGGACCTCTCCTTCTGTGCTTTCCTCGTACGTTGTATCTTTGCTGTAAGTTTATATCGAAGAATGTTGTTCTTGTCTAGTTCTTATTTGGAAATGAAAGCTTGAATGGATGTCTCTCTTTGTCAACTCGAATGGCTTTAGTTTTTTGTTCTGTCTTTTCACATTGTAGATTTATTTTCAGATAGAGCTGAGACTGTTAAATTTGAAAATAATAATGGTACTCATGATTACAGGAAATTTATGAAAGGAAATGGACCATTGACACACAGTTCATTAAATTATTCAACTTCTGACTGTTCTTCTTGCAGTCGATGGCAGCCCCCACAATGTGGGTCTGGCATGGCTTTTAAGCCTTTCCTAGACTTTCCACATGGTTGAGAAACTGTCATTTTAGTTATTGAACAATTTCTTAAAAATACGTTCTTGGTATTTAACTAATCCTATTTTACTATACTTTTAATTTTAAAAGACAATTTCTCTATTAGCACAAATTGAAATAAAAAAACAAAAATAAAATAAAGTTCACAAAACTCTTCTTCCAGCTGTCACCTTTTAGTTGGATGCTCCTCCATCAGACTCTCGGGGTAAATTAAATTCATGGCTCCTTTCCATGAGCTCCTCAATAGAATACCTGATGCTTTAAGTCTGATAAGCTTCCAACCAAGAACTATTCTGAATATGACGTTCCTTCCATTTGACCAGATACTGTAAATATTCCTTCTTCCGAGTCCGTCTGGCCACCTATGTGTCTAGGATCTATTCAATCTCTAAAGGCTTCGCTGGTGGTATTTGTCGAATCCATGATTCTTCCTCCTCTTGCGTGTCCCATGTTTGTCTCTCCAAACTATCTTCTTCTGTAGCAGCAATGTAAGGGTCCAGATCCGCCACATTAAAAATGGGTGAGATTCTTATACCTGAAGGTAACTGCAACTCATAAGCGTTTGCAAAAAATTTTTGAAGGATTCTGCAAGGCCCAATTTTTTTCATTTTTAGTTTGTTGTACTCGCCTTTCGAAAACCTCTCCATGCGTAAGTGTGCTAGCACCAGGTCTATTAGTTCGAACTATACCTCCCGCCTTTTCAATTCTGCCTTATGCTTGTGATTTTGGCTGTTTTCCTATAGCTTTAATTTTACTTGTTCATGTAGATAGTTGATTTCCTTCATGAAATCCTCACCATCAAGACTTCTACATTCCAACTGACCCAAATCTCGCAATTCATATACCCCACGTGGATGCATTAAATATAGGATTTGGAAAGGGCTTATGCCCGTGCTTCTTTTGGGCGAATCATTATGGGAAAACTCTACTTGTGCAAGCACACAATCCCACTGTCTCGAATTTTCACCAATCAGACTCCTCAGCAGATTTCCCACAGTTTGGTTCACAACTTCAGTTTGTCCATCAGTCTGCGGGTGATAAGCTGAGTTGAAGATCAGTTTGGTATCTAACTTCTTCCACAAGGTTTTCCAGAAATGTCATGTAAACTTTACATCCCTGTCTGAGATGATGGACTTTGGAAAGCCATGTAATCTAACTATCTCTGTGAAGAACAAGTGTGCTACATGTGTGGCATCGCTGGTTTTTCTGCATGGAATGAAATGTTCCATCTTGGTGAATCAATTCACCACCACCATGATGGAATCGAATCCATGATGTGTCTTCGGTAGAACTAAGACAAAGTCTAAACTGACTGAGTCCCATGGTTTGTTTAGAATGGGTAAGAGTGTATATAGCCCTGCGTTCTGGCCGCATCCCTTTTCATGCTAACACACTTTGCATCTACTCACGAACCTCTGTACATCTCTATGCATCGTTGGCCAATAATAAAAGTGGCTCAAATGATCCAAAGTTTTGTCTATGCCAGAATGTCCGGCTAAGCCTCCACTGTGCTTTTCCTGGATCAAATTCTCTCTCATAGAACACTCCAGAATACACAACTGTACTCCCTTTAATAGCAATCCTTCTTTCATATTATAATCTAACTACGGGCTATTATCCCTCAACAGTGGATTTTGGCATGCTTCATAGGCTTCCTTAAAATCTACATCCATTTCATACAAGTCTTTAAGATGTTCAAATCCTAATTCTTGTACTTTACTTTCCTATAGAATCAAAATTCTCTTGCTCAATGCATCTTCCACTTTGTTGGCTTGACCGCTGATATGTTTCAAAACAAAAGTAAACCTCTGCAAGTACTCCACCCACTTCGAATGTTTGTGGTTCATTTTATGCTGCTGCATGATATACTACAACGTGCAATTGTCTGAAAACATGACAAATTCATTATCCAGTAAATAATGTCTCCAATGCTTCAGTGCTTGGACGTCTACATAAAATTCCTTGTCATAATACGTGTACTTCTACCTACTTTCGTTTATATTCTCGCTAAAATAGGCTACTGGCTTATCCTCTTGGCTGAGTACTGCACCAATGGCTATCCCAATGGCATCACAACGAACTTGAAGAATTTTTTTAAAGTATGGTAATCTTAGAATTCGTCTTTCGGTTATCTTCTTTTTCAGTTCCTGAAAAATCCTTTTAGCCGACTCTGTCCAATGAAAAGGTGCACAAATTCCACTGAAAATTTTAATAAATTTTCTATAGAAACTTTCCAATCCATGAAAACTTCTTACTTCAAAAAAACTCTTGGTATATGGCCAACTAACTATAGTTGCAACCTTCTCTAGATCCATCTTTAACTTATTCTCAGGGATCAAAAATCCCAAATAAATTAATTCCTTCTTGAAAAAGGATCATTTTTTCAAATTTATCAGCAATCTATTCTGTTGCAATTTTTCTAAGGCATACCTGACATGCCGGAAATGTTCTTCCTTCCTTTTGCTGAATATAAGTATATCATCCAGATATGCAATCACAAATTTGCTAATAAACTCCTTCAACATCTCATTCATCAACCGCATAAATATACTAGGAGAATTACTCAGTCCAAATGGCATGACTATCCATTCATATAAGCCTTCATTGGTCTTGAAAGTTTTTTTCCACTCGTCACCTTCTTGAATTCTGATCTGGTGGTATCCGCTCTTCAAATCTATCTTTGAAAAGTATGCTTCCCCACTCAGACAATCCATCATGTCATCCATCCATGGTAGAGGAAAC
Source organism: Pinus albicaulis (assembly GCA_034641835.2). NCBI lineage: Eukaryota > Viridiplantae > Streptophyta > Pinopsida > Pinales > Pinaceae > Pinus > Pinus albicaulis. The sequence continues at coordinate 322,304,978 of CM076577.1, read as the reverse complement.
CTGTACCTGATAGTAATCTTGTTTATCGCCCGTGAGTTAGTGCACATCCACCACTCACCTCCTTTCTTCATAGCTAAGACATTTGGAACAACACAATGACTCATACTTTCCTAAATCAGCCCTTTATCCAACAACTCCTGCACCTGCTTCCTGATTTCCTCATTGTCTTTTGGAATCATCCCGTAAGCAACCTTGTTTGGTAAACTAGCTCTTGGGATGAAATCAATCTGGTGACTAATTCTCCGCTTTGGTGGAAATTTCTCTGGTAGATCATCTACCACAATATCATTAAACTACTGTAGCATGTCCTATATCTCTTCAGACAAATAATTAATTTCATTATGTATCAATACTTTTCTTGGCCTTCGCACCACTACATAGTTTACCTCATTATCTTCAATCTGTCATAAAAACTCCTTTCCGCCCATCAACAATGGTTTTTTCCACTAGTTTCCACAATATCCTCTTCCTTCATGGGAACTAGCGTATGCTTTATCCCATATTTAACAAACCTATAGCAATTCTTTTCTCTATCATGGACGACCTTCCTATCATACTGCCATGGTATTCCCAGTAGAATATGACACACGTCCATTGGCATAATATCCCTAGTCACTTTTTCCTTGTACTTGCCAATATGAAGCTCCACTTCGCATTGCTCATCAATCAGCAATTGGTGACCTTTCTGCAATCAAGACACCTTATATGGAGTTGGGTGTTTCGTCTTCTTTAATCCCAGTTTTTCCACCATTTCAGTAGCTACCACTTTAACTATACTTCCACTGTCTATTATCAACTTACAACATTTTCCATGTGATTTACACATAGTACAGAACAATGCTTTTCTATGTGTCAGATCAGTCACTTCCTTAGCTGGTTTTAAGAAAACCTTGTTCAACACTAAGGCTTCTACAGTTTTAGGCATATTTTCCACCTCCTATGGTGGTGTCACTACTACATCTGGTTGAGCAACATATACTACTCTTTGTCTATTTGGTTCATTTTCAGGACATTCAAAAGACCCGTGTCCCCACTTGTGACATTTGTAACATAGATAGGCATTTCCTCTGCCTCTACCATTACCTATTCCCCATTGGTATGGCCTTCCTCCTCTAGTGTTACCTTCCCTCTCGGTGTGTCCCAAAGCTTTTGAATTGCTGCCTTCTTCACTGCTATTGGCAGTTCTACCTCTGCCAAAGGACTGTCCTCTTCCCCTGCCAGAACCACATCCTCTTCTTGCATTCAGTTTCTTGGCGATCTTCTCCTCTACCCTCAAAGCACTTTGATATGCTTTCTCTATAGTCTTAGGGGAAAGAATACTAATTTCATCTAGGATATCCATCCATAGACCATTTACAAACCTCGTTTTTTTCTCTGGGGTATCTTCAGCATACCCAGCTCTGAGATTTACTTTGTAAAATTCTTCGGTATATTCCTTTACAATCATCATTCTTTGTCTCAGGTTCTACACCTGTCTCTAAAGGGAAATTTGGTAATCCTTTGGCAGATATTTTCTCTTCAACTTTGCAATAATTCTGTCCCATTTCTTTATTAATGGTTTATTCAACCTCCTTCTTTCTACCTGTACATTGTCCCACCACAGTGCTTCATGTCCTTTCAACTTGGTAACAACAAACCTGATCTTCCTATCTTCACTAATTTCTTCATATTCAAAGTATTTAGCTAACTCGCTTATCCAATCCAATAATGCCTCTGTGGAAAAGCTACCATCGTAATTATAAAGCTCTGGTTTTGGATTGGTGATAGCTACCAAGACTGATCTTAACAATTTAATCTCTGGTCCTTCTTCATCAGACCCTTCTGTCGTCGATGCGTTTTCTTCCTCACTGTCATCTCCACCTTCAGGATCTCTGCACCTTCTTGCCTGCACTGCTACCAAACGTGCAGAAAATGTTTTGGTATCTTCCCGTAGCCCTTCATCTACTACTCCCATGTTAGCTCCACCTCTACTTGTTCTACCTAATTCCATCCTTACTAGGAAGAGAAACTTACTCTGATACCAAAATTTGGTGGGGACAGTCTCGAGGACGCAGTCTTCAATGATATATGATATAATACGGTTAACTTAACACAACAGTTCTAATGTTATTAACTCAATTTAATTCTCACTTGAATTTACTCCTCCCAAAGTGACTTCTTGGATATGATCATGGTTAAGACCATAGGCTTATTACTCCAGTGAAAAACAATACATTTTTTTATCCCCTTGGTTATTTGTCTTTTGCTGTTTGTCGCAATTTTCTGAGCAGGACATTTGTCAAGGGTTTCGAACCCTAGTGTCTGGTAGTTGGTATGACTTCGCTGTCTGTGTGAAATGGTTCGCTTCTCTGAGTGTGAAACCTTTATTCTCACAGAACGCACTGGTACATCTACTTTGTGACTATTGTAAAATCATGAAGCTTCAATGTATCTACAAGGTGATCTTGGATCCTTTCTATGGCGAGGTTTTCTATCCTTTTAAGTTACATTCGTTGGTAAACTCCTCACTGTCTTTTATCTTTCAATTTTGGCTTAGTCTTTCTCAATTCTATTGGTAAGTCGTTGTAATGGCTTTCGGCTTGTCGACAGTCTCTTGGCTTCGCTCTTGGCAACATGAGTTCTTCATACACTAGTAAGCTCTTGTTCGGGTTATACTTTACAATTTTTATTGTTCGTTCTACTGACCTCTTCGCTCCTTCATGAATAGGTGAAATTCTTCAAGAACCTAGCTGTAATAGTGATTTGTTCTTGCTTATTGTTTCCGCCTTTCTTTCTGGTCTGGCTCCTGGTAAGTATTAATATGAAACTTCTCTTAAACTCTCTTCAATGTTATTCATCTAACACTTCTTCACAACAATTTCTAAGTCATTGTTTTGTTGTGGTTGCAAGTCTAGTACTGGGAGGCTTCGATTGTCAACGAACCAACAATTTATTTTGTGTAATAAATGTGTAGGGTCTTTTCGCTTTGCGGCTATAACCTTTGATTTTCGTTAGGTACTTAAAACCCTAGGAGGGTTTCACTATTTTGTAATTTGATATAAGAATTTGTAACCCTTTTGCGCTATTCGAATGTGCTTCAATCTTGAAGATAGGGTAAAACCCTGGTCATGTATAAATATGTATCTAACCATTTCATAACCCTACGGGGTTTGACATTCTATTGTTATTTGGAAAATGATTTCAATGTCATTCTATTATTCTTCGTAAACAAAATTGATTTATAAAGTTTATTTGCTAAAAATTCATAAATGTTGTACGTGGGAACTCTCCTTGTATTCTTTCCTCGTAAGGTGTATCTTTTTTGTAAGTCTATTTCGAAGAACGTTGTTCTTGTCTTCTTGTTATCTAGAAATGAAAGTTTGAATGGTTGTCTCTCTTTGTCAACCCGAATGGCTTTACTTTTTTGTTTTGTCTTTCCGCAATGTAGATTTATTTTCAGATAGAGCTCAAACTATTAAATCTGAAAATAATAATGGTACACATGATTATAGGAAATTTACAAAAGGAAATGGAACATTTCACACACAGTTCGTTAAATTATTTAAATTCTGATTATTCTTCTTTCAGTCGATGGCAACCCCCACAATGTTGGTCCGGTTTGGCTTTTAAGTCTTTCCTGGACTTTCCACATGGTTGAGAAACTGTCATTTAAGTTATTTAACAGTTTCTCGAAAACAAGTTCTTGGTATTTAACTAATTGTATTTTACTGTACTTTTAATTTTAATTGAAAATTTTTATGTCACCCAAATCAAAATCAAAATAAAAAACAAAAAATAAAATAAATTTCACAAAACTCTTCTTCTAGCTATCGCCTTTCAGTTGGATGCTCCTGCATCAAATGGCCATGGTATTGTCGATGCAGACGCTGTTGTGACTCTATATATAAGTTGTTGTGACAGGCATCAAACACTTTTCATGCTAAAATCAATGAATATGGTAATGTCCGTCGAGATGTTGCTGCTTCTTTCTATATTTTCTGGAGTAGCAGAGTAGAGATAAAAACCTTTTTCATAATTTTCCTTATGAACTCAACATTATTAAGGAAACCCTCTTCTTTAGTCCTTTTTAATGTTTGTTTCAGATTTATTGTTTACATTTGTGGTTAGGGATATAGGAAGTTCTCTCTCCGGAGGGTTTTGGGATATTCATATATATATCATAAATTGGTTTACTTCATTAGTGATATATCTTAAAGGGTGACACAAAATCAATAAAACATTTTTCAATCAATTCGATATTATAAGTGCATTTAAATTCATGCCCGGTATGTGTCAAGGCGTTGGTGGAGCTAAGGTTCCAGACATTCAAAATTATTTTTATTAGTTTATTCTTCTTTACAGACTACAATTGTAGGTGTATAATTGTAGGTGTATAGGGAGAAATTTCTTCCTCATTATGAAGTAGATATCAAGGAATTTAAACTGTGTGAGGGTTCCATGTTAAGGATTGCCAACAATCTTCGGTTCCACTTATAGTGACGAGTTTAAGAAGGGATGTCAAGCTATAAAAAAACCAGCAAACAAGGTAAGCCCATTTTATTTCGTAAAAAATTTCCATTCCTCATAATCAACTTTACAGGTAGAATTGATTCATAAATCATTTTTTGCTCATTTGTTTCTTTAAATTCCCTAGGCGAAAGGTTGTAAAAATCTTTTTGGATACCCAAATATTAGTGCTTTGTTTCTTGGACATGGATATTGTGGGTTATAAGTCGATATAATCAACCCAGGAAAAAAATATGGAAAAAACGAGCGGGAAATTTGTAAAACCAAATAAGGTAACTCAAAATAATTTGAGCATGATGGGCATGTTCCACTAGGCTCTGCTTCATTGTCACTAGGCTCTATTTGAAGGTCACTCTGTATGAAGGCCTTCACAACACAATTTGAAAGTTAAATTTTCTCCCACAGAGATCTGTAATTTTTATATTATTTTTATACCTGTTGCTATCTCCTCTTGGTTTGAGATTAGCATACTATGTTTTCACTAATACTAGGATGGGCAACGAGAATTATTTTGTTTCATATATTCTTTGTGTGGGTCTCTTGTTATACGTGAAGCGACGACCTTTGAGTTGTGTACGGTGGAGGCAACAATAGTGCGTGTAGGATTTCTTTTTGAATCAGATGATGTCGATGCATTTTCTACTGCCCGATGAAGGATATTGGTGACAGGAAATATATTGGCGAGTTTATAATCAAAAGAGCGAGTCATTAAATTTATGTAATTTCTGTATTTTATATAATTTTTTTCTTTTTATACTTTTAATATTGTTTTCAGATATCCCATCCTATTTTAGAGAATGTGTTGTTGTAAGAAGATGGCGGAAATGGGTTCAGATCAATATTAGTAAGGCACTCACAATTTCTGTATGGAGATCGTGCAAATGGGTTCAGATTAATATTAGTGAGGTATGCACAATTTTTCTATATTATGATTATTTTTTTATAAAATTGATTGATTTTTTTGGTCAAAGAGATATAAATAAAAATATACTTGATTGATATTTTTGCTAGTTAAAAGCTATATTAAGAAATTTGATAACTTAAAGAGTTCTTTGTTATTTTAAGGGATTTTAAAATAAATTTCTTAAGTTAGTTTAAATGATAACCATTTTTTTTTTGGGACTAAAGAGATTAGTTCAAATCACCTCAGATAACTGAATGGATAAAATAAATAAATCGACTATTTAAATGATGGGAGATTGAGATTTCTTTTATTAATTTTATGCTAAATATTATTTAAATTTATAAAATATTATAGTAAATTTTGATTTAAATTTTATAAAATAAAATTATTTAACTTTATAGTTTATAAAATTCGTAAAACATATGTAAAATATTTATAAATTTATATAAAATATTTAGAAATTTAATTTATATTAAAATATTTTTAAATATTTTAATTTTACATAAAACTAAGTAAATTTAATATATATATATATATATATATATATATATATATATATATATAACAAAACTATTTTGTTATTCAATTTCTCATTTCTTAAATTTTGAATTTAAGAAAAAACAGCTAAAACCCCATGTTACAGTTTTGTAAATGATTAAGATTCAACTTTTTATATATAACCTCCACCTTTCCTACTTTCTATCCATATATCCACATTGAGATGAGAATGTGATGTAGAGAAATGTATTGCTGACTGATTAAGAGTTAATATTTTACATAATTATTTCCTATTATTATATTCACTTTTACATCATAGTATAATGTAGAGATTCATTGCTCACTTATAAACAGTGGATGTTCTAAAAATGTAAAAGGAAACCACGGTCTTATATAGAAATAAAACTTTAACGCGCATCACAGAAGTTTTCGCTGTTTACTATTGTTGAGAAAGTTAAATTTGTATAAACAATTTTGAGGTTATGGTGTATCATGTGAGAAATTAAAAAATGAGGTTACTCTTTTTTTTTCGGAAGGGAAAAAAGGTTTTCTATTATATTATAAACAATACATACCAAATACATTATATATACATTATATTGGAAGCTGGAAAAGTCACAGTAAGGAAAATATCAACATTATATGTCCATCCTAAGATAGAAATGAGCCTGTAGCATTCCAGACCCATAAAAACAAAACATACTCATCATAAGGTTCAACTATTTTATCCAACAACATTAAACAACATACTGAATAGATTTTGATTCAGATACAACCACATTTCGAAATGGATTCTGACAAATCTGTTCGTCCCATATTAAGATATAATTGATTGAAGGAAAGCTCTTCAAGATGAGAACCTTCACAAAAACAACCTTGCTTGAATCAGGTCAGTGCAATATTCTACCTCCCTTGAAGCCGTGTACAATCAGAGAAATACAGGCTCGCTTGAAAAACATGTAAATCAACAACGCTTGATTTTGTTCTATGCAATGAGTGAAAAAACAGGCTCGCTTGTCAGTAGAATCTGTGATATAGAAAGCGGGTCTTCCTTGCAAAGAAAAGAGTAGGAAAAAAGTACAGAAAAATGTTAACAGTCTCGCTTGATGTAAATACTCCATTAATTATGGAATTGGGATCTCAGTGTCCCACATTTGTTGCCCATTTCTATATTGAATAACTTGCAAAACCCCAAAATTAGTGTTCATGCCTTTTTCTGATAGTCCATCAGCTCTTGGGTTGTTTTCTCTAAAGAGGTGATGTAAAGGTGGATTATCAAGACGATGCAAAAGGCTTTTTGTCCTCATGAGCCAGCCCTGTAAACGTGGAGTAGCTAACTCTGCTTTTCCAGATATGACATCGATGATCAGTTGAGAGTCTCCATAGATGCTTACATCCTTTAGATTCATGTTGAGCGCAACCAATATTCCACCCCATAAGGCCATAAATTCCACTTTATTATTGGTGCCCCTACCTCCATTCCAATATATGTGAATTCTTTCCACCTGGGAGATCTTAATCCATGCACCACATCCCATCATGCCATCTAGGCAAGCCACATAAAAAAATGGCAGGGAGTGATATGGGGTGAGGTCTCAACCACAGCGAGCAATCCTTAATACAAACCACAGCAGGCTCCCTTTCATCAATCCATCTCATAATAGCAACATGAATGAGATGAACCGAGAAAGGCCTATCCTTTAAAATGAGCTTATTCCGAGCAAGCCATACTTCCCATATAAAAAAGAAAGGAAGAGATTTAAATTTTCCAAAGATCTTCTCCCAAGCTTCAACAGTACCCATGAAATCCTTCAGAGTCCACACTGCGTCGATAAAATATTGACATAAAAGATTCCATAATGTGATAACTATAGGACATTGAAAGAAAAAATGATCTATCATTTCCTCATGCAAATGATAGACAACACAGATGCCCGGCCCATAGTGACACCTCCTGGTGACAGAGTCCCATGTGAGAATATTTTTTTTCCATACGGGCCATCCAAATAAAAAAAATTTACTAGGAGTTTTTCTATGCCAGAAGGGTCACAACTCCTTGGATAGGAGCTCCTCATATGCTTGAATATTGAAATAGTCATATATATCTTTAATGATCAAGGAATCACCATTTTTTTTCCCAACCCATATAATGCAGTCACCCCTAGGCATATAACAGATACTAGCCACCCAGATTGCATCAGTGAAAGAGCACCAATCCTCCGCATCAGGACCAGAAAGGCCCAATCGCTCAACAAATTTTAGTATAGGAGCACCATGGGCCGAATAACGGATCGTCTGAGATAAATACAGGATGCCCTGATGAGCCAAATAGTGGAGAAGCCGAGGATTAAGTTGTGACTCCACAGACAAAACAAAAATGATGTCATATCCCAAAGAAATTCGCTATCTATCTCCAAAATGCCAAGTCAATCACTCCACCATACAAAGTACCACTTTATTAAAATTCTGCCAAATGGAAGAAATGACCCTTGGGAATGATAAATTGTGACAGTATATATTGAGAAGGGGATAACCTGTTAGATATTTTCATTTGATAATATCACTCTAGATACCATCCCCCGTAATGGCTCTCCACAGGGACTTAATCAGTAGAGAATTACTGAAGACCCTAGTGTTAAGAATACCCCATCCACCGTGTTGTTTTGGAGGATTTAATAGATCAGGCCTACACAAATGATGCTTCCTTTGTAGTGCAGCGCCACCCCATAAAAATTGTGAAAGGATTTGATTGAGATTGGTTACAATATATTCAAGAATATAGAATAGATGCCCCAAGTATACTAGTAGCTGAGATAGTACAGTCTGAGTCATAATAAGACGTCCACCCATTGATAACCATCAATAAGTCCATTTATTAATTTTACTTTTGAATTTATCCACCAGCCACATCTAGTCCCTATTCTTGTAGACACATGTTTTGATTCTAAAACCTAGATATAAAAATCCCTCACATTCCTTCTTAGTATGGATCCCTAGAAAATCAGAAATGAAATTAATCTCGTCCTCATCACCAAATCTGTGAAGGAGGAAATAGTTTCCTTTGTGGATGAGATATTTCATCTATCATCGTAGAATATCTAGACTATAGCCATCGTCATCATGGAAGTTCAATCGACCTACGGAGACGAAACTGATCAGTGAAAATCACAACATGCTTAGTTCACATGGCTTTCAAAAATAGAAAAACCCCCTTTAGAATTAACTAGTCAGAATGTTTTTCACAAGGCGAAGGTCGATAAGAAAGTCCCATAACACATTATAGTTATGGTTCACATAATACCTCTAATGATCAGGTTAAGGTGATTAGCGTTCAATAACAAGAACAAATACAGGGTCAATAACAAGAACAAGCACTGGACATATTTCGTGTATTCATTTAGAGAGAATCTTTTATGTTAGAAGTCGATAGTCGTTGGTTTCCACAATTCAGGTGGACAAAGGTTTAGTTAGCATTGGAACTATGTGGTTGGAAATGATTTATTTTATTTAAATTTCAGTTTGTTTTACTCGATTTTTCTTAGTTTGTTTTATTTTATTCTTTCACATACTTATTCTTCCATTATATATTTTATATAAAAGATGATGATATTTATTGTGTAAATTTGGTATAAAAACATATTTTGTTTGAAAAAATAGAATGTATTGAGGTTTTTTATTTTTTATTTTTTAATGAGGAATATTTATATATAATAGGTGACAATAATAAATTGTATTGTATAATAGTTTAATGTTATTTTAAATGGTTATTATTATTTTAAAGTGTTTTATTTTTTAGAGAGTGGGTGGGAAAGAAAGTTACTCATTCATAGAAAGGGACAATAAGGGTAGAAATAGAGAAAGGGAGAGGAAGGGTAGAAATAGGAAGACGAAGTACCAAATGGAAGAGGGGAGAGGGAAAAAGAGAATGAAAGATAGAGAGGGAAGGAGAGAAGAAGGGAAAGAGACAGGGATGAAGTTGGAGAGGTAGGTGGGTGAGAGAGTGGGATAAGGGAATGATAGAGGTAGATAGTATGGGGGAGTTAAAGAGGGAAAGAAAGAGAGAAAGAGAGTGAAAAAGAGGGGGAAGAGGACAAGAGAGTGGGAGAGAAGTGAAGATAGTAAGTGAGAGAGTTGGTAAGGAGAAATGTTGACACTGGGTAAGAGGCTACGTCTAGGGATTTTTTCAGAGAGAGAGAGAGAGAGAGAAGGGTAGTGAAGAATGGGGAGAGAGAGAGAGAAGAGTAGTGAAGAAAGGATAGAGAGAGAGAGAAATTTGATATAGAAAGAGTGTGACAATCAAACTTGTACTAAGAGGAAGGGATAGAAAAGGAGTGTGGAGAGAGAAAAAGGGATCAGGAGAAACTGAGAGAGAGAGAGAGAGAGAGAGAGAGAGAGAGAGCGAGGAGTTAGAATTTCGAGGGGCTGAGCGAGTGTGGGAGGGAGATTAGGGGAAAATAGCATGGAAATTAAATAGATAGGGGTTGAGGTGAGGATATTAGGGAAAAACACAAGGGTAGAGAGAGAACGAGAGGGATAAAGGGATGATATAGTGAGAGATGAATGGAGAGAGAGAGAGAGAGAGGGAGGGAGGAAGATTCAGGGAGTTAGGGAGGCAGAGAGAGAGGGAGAGAGAGCTGGGGGAGAGGGAGAGAGAGAGGGAGAGGGGGAGGGAGGGAGGAATGTAGAGAGATAGAGAGAGATAGAGAGAGGTAGGGAGTGAGAGAGATAGATCGGGGGGAGAGAGAGAGAGAGAGAGCGAGAGTGGGGGTAGAGAGAGAGAGAGAGAGAGAGAGAGAGAGAGAGAGAGAGATAGGGAGGAATAGAGATGGAGAGGGAAGGAGGAATGGAGGGGGAGAGAAAGAGCGAGAGGGATGGAGGGAGGGAGGGAGAGAGGGAAGGAGGGAGAAACAGAGAGAGTGTGAGGGAGATATTTAGAGGGAGGCTAGAGAGAGAGAGGGAGAGGGAAGAAGAGAGAGGGAGGGATATATATATATATATATCAGAGGGAAGGAGGAATGGAGGGGGAGAGAAAGAGCGAGAGGGAGGGAGGGAGGGGTGGAAGGAGGGAGAAACAGAGAGAGAGTGAGGGAGACATTCGGAGGGAGGCTAGAGGGAGAGAGGGAGATAGAGTGAGATGGGTAGAGTAAGAGAGGGAGAGGGAAGTAGAGAGAGGGAGGGATATATATATCCCTCCCTCTCTCTACTTCCCTCTCCCTCTCTTACTCTACCCATCTCACTCTATCTCCCTCTCTCTCTCTAGCCTCCCTTCGAATATCTCCCTCACTCTCTCTCTTTCTCTCTCTCTCTCTCTATATATATATATATATATATGGAGAGAGAGAGAGAGAGAGAGAGAGAGAGAGGGCAGGAGGGAGAGAAATCAATGCCTTAGAGAGAGAGAGAAATAAAGAGTGAGGGCGAGGGAGGGAGGGCGAGAGGGAGGGAGAGAGGGAGAGAATGGGAGCGAGGGGAGAGAGAGAGAGAGATGGAGGGTAGGAGGGAGAGAGATCGGCACCTTAGAAATCAAACTCTTCTAGGGGGAAACCTCCCTTACATTACATAAATGAATAATTTGTGGATGATACAAATGAAAAAACCTCCTTTCTATATATAGGAGTCTATGGGGTCACAATATAGTCCTAGCTGACCTAACAATAATAATGCAAGGGCATGAAAATAACAATAGTGCGCTTTTATGGGCACAATAATAAAAATAAGGGGGCTACACTAATAACAATAAGGGTCTATGCTAGTAATATAGGGACCTGACATGCCCCTCTCCTTCAAAAAATTGTTGTCCTCAATGTTGGAGCAATATTGGATGCTTCTGTATAAAATTATCGTCATACCATGTGGAATCTTCAGTGGGTAAGTTCTTGCACTTGATGAGATACTCTGAAATTGATCGACTTTGCAGCTATCGAGTTCTTGTTTCAGTGACTCCTTCAATTTCCAATATGATTTTTCCTTCCTCATCAAGTTCTAGGAATATTGTTTTAATTGGAAGCTTGTCACCTATAACCTTCTTTAAGCATGAAACATGGAAAACTAGGAGCACTCAGGAAGAAGCAGTAAGCTCAATTTGTATGCCATAGTACCAATATTTTGCAACATCGTGTAAGGAATATAGTACTTTGGCGATATTTATTATCCTTCTTACCTTGCTTGAGGGAAATTTTTTTGTATGAATTTATCCGTAAAAATACATAGTCGCCTACATCAAAACTTCTCTCATTGCAATTTTTATATGCCTCTTGTTGCATTCGATTTTGTGCCATATTTAGGTTATCCTTTAAGAGTTGGAGAACTTGTTTTTGTTGCTCGATGTGATCTTCAACTGCTTGGACCTTAGAATTTTCTCTTAAATATTGTGGGATGGACGGTCAATGATATCCATAAATTTCCATAAATGGGGTCATTTTTGGAACCACTTGACCCATTATGTTTTTTTATCAGATAAAAAAAAACTAAGATATCCTTCCGAACATTTGTTCACTATCTCAGTTTTCCGATCGGATTGAGGATGATAATTTGGGCTATGAGCTAGTTGAATACCCAAACAAAAAATAATCCCTTCCAAAAATTTCCAGTGAAAATTGGATCTATGCCACTTAGAATAATCTGTGGGTTTCCATGTAGTTTTGAATTGTTTCCATAAATGCAGTAGTAACTATACTCACTTTAAATGGATGATATATTGCACAAAAGTGTGCATATATGGTTAGTATATCAACTACCACCATTGTGACACTTTTTCCTTTGGACATAGTTAAACCTGTGATAAAATCCTTTGAAATTAACCTCCTCCCAATGTTGACTTGGAATGAATAAAGGTTGTGGTAGACCTGGGGTCTTAATTATCTCAACTTTATTTTGTTGGGAAACTAAAAATTCCACCACAAAATTTTGAATATTAGATTTAAGGTCGTCTTAGATAAATTATTTCTTCACCCTGTCGTAATTTTTTAAAAATATGGAGTGTCCTCCTAAAGGAGAGGTGTGCAATTCCAAAATAATATTTTTTTTTAGCTACGAATTATTACAAAGATATAAGTGATCTTTGTACCATAAGGAATCATTTTTCCAACTAAATGTATCAAGTGTACTAGGATCTTGCTGGAACATTTGAATGAGTGTCCACACTTCTTCGTCATTCTTCCATTCCTCCCTTGCTTCGATTATCCAATCTGGATGGATAATAGAAATGACACAAATAAATTCTTCCACATCCTCATCTTTTCTTGAGAGTGCATCTACAACAACATTTAGCTTCCCTTTTTGTAGATGATTTCAAATTCATAACCCAACATTTTCGTGACACGTTTTTGTTGCTCTTCTAAATATAGTCTTTGTTCCAAAAATTATTTAATACTATCATGATCAATTTTTACCTTGAAGTTTCTTCCGATTAGGTAAGGTCACAATTTATTTAGCACATGTAGTATTGAAACTATATCTTCTCATAAATAGCTTTTCGTAAATACTTTCCTTCGATTGGAAAACTTTCAAAAGAAATGGGTCTTCCTTCTTTCATTAAAACAACATCAATTCCATTTCCTGAGGTAGCACCTTCCACAATAAATGTTTTTGTGAATTCAATGGCCTTATTTTCTTCAAGAGTCAATGAAAATGCATCTTTCTTCAACAATGTTGTTAGAGGTGCTGCTATTTTTCCATAATTATCAACAAACTTGTGATAATAATATATTAACCCAATAAATCCTCACAACTGCTTTATGGTTGTGGGGAATTTCCATTCCTTAATATATTTAAATTTTTTGGGTCTACCTTAACACCTTCCTGAGATACAATATGACCCATATATTCCACCTCTTGTACTCCAAAGAAACATTTAGAGGGTTTTGCATATAATCGTTTATCCTCCAATAGTTGAAGCAACCCGTCAACTTGTTTAACATGACCCTTCCAAGACCTATTGTAGATTAGTATATCATCAAAAAATACTAACATAATTTTTTTAAGGAAGGGTTTGAAAATGGAGTTAATCAACCCTTGAAATGTAGGAGGTGCATTGGTAAGGCCAAAATGCATGAACACAAATTCATAATGACCCTAATGATTTCGAAATGTTGTTTTTTGAATGTCTTCAGTCGTCATTCTAATTTGATGATATCCTGAACGAAGATGCAACTTCGTGAAACAAATTGCTCCATGTAATTCATTAAATAATTCATCAATCATGGGAATGAGAAGTTTATCTTTAATAGTGATCTTATTGATCTCCCTATAATCCAGACATATGCGTCGTGATCCATCCTTCTTGTACACCAATAATACTAGGGCAAAGAAAGAACTTTGACTAGGTTGAATTATACCAACCTCTAGAATTTCTACAATCATATGTTAAATTCGCTCTTCTGGACATAAGGATATTTGTAAGGCCTGATGTTTTGAGGAACGCTTCCGAGAATTAAATGAATAGCATGATCATGATCACGAAAAGGTGGGGGTCCTTTGAAATTTTCAAACACCTTCGAATGATTGTAAAAGGCTTTTCGTAGATGTGGAGAAATAAATGATTTTGCTGTTGGAATTTCTAGTGAGCATAATTGTGAAATTACGCCTCCTTGTTATTTCTTAAGAAGATTTTTCTTGACATTAGAGATTATTATCTTTCCTGGCTTCCCTATCATACCCATAATTAATCTTCTTTTCCTTCTGATAAAAAATTCAATAAAGGTTCTTGAAAATTAAAATCTATCATCCCCAAAGGTTGTAACCATTGTACTCCTAATATCACATTAGCACCGGCCATTGGAATGGAAAGCCTTGGAATATTCAATACCTATTCCCCCATGGATAGCTTGATATTATAGCACTTTCCAGAGAAAGTTATAGTTCCTCCATTTTCAACCATCAGTTGACACTCTAGCACTTGGTATATGAAGCAATTCATTTCCTTGGCTACCTTACAATGATAAAATTATGGGTATTACCCAAATCAATCAACACTATTAAATTTTTCCTCTTGATATGTCCTTCTATCTTGAGGGTTTAAGGAGTGGTAATTCCTGCCAATGCATTACAGGATATGGTCAGATTCATTTCTTCTTTCTCTAGGGTTGGTTCCTAGTGTATATCCTCTTCTTTTGAAGTTTCTTGTTCATTTTATTCCTCATCTTCACAATCTATGTAAAATAATTTCTTCTCAACACACTTATGAACATTAGTGTATTTGATATTACAATTGTAGCAAAGTCATTTTGCTCTTTTTTTACAATTGTTGTGGTGTCAACCTTGTAGGTTGTGGAAGTCTAGGAGTAGCAACAATTCCATATTTATAGATGTGAGTAGTAGGCTTCCATGGCATCATAATTTTACTTTTAATTTTTCTTTCCAACCTAAATGCCTTCTCCAATGTATCAAGTTCCCAAAGGTGAACCTCATATTGGATGTTATCCTTTAATTTCCCTATGAATACATCAATATTGTGTTCCTTTGGAATATTAGTAACCGTTATATTCAATTTTTGGAAGTCCTCAATGTGCTCCACCATTGAACCTTTTTGTTTGAGGTTTAATTGGCTAAGGAAGGTGTTTCTCTTTGTATCCTTATAACGTGCTATCATTTCCTCTATAAAAATTGACCAAGTGACAATTTGTTTACGAGAGAAAATCCATTGATACCATACAAATGAATTTTTTTTTAAATACGAAGTTATAATCTGTACCTTTTGCATGTTTTCCACATTATGGAGATCAAAATATTGCTCCATATGTAGTATCCATGTTATGGGATCCTTGCCATCAAAATTCCTCATATCGATATTTGGAATATGTGGGTCTTCAATCCAACATTATATTCTATGAAATCATGATTAGCATTTATTTTGGTCTCATCATGAGTTTCCTCCACTAGCTTCTGAGCACCTTGAATTTTTGGAAATTTTCTGCTCCTAATATAGATTCCGATCACTCCTTCCCACTGACTGGCCTTTGGACCAATAAAAGTTGGGTTTTATGATAAGAGCTAAACACTCTTATCTTTCCCAAGTTCTCTCAGCTTGATTCTACTTTGAAAAATCTGCATGACAACCACTTGGGTTCACTGAAATTCCTAGCCTTGAAAATGGCTTGGCACTTCAACCAATGTCCTCCTTTTGTTGTTGACCCAATCAAACACTTGTTGGCTTCTTGCTGATTGATAATACCTTTTTGTACCAAATCAATCCCTCAGTTCTTGGAAAGCTAACTGATGATGTTCCCACTGAGAACCGTGTTCCTCCATTGCACAAACATGCATTTGATGCAAACTTCTCCTTGGAAACAACTTGTCCAAGTTAAGCCCATCTGAGTGAATTACACCAATGAGTTCCAATATCAGTAATCATAAGAAAATAAATGACCATTATTTTACCCCCATGATTCCAAATTCCACATTCGAAAGAATGCATTTGCCATATCTTTCTCTTCTTGGCGTCAACACATTGGATGGTCTACAATGGCTGTTGTTTTGGCTGCAATATTCTTAGCATCTTGTCCCTCTTTCCATCACCCTCCAGTATTGACATGTTTCTCATGCCATGATTTGAGAATGAAGGCTAATCATGAGCCTCTTGCTCAAGAGTGTACCTTCCCAAAATCCCATGGCATCTTGTCACAAACACAACCATCAATATGAAAAAAACATCATGCAAGAAACCTAACTTGACGACATATTATTTTTCTCCTTCAAAGCAACCAATTTCACATCATGTGAACATCTCCATGTACTCTTACGTCTCGGTGTACAAACCATCAACCAACACAAGTCAACAAAACACACCTCTTCTAACAGCTAACTCTCAAGTCAAACGAAAGTATTCCACATGCCTTTTACAATAACTCGATGATTCTTATTCCTTTCAAAAATATTCCTCGCGTAAACTTGAAACATTCATTCAATTGGAAAAGAAATGCATCAATCATCACAAGACATGCAAGGCCTTAACTGGATAAGAAATATAACCATCTCCTACCAAACCATTTCAACGACAATTCTTTCAGCTACACGTCATCATCTGAATCATCCTGACCCACATTGATTATGGAATCTTCTTTTCCATTTTTGTCAAGATCTCTTTCCACCTTCTTCAAATTTCGTGAATGACTTGTTGGATACAAATTACAGCACTTGTCTACAATATGACCTTTCTTATGGCAATGAGTGAAAAAGAATTGCATCTCCTTTTCAGCATGGTTTTCTATTATTCAATTGACCTTTCGGTTTTTTCCTCCCTTGTTTAGAAAGTTTCCTTTGCATGGCTATCTTCTTAAAAAACCTCAAAACATTATGGTTATTAAAACCACAAAGGAACATATTTCTCCAAATATTTTTTGAATATTTACCATGTTTATCATAAGCAAAAGCAACTTGATTAAAGGAATATTTATACCTTGAACATTCACCTTTGTCTCCTTCTTGAGGAGGTGAATTTGGTGAGGTAGTGGCTCTCTTCGGAATACCAACAATGGCTTAAATAATTTTAAAGTTTTCAAAATCCTCTTGTTTTCGATTCTCATTAGTTGCATGCCTATGAGCATATTCTTGCAAAGTGGGAGTAAAACTTTTGCATTCCTCATGGACACAAAATTCACAAGCTTGAGGTAATGAACATGGAATGAAATTCCTTCTTGGAACACCTTCATGTGCCTCCTTGGCTTTGGAGCATTCTCCATCATGTTGTACATAACCAAGACCCAAATACTTAGGCCTTTCCTCAACAACAATTGGTTCAACTATGCCTTATGCATGTTTTCCCAATTCTTTACCTTCAGAGCCCATATTCATCAATAATTTGGACCTTATTCCTCTAGTGTGTCTTTCAAAAGCACCTACACATTCATCTACATAAGAAATAGAACATAAAATTGAATTGCATACCTCCTTTTCATGTACATACTTGGCTAAGGTTTGTTTTGCAATGTGGAGCTGAGTCTCCATATCATGAATCTTTTCAAGAAGCTCTTTCTTTTCCTCCTTCATGGTAATCAACTGCTCTTGAAGTATAATTCTCTCCCTCTTATGTTCATACATCTCTTTCACCATATCATTCATGATGTAGAGCTTCTGTAACATCTCTTTATCAAACAGTTTTGCTAAGGAATATTGACTAGAAACAATTCTTGATGAAGTTCCCATCATACGTGCAATGCATAAAAACTTCTTTGCTGTGATTTGAGAATTGAGCTCTCAATTGTGAGCTTCTCTTCACAGACATAAACTTACACTCAATTAAATTCTCTTTGCACAAATGAAAAACAAATAGTTAATTATTCTAGCTAACCTTGACTAGAATGAACTAAATTCCACTCTGATACCAACTTGATCTAAATATTGGAAAACTAGTTTTGTTGTGCTAGCTCCCTCATTAGTATTAAATAAATGTTTTCAGGATCATCTTAAATTAGCAAGTTGTGAAAAGGTTTATGTGTCAATTTTTGGTGTCTTTTATGAGAAATTTCTTAAGTAAATTAGCTATTAAAAACACATAAATTACAGAGAAATAACACACAGAAAAGAAATTACACAGTAGCTCATAACGAAGTTCACCCATCTTGAGCTACATCTCCAAGGACTTCCTTCAATTTGCTAGGCTGTCTTTGGATTAACGTTCAATTCTATGATTACATTCATCTGCATTTCTCGAATGGATTTTCAACCTGCCTCATTGGTTTTAGAAGACCCAAAAACCTCAAAATAAACTCTTCAATCTCTGAAAATGGTCTTTAGCTGATCTAGTCATGACCCCCTCTCCTGGTGGCCCTCGGCTTCTTTAATATTCAAATTGGAAAAAGCACACTTACAAAAGTGCTCCAATGCCTTTGAAAATTGAAGAATCATGCTCAGAGAATCAAAAAGCATCTAGGAATGACAGTTATTGAGCCAAAATTGGTCGAAATATGCAAAAGTTATGGCTTCCTAAATATTTCCTAGGAAAACTGCACCAAAACTGGAACATCTTCAGTTAAGTCCGCTAAATCTAGAAGTGGCGTCAAAAATAGCGAAACCCACCAAAATAAAATGGAGTTTAATTAAAATATAGGTGTGCATTAAGTGGGATATTAGCGCTAAACATGCAATTAACAAAATCCATCGAAAAATTCATATTAGCGCTAAACCTTGGTTATGGGATAATTAATCATGTATTAGACCTTAATCTTCTGGTTTAAATGGAGCCCTCTGCTCCTGGTTCTGGGACACAGTCCCAAGGACCATGGTGGGCTGGCCGTTTTTAACTCTGCTCAAACCATTTGCAAACTTCAAATATGTATTGCAGCCATTGTATGTTAATTCATAACGTGGGGGTGTAATAGTAAAGGGTTGCACTTGCTTGGGGGAGGTCATGGGGTCAAGCCCCGACCTCCACCCTTCCGTTGATAATATATTTTTGCACAATGATATATATATACATCCAACCTTTGAAACTTAATTTCAATTCGAACTTTGGAATATATGAAAATCCGAAATTTACCCGAAAGTTAGAAGTTGGACCTTGAAAGGGGGCACGTGGCAACCTCTGGGCTAGCCACATGTCTTCATGGCATTGGTTCCTTCCCAAAACCAATTAAAACACAAAAAATAACCCACTTATACCACCAACCACAAATTGACACTTCACATAGTGTCGTTGGGTTAAATTAAAGAAAAACCCAAATTTTTTGCCTTTGAACCTTTTTTTTCAAGTTCCCCTATTTGGCACGGCGATCAGAGGGCTGTAACTTCCTCATACGAACTCTGTTTTGAGTGTAACGAAGTGAGACATGTTCCTAGCGATAGGACCGACATGGTCGTCTCAGTTTGCTTCTATTTTGAGCACTTTGAAATTTTGGAAAAAGAATTCCCCTAATTCAGATTCTGATCATTTTAGCACTTGTAGTGATACTTGAACCAATCGATGTATGAATATATTCATATCTCTTCCATTTCACTTTTATGTTGGAAAATGATTGATCATTTATATCAATAGTATATTTTTTGCGAAATAAAGTTAAATTTCCACAATGATCACATTCTTTACCACCAACACATTTCTTTTGGTAAAATAATTCATGGCTTTCTCTTCCACATAGAATTTGGGATATGAAATCATGGATGGTGGAAGAAGGAGGTGAATTTTACCAAAATGTTTTACCAAAATTATTGAAAATTTCATAATATAATTGAAATTCCACATGATAACGACAAGAACAAGTTCCACGTAGAGTGATAGGTTTAACATACGATGCTTTTTGTTGCACAGAAGCACTGATCGAGACATTAACTCCATGATTCTCTTCTATGAAATTGTTGAACAACTCTATCTGAGTGGTGTCGAAGATATGTTTTGCATGTTCTTTGTATTTATTTCATGATATTCTTCATCACATCACATCCCTTTCTTTCGGTGAAACACATGAATTTTTCATCCAATATACATATATTATTTTTTAAACATCTTCTCCATGTATATCTTTGTATACTTGCCTACAAATAATTGTCCAACAAGCGAATTCATCATTTACATATATTTGCGATTAGAATTTCTAATCTTTGTGCAATTTTTTTCCTGAGGTCCCTAATGCTTGTGCCATAGATTTTACCGAACGATTATCTTTAGTACTTCATGAAACGATTTCCATTTGTATTGTTCTATGTGCATCTAAATCACTTTTCTTTCTAGATCTTCCAATTTACTTTAGAGCACTATTTATATTTTGAATCAGATTTTCCTTAATTTTTTTTTATCTGTTGTTGATTTTCGAATACCCAATAGAGTCGTACATTCTTTTAATTTCTTTGATGTTAAGAGACTTCTCAAAATTTGGGCTTGAACTGCCAATTTTTCATCTTTGAAGAACATATCAATAATGCACTTAACATGATATCGTATAACATGGTCATATTTTTTATCTCCATATGTGTCAATGCCAACATTTTCTAACATCTCATCATCGATATTGATTTCATTTGTACATATGAGAATTAAATGTACAAAATGAGTTTAAATATTCAATAAATAATTAAATTAAAAAATAGTGTTTGAATGATATTGAAAAATTAATAAATATGTATAACTTAAATAATCCACATTCAACATATATATACATACCTAGTGATTCAATTTCTTCACTTGAATTTATTTCAACATTTTCAACATGTTCCTTCAATGGTTCAATATATTTTTCACTTTCTCTTTCAACATTTTCTATCTCATCATCAATGTTATGAGGAATATCTCTCTTTGTTTAGATTGCAAAATATTTTTCAAATTAGTTCGTCAAATAAAAATTAAGTTTCACAACACACTAGTTAAATTTAAAATATCATTTATAATTGTAATCAGAAATCGGATCATCCACGGTATCATAGAAGACTTGTCTATGATACAGTGGATGATCTGATTTCTGATTACAATAAATATAACCACGGAAGTTTAAAAACCAGAATCATTTATAATATTTACATTTTAATACATGCTTCAACCTCTAGTTGAGGTTGATTTTCCCTTTCAATATTTGAGCATTCTTCTCTCCTTTCTTTGAGATATTCTCTCCCGTATTCTCTATGAGCCCTAGGGTTTCTTGTCTGATCATATTTTATTTTGCAAGTTCTTTGATTTCCCATGATAATATATCATGAAGCTAAAAAAATTTCCTTCAAAATCCTGAAAAAAAAAACTCACTATCAAAATTCAGATTTGAAATTCTACAATGATACCAGAGCCAAATTCTACAACAATGCATAAAGAACTTAAAAGAGGAAAGGATTGGAATAAATTCCCAACATACCAATGCAAGTATGAAAATTGCAAAACCTATTTGATTTTATCATGTTTAACAATGATAGTTAAAAAATGTCTCCAAGTGTGGCGAATAGCTAAAATGTAAACCATTAAGTCATGTAAGGAGTTAAAACCCTGAGTAGAAACACAGAACTAGACCAGTCCAAGTACTAAGCGAGCACTCCGCTCCAGAGGGACTCCATTAATTAAAAAAATTAAATATAGGTATACAAAATATTGGATTAGAATATCACAGGGTTTACCCATTCACTTAAAAACAAGGAACATTTTATGAAAACCGTGAAACAAAAACCCTGACAACCATAGAATTATGAAGGTGTAGCCTAAAGTAGGAGGACTAAAAACCCTGTTCTATAGAGCAGTAAGAATATTAAAATGCAATATGGGTACCTGATGATTAAAATATTGTTCTAACTGAAAATAATCCATATTTTCATGAGTAAGGTGATGGTTTTACTTGTACAATCCAAGCGAACAATGATTAGTATGGTTAAACCAACCCTTAAAAAATATTACTTAGTGAAAAATAGATAGAAAGACCATATTACCTGAAGGGTTTGGAAAATTTGGAAAGCCTCCCTTCTGCAAAGACAAAATAAGAAAGACTCAAAGCTATTTTAACCAGCACATGGAGGAGAGCTGCCTAAATCAAAGGCTTATAAAATCTAGAGTTTACATAGTCAATACCTGGAGATGTTGATGAAACACCGTAAGTTGTTGCAGACCCAAAGATTGAAACAAAAGGGCCCTCTGTGGAACCAAGAATGACTCCAACTCAACCATTGATAACCTACGAATCAAACTTCGGTGGCTCTTGTTAGAGAGACGACGAAACTCAACATATTATAATGATAAGAGTGCCAAGGGTTCGAGTAAGAGTAATACCCTAACTTCCATGTGGCCAACCCAAGCCATTGGATCAGCTACCCATCTATGGTCATAGATTGTGCCATGTTGTTGCAAGTTCGCATCACTCTCGTTGGCTGAGGTAAGCCTCAAGATCAGAATTCTTGGCACTATAATAACACACAATTTTTCACACACTTTGATTTACTTAAATACATAACAGAGGTAACCTTACATGGGACAAAACCATGGTCTAACCAACTACCTCCATGGATATACATGCATAAAATATTGGACATTATAGTTCAATCTTGTACCAAATGAGTGTCTTATGTAAACGTAATTAACATAGATGGAATGTAAGAAATGATTATATCATGAATGTTTTCTCAAAGGTAACCTTTGTAGAAATAAACCCATTGTACAATAGAGGAAATAATATGCATAAGGTGTAACTGGTATACTAGGTAAAGTAAAAAAAAAATAGGTGTTGAATTGACATGTGAGAGTTTCTTTCCTAGTTTCTTCTCCTTAATTACTCTATCATCTAATTGAATTGTATAGATGAGTATAAGGAGAGGAGATTTAAATCCATGTGCTTAATTTCCTAAATATAGGTCCACTTATCCATTACTATTGAGTTATACTATTTTCCTATAATTTAATAAAATGTGTGTGAAAATTGATTCCTTTTATAATTATCAAAACTTTCTCTCTCCATTCACCTATTCTAGTTAAACAATGCTCTGCTTCTTTGAATATCATGATACATTAATAGTCATTTTCGTAACGTACACACCAGTACAACA
This sequence comes from Pinus albicaulis, assembly GCA_034641835.2. Lineage (NCBI taxonomy): Eukaryota > Viridiplantae > Streptophyta > Pinopsida > Pinales > Pinaceae > Pinus > Pinus albicaulis. Next base: position 322,281,631 of record CM076577.1, on the reverse strand, counting down.
TAAAAAAAAAAAAATTTACATATTTATTCATAGCTTATGAGCACACATATATTATTTGTTAGCTATGGTGATTACGTATGTTACCCCTTGACTATTTAAAACTCCATCACTCATTTTACACAGGCGGAACCATACATATAACATACTATGGACCTAACTATTATTCCATTCGACATAATACATATAATGTTATTTGTTTTGATCGTGAAATAGTTAAGTCGGCAATTATATAGTGGAATCTATGTTGGCAAATCTTACAATGGTAATCATACCATAGGTTATTAAACTATGATTGAATCACGATTAATGGCTTTTATTATTTTTATCAGTTTGTATTTATTTACCGTATGCTATTCATTGAATTGGAGATTTATGAGTTATACCCCTTGTATGGGATTTCAGGATTAATGGCAAACACTTGTGCCACTGTCCACTGTCGGATCTCAGGGTTCAAGATCTATGGTCACGATCCACAAGAACCGATGTAGGGTAATGACACTGCCAACCCTAATCAGATTTGTAATTCACACTCCGACAGCATTGTGCCTCTGTAGCCATGTCACTTCCCTACCTATTCGACCAATGTTCGATTCCGCTGGCTTTGGCTGACATGGCACCTATCTAGGTAAGCAGAGCCACTACAAAAGTCTCGAATGTTTACGTTTTATGGCTCAAGAGGTTATTCGGATTTTACATTCATGCACATCTCCTCTTTTCTAACGATTTGGCAGGTGGTTGCAGTTCACAGGCTCGACTCCATGGCTGAGGTAGCCTGTGTCAGTTTTGGTCTGATCTCGCGCTTCAGCCGCCATCTTCACAACATCTGCACATTACGACAGTTAGTAAGCCATCAAGCTCAGCCCTTAAACTCGGTACTCGTGAGCTTCTGGATAATAGCTTGGCAAATTCTAGGTCTCACTCCTACTTTTTCCTTTGGCAATGATACAGACACACCCTTCGAATTCATATTCCTGACCAGGTAAGATACATACATACATACATATATATATATATATATATATATATATATATATATATATATATATATATATATATATATATATATGGTTTCTTTCTTTTGCGTGAAAAATCCTGCTTAAACAATAAGATTATTTAGATTCCTCACTCTATGTTTTCTGTCAATGGCACAGGTAACTTACACAACTCAATGTTGAGGGTTTTCCTAAGATAGAAATGAGCTTGTAGCATTCTAGACCCATAAAAACAAAACATACTCATCATAAGGTTCAACTATTTTATCTAACAACATTAAACAACATACTGAACAGATTCTAATTCAGATACAACCACATTTCGAAATGGATTCTGACAAATATGTTCGTCCCATATTAAGATATAATTGATTGAAGGAAATCCCTTCAAGATGAGAACCTTCACAAAAACAACCTTGCTTGAATCAGGTCAGTGCAATATTCTGCCTCCCTTGAAGCCGTGTACAATGAGAGAAATACAGGCTCGCTTGAAAAACATGTAAATCAACAACGATTGATTTTGTTCTATGTAATGAGTGAAAAAACAGGCTCGCTTGTCAGTAGAATATGTGATATAGAAAGTAGGTCTTCCTTGCAAAGAAAATAGTAGGGAAAAAGTACAAAAAAATGTTAATAGTCTTGCTTGATGTAAATACTCCATTAATTATGGAATTGGGATCTCAGTGTCCCAGATTTGTTGCGCATTTCTATATTGAATAACTTGCAAAACCCCAAAGTTAATGTTCATGCCTTTTTCTGATAATCCATCAGCTCTTGGGCTGTTTTCTCTAAAGATGTGATGTAAAGTTGGATTATCAAGATGATGCCAAAGGTTTTTTGTCCTCATGAGCTAGCCCTATAAACTTGGAGTAGCTAACTCTGCTTTTCCAGATATGACATCGATGATTAGTTGAGAGTCTCCATAGATGCTTACATCCTTTAGATTCATGTTGAGCGCAACCAATATTCCACCCCATAAGGCCATAAATTATGCCTTATTATTGGTGGCCCTACCTCCATTCCAATATATGTGAATTATTTCCACTTGGGATATCTTAATCCATGCACCACATCCCATCCTGCCATCTAGGCAAGCTCCATAAAAAAATGGCAGGGAGCGATATGGGGTGAGGTATCAACCACCGGGAGTGATCCTTAATACAAAAAACAGCAGGCTCCCTTTCATCAATCCATCTCATAATAGCAACATGAATGAGATGAACCGAGAAAGGCCTATCCTATAAAATGAGCTTATTCCGAGCAAGCCGTACTTCCCATATAAAAAAGAAAGGAAGAGATTTAAATTTTCCAAAGATCTTGTCCCAAGCTTGAGAAGTACCCATGAAATCCTTTGGAGTCCACATTGGGTCCATAAAATATTGACAGAAAAGATTCCATAATGTGATAACTATAGGACATTGAAAGAAAAAATGATGCATCATTTCCTCATGCAAATGATAGACAACACAAATGCCCGGCCCATAGTGACCCCTCCTGGTGAGAGAGTCCCATGTGAGAATCTTTTTTTTCCATACGAGCCATCCAAATAAAACAATTTTAGTAGGAAATTTTCTATGCCAGAAGGGCCACAACTCCTTGGATAGGAGCTCCTCATATGCTTGAATATTGAAATAGTCATATATATCTTTAACGATTAAGGAATCACCATTTTTTTCCCAACCCATATAATGCAGTCACCCCTAGGCATATAACAGATACCATCCACCTGGATTGCATCAGTGAAAGAGCACCAATCCTCCGCATCAGAACCATAAAGGCCCAATCGCTCAGCAAATTTTAGTATAGGGGCACCATGGGCCCAATAACGGATCTTCTGAGAGAAATACAGGATGCCCCGATGAGCCAGACAGTGGAGAAGCCGATGATTAAGTTGTGACTCCACAGACAAACCAAAAATGCTATCATATCCCACAGAAATTCTCTATCTATCTCCAAAATGCCAAGTCAATCACTCCACCATACAAAGTACCACTTTATTAAAATTTTTCCAAATGGCAAAAATGACCCTTGGGAACGATAAATTGTGATAGTATATATTGAGAAGGGGATAACCTGTTAGATATTTTCATTTGATTATATCACTCCAGATACCCCCCCCCCGTAATGGCTCTCCACAAGGATTTAATTAGTAGAGAATTATTGAAGACCCTAGTGTTAAGAATGCCCCATGCACCATGCTGTTTTGGAGGATTTAATATATCAAGCCTACACAAATGATGCTTCCTTTGCAATGCAGTGCCACCCCATAAAAATTGTGAAAGGATTTGATTGAGATTGGTTACAATATATTCAAGAATATAGAATAGATGCCCTGAGTATACTAGTAGCTGAGATAGTACAGCTTGAGTCATAATAAGATGTCCACCCATTGATAAGCATCAATAAGTCCATTTATTAGGTTTACTTTTGAATTTATCCACCAGCCACATCCAGTCCCTATTCTTGTAGACACACATTTTGATTCTAAAACCTAGGTATAAAAATCCCTCACATTCCTTCTTAGTATGGATCCCTAGAAAATCGGCAATGAAATTAATCTCGTCCTCATCACAAAATCCGCAAAGGAGGAAAGACTTTCCTTTGTGGATGGGATATTTCAACTATCATCATAGAATTTCTAGACTATAGCCATCGTCATCATGGAAGTTCAATCGACCTACGAACACGAAACTGATCAGTGAAAATCACAAAATGCTTAGTTCACATGGCTTTCAAAAATAGAATATCCCCCTTTAGAATTAACAAGTCAGAATGTTTTTCACAAGGCGAAGGTCGATAAGAAAATCCCATAACACATTAGAGTTATGGTTCACATAATACCTCTAATGATCAGGTTAAGGTGATTAGCGTTCAATAAAAAGAACAAATACAGGGTCAATAACAAGAACAAGCACTGGACATATTTCATGTATTCATTTGGAGAGAATATTTTATGTTAGAAGTCCATAGTCGTTGGTTTCCACAATTTAGATGGACAAAGGTTTAGTCAGCATTGGAACTATGTGGTTGGAAATGATTTATTTTATTTAAATTTGAGTTTGTTTTACTCGATTTTTATTAGTTTGTTTTATTTTATTCTTTCACATACTTATTCGTCCATTATATGTTTTATATAAAAGATGATGATATTTATTGTGTAAATTTGGTATAAAAGCATATTTTATTTGCAAAAATAGAATGAATTGGGGTTTTTTATTTTTTATTTTTTAATGAGGAATATTTATATATAATAGGTGAAAATAATAAATTGTATTGTATAATAGGTTAATGTTATTTTAAATGGTTATTATTATTTTAAAGTGTTGTATTTTTTAGAGAGTGGGTGGGAAAGAAAGTTACTCATTCATAGAAAGGGACAGTAAGGATATAAATAGAGAAAGGGAGAGGAAGGGTAGAAATAGGAAGACGAAGTACCAAATGGAAGAGGGGAGAGGGAAAAAGAGAATGAAAGAGAGAGAGGGAAGGAGAGAAGAAGGGAAAGAGACAGGGATGAAGTTGGAGAGGTAAGGGGGTGAGAGAGTGGGACAAGAGAATGATAGAAGTAGAGAGTATGGGGGAGATAAAGAGGGAAAGAAGGAGAGAAAGAGAGTGAAAAAGAGGGGGAAGAGGAAAAGAGAGTGGGAGAGAATTGAATATAGTAAGTGAGAGAGTTGATAAGGAGAAATGTTGATACTAGGTAAGAGGCTACATCTGGGGATTTTTTCAGAGAGAGAGAGAGAGAGAGAGAGAGAGAGAGGGAGAGAGAAGGGTAGTGAAGAAAGGGGAGAGAGAGAGAAGAGTAGTGAAGAAAGGATAGAGAGAGAGAGAAATTTGATATAGAGAGAGTGTGACAATCAAACTTGTACTAAGAGGAAGGGATAGAAAAGGAGCGTGGAGAAAGAAAAAGGGATCAAGAGAAACTGAGAGAGAGAGAGAGAGAGAGAGAGAGAGAGAGAGAGAGAGAGAGAGGAGTTAGAAATTTGAGGGGCTGAGCATGTTTGGGAGGGAGATTAGGGGAAAATAGCATGGAAATTAAATAGACAGGGGTTGAGGTGAGGATATTAGGGAAAAACACAAGGGTAGAGAGAGAACAAGAGGGATAGAGGGATGATATAGTGAGAGATGAATGGAGAGAGAGAGAGAGAGAGAGAGAGGGAGGAAGAGTCAGGGAGTTAGGGAGGCAGAGAGAGAGGGAGAGAGAGGGGGGGGAGAGGGAGAGAGAGAGAGTGAGAGGGGGAGGGAGGGAGGAATGTAGAGAGGTAGGGAGAGATAGAGAGAGGGAGGGAGTGAGAGAGATAGATCAGGGTGGGAGAGGGGGGGGGAGAGAGAGAGAGAGAGAGAGAGAGAGAGAGCGTGAGTGGGGGTAGAGAGAGAGATGGAGGGAGGGGGAGAGAGGAAGAGAAAGAGGGAGACATAGGGAGGAATAGAGATGGAGAGGGAAGGAGGAATGGAGGGGGAGAGAAAGAGCGAGAGGGAGGGAGGGAGGGAGGGAGAGAGGGAAGGAGGGAGAAGTAGAGAGAGTTTGAGGGAGATATTCGGAGGGATGCTAGAGAGAGAGAGGGTGATAGAGTGAGAGGTGTAGAGTAAGAGAGGGAGAGGGAAGTAGAGAGAGGGAGGGATATATATATATATATATATGGAGAGAGAGAGAGAGAGAGAGAGAGAGAGCGAGGGTGGGAGGGAGAGAAATCAACGCCTTAGAGAGAGAGAGAAATAAAGAGTGAAGGTGAGGGAGCGAGGGAGAGAGGGAGGGAGAGAGTGAGAGAATGGGAGTGAGGGGAGAGAGAGAGAGATGGAGGGCAGGAGGGAGAGAGATCAGCACCTTATAAATCAACCTCTTCTAGGGGGAAACCTCCCTTACATTACATAAATGAATAATTTGTGGATGATACAAATGAAAAAACCTCCTTTCTATATATAGGAGTCTATGGGGTCACAATATAATCCTAGTCGACCTAACAATAATAATGTAAGGGCATAAAAATAACAATAGTGCGCTTTTGTCGGCACAATAATAAAAATAAGGGGGCTACACTAATAACAATAAGGGTCTATGATAGTAATATAGGGACCTGACATGCCCCTCTCCTTCAAAAAAAATTTTTCCTCAACGTTGGAGTAATATTGGATGCTTCTGTATAAAATTATCATCATACCATGTGGAATCTTCAGTGGGTACGCTTTTGCACTTGATGAGATACTCTAAAATTGATCGACTTTGTAGCTATCGAGTTCTTGTTTCAGTGACTCCTTCAGTTTCCAATATGATTTTTCCTTCCTCATCAAGTTCTGGGAATATTGTTTTAATTGGAAGCTTGTCACCTATAACCTCCTTTAAGCATGAAACATGGAAAACTAGGAGCACTCGGGAAGAAGCAGTAAGCTCAATTTGTATGCCATAGTACCAATATTTTGCAACACCGTGTAAGGAATATAATACTTTGGCGATATGTATTATCCTTCTTACCTTGCTTGAGGGAAATTTGTTTGTATGAATTTATCCGTAAAAATACACAGTCGCCTACATCAAAACTTCTCTCACTGCAATTTTTATATGCATCTTGCATTCGATTTTGTGCCATATTTAGGTAATCCTTTAAGAGTTGGAGAACTTGTTGTTGTTGCTCGATGTGATCTTCAACTGCTTGGACCTTAGAATTTTCTCTTAAATATTGTGGGATGGACGGTCGATGATATCCGTAAATTTCCATAAATGGGGTCATTTTTAGAACCACTTGACCCATTGTGTTTGTTTATCAGATAAAAAACAACTAAGATATCCTTCTGAACATTTTTTCACTATCTCAGTTTTCTGATCGGATTGAGGATGATAATTTGGGCTATGAGCTAGTTGAATACCCAAACAAAAAATAATCCCTTCCAAAAATTTCCAGTGAAAATGAGATCTCTGTCGCTTACAATAATCTTTGGGTTTCCATGTAGTTTTGAATTGTTTCCATAAACGAAGTAGTAACTATACTCACTTTAAATGGATGATATAATGCACAAAAGTGTGCATACATGGTTAGTATATCAACTACCACCATGATGACACTTTTTCCTTTGGACACAGGTAAAGTTGTGATAAAATCCTTTGAAATTAACCTCCTCCCAATGTTGACTTGGAATGAATAAAGGTTGTGGCAGACCCAGGGTCTTAATTATCTCAACTTTATTTTGTTGGGAAACTAAACATTCCACCACAAAATTTTGAATATTAGATTTAAGGTTATCCTAGATAAATTATTTCTTCACCCTGTCGTAAGTTTTTAAAAATATGGAGTGTCCTCCTAAAGGAGAGGTGTGCAATTAAAAAATAATCTTTTATTTAGCTGGGAATTATTACAAAGATATAAGTGATCTTTTTACCATAAGGAATCATTTTTCCAAATAAATGTATCAAATGTATCAGGATCTTGCTGGAACATTTGAATGAGTGTCCACACTTCTTCGTCATTCTTCCATTCCTCCCTTTCTTCAATTATCCAATCTGGATGGATAATAGAAATGACAGAAATAAATTATTCCACATCCTCATCCTTTCTTGAGAGTGCATCTACGACAACATTTAGCTTCCCTTTTTGTAGATGATTTCAAATTCATAACCCAACATTTTTGTGACACATTTTTGTTGCTCTTCTGAAGATAGTCTTTGTTCCAAAAATTATTTAATACTATCATGATCAATTTTTACCTTGAAGTGTCTTCCCATTAGGTAAGGTCACCATTTATTTAGCGCATGTAGTATTGAAAATATTCCTTCTCATAAATAGCTTTCCGTAAATACTTTCCTTCGATTGGACGACTTTCAAAAGAAATGGGTCTTCCTTCTTTCATTAAAACAACATCAATTCCATTTCCTGAGGCATCACCTTCCACAATAAATGTTTTTTGAAGTCAAAGACCTTATTTGCTTCAAGAGTCAATGAAAATGCATCTTTCTTCAACAATGTTGTTAGAGGTGCTGCTATTTTCCCATATTTATCAAAAAACTTGTGATAATAATCTATTAACCCAATAAATCCTCACAGCTGCTTTATGGTTGTGGGAAATTTCCATTCCTTAATATATTTAGATTTGTTAGGGCCTACCTTAACACCTTCCTGAGATACAATATGACCCATATATTCCACCTCTTGTACTCCAAAGAAACATTTAGAGGTTTTTACATATAATTATTTATCCTCCAATAGTTGAAGCAACCCGTCAATGTGTTTAACATGACCCTTCCAAGAGCTGTTGTAGATTAGTATATCATCAAAAAATACTAACATAATTTTTTTAAGGAAGGGTTTGAAAATGGAGTTCATCAACCCTTGAAATGTAGGAGGTGCATTGGTAAGGCCAAAAGGCATGAACAAAAATTAATAATGACCCTAATTATTTCGAAATGTTGTTTTTGGAATGTCTTCAGTCGTCATTCTAATTTGATGATATCTTGAACGAAGATCCAACTTGGTGAAACAAATTTCTCCATGTAATTCATTCAATAATTCATCAATCATGGGAATGAGAAATGTTTCTTTAATAGTGAGCTTATTGATCTCCCTATAATCCAGACATATGTGCCGTGATATATCCTTCTTGTGCACCAATACTACTAGGGCAAAGAAAGAACTTTGACTAGGTTGAATTATACCAACCTCTAGAATTTCTACAATCATATGTTAAATTATCTCTTCTGGACATAAGGATATTTGTAAGGCCTGATGTTTTGCGGAACACTTCTGAGAATTAAATTAATAGCATGATCATGATCACGAATAGGTGGGGGTCCTTTGGAAGTTTCAAACACCTTCGAATGATTTTCCAAGGCTTTTTGGAGATCTGGAGAAATAAATGATTTTTCCGTTGGAACTTCTAGTGAGCATAATTGTGAAGTTACGCCTCCTTGTTATTTATTAAGAAGATTTTTCATGACATTAGAGCTTATTATATTTCCTAGCTTCCCTATGATACCCATAATTAATCTTCTTTTCCTTCCGATAAAAAATTCAAGAAAACTTCTTGAAAATTAAAATCTATCGTCCCCAAAGGTTGTAACCATTGTACTCCTAATATCACATTAGCATGGGCCATTAGAATGGAAAGCCTTGGACTATTAAATACCTATTCCCCCATTGATATCTTGATATTATAGCACTTTCCAGATAAATTTATAGTTCCTCCATTTTCAACTATCATTTGACACTCTAGCACTTGGTATATGAATCGATTCATTTCCTTGGTTACCTTACAATGATAAAATTATGGGTATTACCCAAATCAATCAACACTATTAAATTTTTCCTCTTGATATGTCCTTCTATCTTGAGGGTTGGAGGAGTGGTAATTCCTGCCAATGCATTATAGGATATGGTCAGATTCATTTCTTCTTTCTCTAGGGTTGGTTCCTAGTGTATATCCTCTTCTTTTGAAGTTTCTTGTTCATTTTCTTCCTCATCTTCACAATCTATGTAAAATAATTTCTTCTCAACACACTTATGACCATTAGTGTATTTTATATCACAACTGTAGCAAAGCCATTTTGCTCTTTTTTTACAATTGTTGTGGTGTCAACCTTGTAGGTTGTGGAAGTCTAGGAGTAGCAACACTTCCATATTTATAGATGTGAGTAGTAGGCTTCCATGGCACCATAATTTTACTTTTAATTTTTCTTTCCAACCTAAATGCCTTCTCCAATGTATCAAGTTCCCAAAGGTGAATCTCATATTGGATGTTATCCTTTAATTTCCCTACGAATAGATCAATATTGCGTTCCATTGGAGTATTAGTAACCCTTATATTAAATTTTTGGAAGTCCTCAATGTGCTCCACCATTGAACCTTTTTGTTTGAGATTTATCAATTGGCTAAGGAAGGTGTTTCTCTTTGTATCCTCATAACGTGCTATCATTTCCTCTATAAAAATTGACCAAGTGACAATTTGTTTATGAGAGAAAAGCCATCGATACCATACAAATGCATTTTTTTTTAAATACGAAGTTATAATATATACCTTTTGCGTATTTTCCACATTATGGAGATCAAAATATTGCTCCATATGTAGTATCCATGTTATGGGATCCTTGCCATCAAAATTCCTCATATCGATCTTTGGAATATGTGGGTCTTCAATCCAACATTATATTCTATGAAATCATGATTAACATTTATTTTGGTCTCATCATGAGTTTCCTCCGCTAGCTTCTGAGCACTTTGAATTTTTGGAATTTTTTTGCTCCTAATATAGATTCCAATCACTCCTTCCCACTGACTGCCCTTTGGACCAACAAAAGTTGGGTTTTATGATAAGAGCTAAATACACTTCTCTTTCCCAAGTTCTCTCAGCTTGATTCTACTTTGAAAAATCTACGTGACAACCACTTGGGTTCACTGAAATTCCTAGCCTTGAAAATGGCTTGGCGCTTCAAAATGTCCTCCTTTTGCTGTTGACCCAATCAAACACTTGTTGGCTTCTTGCTGATTGATAATACTTTTTTTGTACCAAATCTATCCCTCAGTGCTTGGAAAGCTAACTGATGACCTTCCCACTGAGAACCGTGTTCCTCCATTGCACAAACATGCATTTTATGCAAACTTCTCCTTGGAAACAACTTGTCCAAGTTAAGCCCATCTGAGTGAATTAAACCAATGAGTTCCAATATCAGTAATCATAAGAAAATAAATGACCATTATTTTACCCCCATGATTCCAAATTCCACATTCGAAAGAATGCATTTGCCATATCTTTCTCTTCTTGGCATCAACACATTGGATGGTCTACAATGGCTGTTGTTTTGGCTGCAATATTGTTAGCATCTTTTCCCTCTTTCCATCACCCTCCAGTATTGACATGTTTCTCATGCCATGATTTGAGAATGAAGGCTAATCATGAGCCTCTTGCTCAAGAGTGTACCTTCCCAAAATCCCATGGCATCTTGTCACAAACACAACCATCAATATGAAAAAAACATCATGCAAGAAACCTAACTTGACGACATATTATTTTGCTCCTTCAAAGCAACCAATTTCACATCATGTGAACATCTCCATGTACTCTTACGTCTCGGTGTACAAACCATCAACCAACACAAGTCAACAAAACACACCTGTTCTAACAGCTAACTCTCAAGTCAAACGAAAGTATTCCACGTGCCTTTTACAATAACTCGATGATTCTTCTTCCTTTAAAACATATTCCTCACGTAAAATTGAAACATTCATTCAATTGGAAAAGAAATGCATCAATCATCACAAGACATGCAAGGCATTAATTGGATAAGAAATCTAACCCTCTCTTACCAAACCATTTCAACGACACTTCTTTCAGCTACACGTCATCATCTGAATCATCCTGACCCACATTGATTATGGAATCTTCTTTTCCACTTTTGTTAAGATATCTTTCCACCTTCTTCAAATTTCGTGAATGACATAAACACTTGTCTACAATATGGCCTTTCCTATGGCAACGAGTGAAAAAGAATTGCATCTCCTTTTCAACATGGTTTTCTATTTTCCAATTGACCTTTCGATTTTTGCTTCCCTTGTTTCGAAAGTTTCTTTTGCATGGCTATCTTATTAAAACACCTCAAAACATTACGGTTATTAAAAACACAAAGGAACGTATTTCTCCAAATATTTTGTGAATATTTACCATGTTTATCATAATCAAAAGCAACTTGATTAAAGGAATATTTATACCTTCAACATTCACCTTTGTCGCCTTCTTGAGGAGGTGAATTTGATGAGGTAGTGGCTCTCTTCGGAATACCAACAATGGCTTAAAATTTTTTAGAGTTTTCAACATACTCTTGTTTTCGATTCGCATTAGTTGCATGCCTATGAGCATATTCTTGCACAGTGGGAGTAAAAATTTTGCATTCCTCATGGACACAAACTTCAAAAGCTTGAGGTAATGAACATGTAATGAAATTCCTTCTTGGAACACCTTCATGTGCCTCCTTGGCTTTCGATCATTCTCCATCATGTTGTACATAACCAAGACCCAAATACTTAGGCCTTTCCTCAACAACAATTGGTTCAACTATGCCTTATGCATGTTTTCCCAATTCTTTACCTTCATAGCCCATATTCATTAATAATTTGGACCTTATTCCTCTAGTGTGTCTTTCAAAAGCACCTACACATTCATCTACAGAAGAAATATAAGATAAACTTGAATTGCATACCTCCTTTTCATGTACATACTTGGCTAAGGTTTGTTTTTCAATGTGGAGTTGAGTCTCCATATCATGAATCTTTTCAAGAATCTCTTTCTTTTCCTCCTTCATGGTAATCAACTGCTCTTGAAGTATAATGCTCTCCCTCTTATGTTCATACATCTTTTGCACCATATCATTCATAATGTAGAGTTTCTGCAACATCTCTTTATCAAATAGTTTTACTAAGGAATATTGACTAGAAACAATTCTTGATGAAGTTGCCATCATACTTGCAATGCATAAAAACTTCTTTGTTGTGATTTGAGAATTGAGCTCTCAATTGTGAGCTTCTCTTCACAGACATAAACTTGCACTCAATTAAATTCTCTTTTCACAAATGAAAAAAAAATAGCTAATTATTCTATCTAACCTTGACTAGAATGAACTAAATTGCACTCTGATACCAACTTGATCTAAATATCATAAAACTAGTTTTGTTGTGCTAGCTTCCTCATTAGTATTAAATAAATGTTTTCAAGATCGTCTCAAATTAGCAAGTTGTGAAAAGGTTTATGTGTCAAGTTTTGGTGTCTTTTATGATAAATTTCTTAAGTAAATTAGCTATTAAAAACACATAAATTGCAGAGAAATAACACACAACAAAGACATTACACAGTAGCTCATAACAGCTACATCTCCAAGGACCTGCTTCAATTGGCTAGGCCCTCTTTGTATTAACGTTCAATTCTATGATTACATTCACCTACTTTGCTCTAATGGATTTTCAACCTGCTTCATTGGATTTATAAGACCCAAAAATCTCAAAATATACTCTTCAATCTCTGAAAATGGTCTTTAGCTGATCTAGTCATGACCTGCTTTGCTGGTGGCCCTCGGCTTCTTTAATACTCAAATTGGAAAAAACACACTTACAAAAGTGCTCCAATGCTTTTGAAAATTCAAGAATCATGCTCATAGAATCAAAACCATCTAGGAATGACAGTTCTTGAGCAAAAATTGGTCAAAATATGCCAAAGTTATGGCTTCCTATATATTTCCTAGGAAAACTGCACCAAAACTGGAACATCCTTAGTTATGTCCACTAAATCTAGAAGTGGCGTCGAAAATAGCGAAACCTTAAAAAATAAAATAGAGATTAATTAAAATATAGGTGTGCATTAAGTGGGATATTAGCGCTAAACATGCAATTAACAAAATCCATCGAAAAATTAATATTAGTGCTAAACCTTGGTTATGGGATAATTAATCATGTATTAGACCTTAATCTGTTGATTTAAATGGAGCCCTCTGTTCCATGTTCTGGGCCATGGTTCCATGGACCATCGTGGGTTGGTGCCTTTGAACTCCACTCAAACCATTTACAAAATTTAAATATGTATTGCAGCCATTGTATGTTAAGTCATAACGTGAGGGTGTAATAGTAAAGGGTTGCACTTGCTTGGGGGAGGTCATGGGGTCGAGACCCGACCTCCATCCTTCTGTTGATAATATATTTTTGCACAATGATATATATATATACATCCAACCTTTGAAACTTAATTTCAATTTGAACTTTGGCATATATGAAAATCCGAACTTTACCCCAAAGTTAGAAGTTGGACCTTGAAAGGGCACACGTGGCGACCTCCGAGCTAGCCACATGTCTTCATGCCATTGGTTCCTTCCCAAAACCAATTAAAACACCAAAAATAACCCACTTATACCACCAACCACAAATTGACACTTCACATAGTGTCATTGGGTTAAATTAAAGAAAAACCCAAATTTTTGGCCTTTGAACTTCTTTTTCAAGTTCTCCTATTTGGCACGATGATCAGCGGGCTGTAACTTCCTCATACGGACTCCGTTTTGAGTGGAACAAAGTGAGACATATTCCTAGCGATAGGACCGACCTGGTCGTCTCAGTTTGCTACTATTTTGAGGACTTTGAACTTTCGGAAAAAAAATTCCCCTAATTCAGATTCTGATCATTTTAGCACTTGTAGTAATACTTGAACCAATCAATGTATGAATATATTCATATATCTTCCATTTCACTTTTATGTTGGAAAATGATTGATCATTTATATCAATAGTATATTTTTTGTGAAATAAAGTTAAATTTCCACAATGATCACATTTTTTACCACCAACACATTTATTTTGGTATAATAATTCATGGATTTCTCTTGCACATAGAATCTGGGATATGAAATCATGGATAGTGGAAGGAGGAGGTGAATTTTTCCAAAATGTTTTACCAAAATTAATGAAAATGTCATAATATAACTGAAATTCCACATGATAACAACAACAACAAGTTCCACGTAGAGTGATAGGTTTAACATACCATGCTTTTTGTTGCACAAAATCACTGATTGAGACATTAACTCCAAAATTATCTTCTATGAACTTGTTGAACAACTCTATTTGAGTGGTGTCGAAGATATGTTTTGCATGTTCTTTGTATTGATTTCATGATATTCTTCATCACATCACATCCCTTTCTTTTGGTGAAACACATGAATTTTTCATCCAATATACATATATTATTTTTTTAACATCTTCTCAAGGTATATCTTTGTATGTTTGCCTACAAATAATTGTCCAACAAGCGAATTCATCATTTACATATATTTGCGATCAGAATTTCTAATCTTTGTGCAATTTTTTCCCTGAGGTCCCTAATGCTTGTGCCATTGATTTTACCAAACGGTTATCTTTAGTACTTCATGAAACCATTTCCATTTTTATTGTTCTATGTGCATCTAAATCACTTTTCTTTCTAGATCGTCCAATTTACTTTAGAGCACTATTTATATTTCAAATGAGATTTTCCTTAATTTTCTTTTATCTTTTGTTGATTTTCGAATACCCAATAGAGTCGTACATTCTTTTAATTTATTTGATGTTAAGAGACTTCTCAAAATTTGGGCTTGAACTGCCAAATTTTCATCTTTGAAGAACATATCAATAATGTGCTTAACATGATATCGTATAACATGGTCAGCTTTTTTATCTCCATATGTGTCAATGCCAACATTTTCTAACATCTCATCATCGATATTGATTTCATCTGTACATATGAGAATTAAATATACAAAATGAGTTTAAATATTCAATAAATAATTAAATTAAAAAATAGTGTTTGAATGAAATTGAAAAATTAATAAATATGTATAACTTAAATAATGCACATTCAACATATATATACATACCTAGTGATTCAATTTCTTCACTTGAATTTATTTCAAGATTTTCAACATGTTCAATCAGTGGTTCAATATCTTTTTCACTTTCTCTTTCAACATTTTCTATCTCATCATCAATGTTATGAGGAATATCTCTCTTTGTTTAGATTGTAAAATATTTTTCAAATTAGTTCGTCAAATAAAAATTAAGTTTCACAACACACTAGTTAAATTTAAAATATCATTTATAATATTTACATTTTAATGCATGCTTCAACTTCTAGTTGAGGTTGATTTTCCCTTTCAATATTTGTGCATTATTCTCTCCTTTTTTTGAGATATTCTCTTCCGTATTCTCTATGAGCCCTAGGGTTTCTTGTTTGATCATATTTTCTCTTGCAATTTCTTTGATTTCCCATGATAATATATTATGAAGCTAAAAAAATTTCCTTCAAAATCTTGAAAAAAAAAACTCACTATCAAAATTTAGATTTGAAATTCTACAACGATACCAGAGCCAAATTCTGCAACAATGCATAAAGAACTTAAAAGAGGAAAGGACTGGAATGAATTCCCAGCATACCAATGCAAGTATGAAAATTGCAAAACCTATTTGATTTTATCATGTTTAACAATGATACTTAAAAAATGTCTGCAAGTGTGGCGAATAGCTAAAATGTAAACCATCAAGTCATGCAAGGAGTTAAAACCCAGAGTAGAAACACAGAACTAGACCAGTCCAAGTACTAAGCGAGCACTCCGCTCTGGAGGGACTCCATTAATTAAAAAAATTAAATATAGGTATACAAAATATTGGATTAGAATATCACAGGTTTTACCCCTTACTTAAAAACAAGGAACATTTTATGAAAACAGTGAAACAAAAACCCTAACAACCATAGAATTATCAAGGTGTAGCCTAAAGTAGGAGGACTAAAAACCCTGTTCCATAGAGCAGTAAGAATAATAAAATGCAAGATGGGTACCTGGTGATTAAAATATTGTTCTAACTAACACTAATCCATATTTTCATGAGTAAGGTGATGGTTTTACATGTACAATCCAAGTGAACAATGATTAGTATGGTTAAACCAACCCTTAAAAAATATTACTCAGCGAAAAATAGATAGAAATACCATATTACCTGAAGCGTTTGGAAAATTTTGAAAGGCACCCTTCTGCAAAGACAAAATAAGAAAGACTCAA
This sequence comes from Pinus albicaulis, assembly GCA_034641835.2. Classification (NCBI taxonomy): domain Eukaryota; kingdom Viridiplantae; phylum Streptophyta; class Pinopsida; order Pinales; family Pinaceae; genus Pinus; species Pinus albicaulis. Next base: position 322,265,096 of record CM076577.1, on the reverse strand, counting down.
AGTTATTTTAACCAGCACATGGAGGAGGGATGCCTAAATCAATGGTTTAGAAAAGCTAGAGTTTACACAGTCAATACCTGGAGATGCTGATGAAACGCTGTATGTTGTTGCAGACCCAGAGATTGAAACAAAACGGCCCTCTGTGGAACCAAGAAGGACTCCAACTCAACCATGGATAACCTGCGAATCAAACTTCGGTGGCTCTCGTTGGAGAGACGACGAAACTCAACAGATTCTAATGATAAGAGTGCCAAGGGTTCTAGTAAGGGTAATACCCTAACTTCCATGTGGCCAACCCAAGCCATTGGATCAACTACCCATATATGGTCATAGATCGTGCCATGTGGTTGCAAGTTGCAAGGTAAGCCTCAAGATCAGAACTCTTGTCACTGAAATAACACAAAATTGTTCACACACTTTGATTTACTTAAATACATAATATAGGTAACCTTACATGGGACAAAACCATGGTCTAACCAACTACCTCCATGGATATACATGCATAAAATATTGGACATTATAGTTCAATCTTGTACCAGATGAGTGTGTTATGTAAATGTAATTAACATAGATGGAATGTAAGAAATGATTATATCATGAATTTTTTCTCAAAGGTAACCTTAGTAGAAATAAACCCATTGTACAATAGAGGAAATAATATGCATAAGGTGTAACTAGTATACTAGGTAAAGTAAAAAAAAAATAGGTGTTGAATTGACATGTGAGAGTTTCTTTCCTAGTTTCTTCTCCTTAATTACTCTATCATCTAATTGAATTATATAGATGAGTATAAGGAGAGGAGATTTAAATCCATGTGCTTACTTTCCTAAATATAGGTCCACCTATCCATTACTATTGAGTTATACTATTTTCCTATAATTTAATAAAATGTGTGTGAAAATTGATTCCTTTTATAATTATCAAAACTTTCTCTCTCCATTCACCTATAATAGTTAAACAATGCTCTGCTTCTTTGAATATCATGATACATTAATAGTCATTTTCGTAACGTACACACTAGTACAACATAAAAAAAAAAAACTTTTACATCTTTATTCATAGCTTATGAGCACACATATATTATTTGTTAGCTATGGTGATTACGTATGTTACCCCTTGACTATTTAAAACTCCATCACTCATTTTACACATGTGGAACCATACATATAACATACTATGGACCTAACTATTATTCCATTCGGCATAATACATATAATGTTATTTTTTTTTATCGTGAAATAGTTAAGTTGGCAATTATATAGTGGAATCTGTGTTGACAAATCTTACAATGGCAATCATACCATAGGTTATTAAACTATGATGGAATCATGATTAATGGATTTTATTATTTTTCTCAGTTTGTATTTATTTACCATATTTTATTCATTGAATTGGAGATTTATGAGTTGTACCCCTTGCATGGGATTTTAGGATTAATGGAAAACACTTGTGCCACTGTCCACTGTCGGATCTTAGGGTTCAGGATCTATGGTCACGATCCACAAGAACCAATGTAGGGTAATGACCCTGCCAACCCTAATCGGATTTTTAATTCACACTACGGCAACATTGCGCCTCTGCAGCCACGTCACTTCCCTGCCTATTCGACCAGTGTTCGATTCTGCTGGCTTTGGCTGACATGGCACCTCTCTAGGTAAGTATAGCCACTACAAAAGTCTCGAAAGTTTACGTTTTATGGCTCAAGAGGTTATTCAGATTTTACGTTTATGCACATATCCTCTTTTCTAATGATTTGGCAGGTGGTTGTAGTTCACAGGCTCGACTCCATGGTTGAGGTAGCCTTTGTTAGTTTTGGTCTAATCTCGCGCTCCGGCCGCCATCTTCAGAACATCTACACATTCCCATAGTTGGTAAGCCATCAAGCTCAGCCCTTAAACTTGGTACTTGTGAGCTTCTGGATAATAGCTTGGTAAATTCTGGATCTCACTCCTGCTATTTCCTTTGGCAGTGGTACAGACATACCCTGCGAATTCATATTCTTGACCAGGTAAGAATATATATATATGGTTTCTTTCTTTTGCGTGCAAAATCCCGCTTAAACAATAAGAGCATTTAGATTCCTCACTCTATATTTTCTGTCAATGGCGTAGGTAACTTACACAACTTAATGTTGAGGGTTTTTCTTGCAAGCTTGCCTTTCAAGGGTGTGCTTCATTTTTCGATTACCATTTTTCCATTCCTTTACATGTACTGGCTTCGCTATCTATTACTTAAAATTCTCAGTGTAAGCCCTCCAAATTTTGCACTATGGTGCTCCGCGACGTAAGCCCTCCAGAATTGGCACTGTGGTACTCCATGATATTTTATAAATTAGATAATTTAGTTTTTAGGCACAAGAATGCCACTTTTTAAATTTCCTTATGAGTTCAAGGCTTTTATCCTATACAACATTAACTGTGTGCAGTTTCTTGAATCTCTTCTCTAAATTTTAAGGGTTTTACTTCTGGATAACTGTCGAGTACTTGACTTCACTTGAGAGGGTAGATTCCTCTGTAATAGTGTCATTTAATGTTTTAATATTTTCTATAATTAATGGCTTGACTCTCGATTTCTCGGTAGACATATCTTAACTGTTATTTAATTTTGGCCTACTCCTAGGGAAGTAATGCCATAATGGACATTCATGTTTTGTTAAGATATATGGGTATTTCTATTTGCTATATCTCACTGGTATTTATTCAATAAAAATCATATTAGCTCGAAGAGCTTGTTACCCTTCTTGTCAGTGTAGAGTTAGGTATTTTACCTGTAATAATAATACAGAGAGAAAGTTTCAGGTGTAGCTATTATTATTTGTATTGACTACTACACTTTTTGAGTTTCACTGGGCTCGTTTTCTTCGGAGTTTAAATATGTATACATTTCATTCATGTAGGGTTTCTACTTCTATTTATTTACTTTATTATATCCAGTTCTTGGGTTAATTGGATCTATCCAGATCATTTGGGTTTTGGAGTTTTTATACAACTCTGTTGTCTGTGTCTAGAATATAGTTACGGAAAAGTGACCAGTTTTGCGGTCTAGGGTTTTGGCCTTGGAACTTGAACTAATATTTCTCCTGGTTCGTATTTCTAGTTGTTTATTTCTATCTTTATTTCGTTTGGTACTGTGGTTACGGTTCACACTGTGTTTTTCTTTGAAAGTCGAGCTATAAATTCAGTATATATATAACTTTGTTACACAACCCACATACAATTAACAGTTCAATAGTAAATTCTAAAATATAATACAAGAGAGACAGATGTAGTCTATCCTGAACATGCATAGCATAAAATTCTTTATTCCATAATTTCAAGAAACAATTCATGTATTAAAGGAATGCTGTCAAATATTTTTGTCTTTTAAATAAGTCTCTCTAAACATTTTTGTATCAAATAATTTTGTATACTTATCTCACTTCAAAATCTGCTTATGATGTCCTCCCTACCATGAGAGAGCCAATTACATCCTCATCTTCCCCCGTGCTCCACACCTGAGATGAGTAGGTTGACATAAATTATGGAAGAGACCTCGGGACCCCATGTCAAGTAGTCTTCTTTTCCAAGATATAGGAATGCTGAGTATTTCCACTGCTCACCACCAGCTCAAAAAATCATCACTCTCTCCCTTCCTCTCTTTAGTCACAAAACAAAAACCCTTTTCCTCATTAGGGTGTACTTTTATCCCTAGAGGAAAGGTAATTGTCTTTAACTATTTTCTGTTCAACCACTTCTCAGTTCTTGGAATACTTTTATCATCGGTATTTTAACTTATTATGGAACCACTATGCATAATTAAATTTTATTTCAACAAAAAATAATTAATTTATGTTAATAAAAAAAATCCGTTTATCAAAAGAAATAAATTTTTTAGTCTCTTTTAAAAATTAAATAAGATGACAACCAGTTAGCAATTAACCCAACTTTCACAACTTCCCCCTCTGGAGGTAAACCTGCCGTCTTCGGTGTTTCATTTTAGCTTAGCGGACAATTGAGTAAGCCTCATGAAAAAATCCTTCATCTTCCCAGGTAGCCTCATCCGATCTGAAGTGCTTCCACTACACTTTAACCTAGGTGATGGCTCACATCTAGAGCATTATTTCTCTTTGATCGAGTATACGTTGAGGATCGACCAGAAATTCGTCGTCCAGTTCGACCTGCATCCAACAATTCTTGAGTTAAATTCTCATAAAAATTAGTGTTTTAAGATAGGATTTTTAATCTTACCCTACCTGAATTCTTTGCGAGTGGATTACATGCTTTGGGTCATGCACGTACCCTTTTAGTAAGGACACATGAAACACATTGTGCACCCAAATATGGCTGGGTAAAGCCTATCGATAACCCATAGGTCCCACTCTTTCCAATATTTGGAAAGGTCCACAGAATCTGGGAGCCAACTTGGCATAGGAGGTGCACCTTAGTGTGCTCTTCTTTGGTTTGATCCTTACATACACATGATCACCCACTTCAAATTCTCGATAATTCCTCTTCTTATCTGCATACACCTTCCACCATTCTTGAGCCGCTTTCAAATTTTGTATGATCTTCCTTACTTTTGATTCCATCTCAGCCAACATCTCTGGTCCATTCATCAACTTGGTTTCAGGGCTGCTCCAATTGATGGAAGTATGACATTGTCGCCCATACAAAGCTTCAAAGGGGCTCATCTTAGGAGACTCCTAGTAACCATTATTTTATAAAAATTCTACCAAGTGTAGTCATTCTTCCCATTTCATTGGTTGCTTCATCACGTACATGTGCAACATATCTTCCAAGATTTGGTTTACCCGCTCATTTTTTCCATCTATGTGGGGATGATAAGCGGTACTGAAATTTATTTGAGTTCCCAAACCTGTAAATAGAGTCTTCTAGAATGTTGAAGTAAATTTCACATCCCTATCTGATATAATAGTCTTTGGAATGTCATGCAATCTAAAAATATCTCTCATGAAGATATCTGCTATTTGCACGGTTTTGTAAGTAGACTGTACGAGTATGAAATGTGCTACTTTACTCAATCTATCGACCAACACCATAATCGAGTCATTGTGCCTTTTTTTTATCTTTGTAACCCAGTAATAAAGTCTAGGGATATAACTTCCCACTTCCATTCAGGCACTGGTATAGGTTGCAACAATCTAGCTCGGTGTTGATGTTCCACCTTAAATTGTTGACACTCCAGACATTTGTTCAAGTATTTCGCAATATTCCTTCACATACCCTAGCAGAAATAGACTTTTCTAATTGTTGTTAGCATTTTTTGGTATCCTAGGTGTCCTGCATAATTACTACGGTGATACTCATCCATGATTAGTTCTTTTAATCTCATTCGATTTGGGATATATAACTTTCCCTTGAAGGTTAACATTATATCCTTGTCAATTTCATAGTCAGATGGTTTTTCTTGTCTTCTGGCTTCCTCCACTTGCTTTCATAAAAATTGGTATTCTGGATCCTTCTCGGATTCCTATTTTATCTGATCTAAATTTATATTCGATTTGATTATAGAAAAGCTCATAAACACAATGCATTTTTATGCTTAAGGCATCCACCACACAATTTTATTTTCCCTTTACATGCTGTTTATCAAAGTTGAATTCGCTTAGGAAGGCATTCCACCTTTCCTGTCTAGCATTTAAATCAGCTTGCTTAAAGTAGTTGGTTAGGCTGTTGTGATCAGTTTTTAGCACAAATATTTTTCCTAACAAGTAGTGCCTCCATACTCGGAGAGCATGCACTATTGCTATCAACTCTAAATCATAATTTGAATATCATTGTTCATGCTCATTTAATTTTCTCGATTCATATGAAACCACTCTTCCTTCTTGCGATAGAATTTCCCCAACTCCTTCTTTACAAGCATTGGTACAGACTGCAAATTATTTGTTGGGGTCATCTACCCTCAACACTAGGGTTGTGGTGAACAAATGTTTTAACATTTCGAAACTATTCTGATACTCTTTGGTCCATTTAAATACTTTCCCCTTTCTTTGCAAAGATGTAATTAGGAAGGAAATCTTTGAGAATCCTTCAATGAACCATCAATAGTACCCAGCTAATCCCATAAAGGATCGAATATCTACCACATTTTTGGGTACTCATCATTCCGTAATAGTTTTAATTTTCTATGGATTGACTGCTATTCCTTCAGCGGAAATGACATGGCCTAGATATTGTATATGTTCCTTGAAAAAGTCACATTTTCTGAACTTGGTGTATAGCTGATTTCTTCGTAACATCTCCAACACTATCCTTAAGTTCTCTTTGTGCTCTTCCATGCTTTTTGAATAAATCAAAATATAATCTATGAATATCAGAACAAATTTTTCCAGAAAGGGTGAAATATTCCATGCATCAGCCCATAAATGTTTTTGGAGCATTAGTTAAACCAAATGGTAGAACCAAAAACTCGTAATGCCCATATTGTGTACGGAAAGGAGTCTTTTATATATCCTCATCCTTAATTCGGATTTGATGATATCCAGATTTTAAGTCTATCTTTGAGAATACAGTTGCCCCCTTCACCTGATCAAACAGGTCATCAATCTGTGGCAACAGATACTTATTTTTTGCTATCAATTTGTTGGGTTGTCTATAGTACATGCACATTCGCATGGTTCCATATTTTTTCTTTACAAATAACACTGATGCTCCCCAAGGAGACACACTCGGTCGAGTGTACTGTTTGTCCAACAACTCTTGCAATTACATTTTCAATTCAGTTAGCTCCGGTACACTCATTCGATATAGGGCCCTTGAAATTGGTGATGCTCCTGGCATCAAATAAATAGTGAAGTCAATGTCTCTTCTTGGAGGTAAGCTTGCTACATTTTTTGGAAACGGGTCCATGAAACCTTGTACTACTAGTATGCTTTCCATCAAGGGAGTATTTTCCTTAGAATTAGAAAAACCAACATGAATGGCATAAAAATGATATCCCTTTCTAATAAACTTACTCATTTTAGAGGCTGTGATGGGACGTAGCTGTAAAGGTTTCTTGATTCCCTATAATTATTGATGTATTCCATCTTGCATTATGTATTATATGATCATATCTTTACAATATACCAATGTCCAGTGTCTCTCTAAGCAATCCATGCCCATTAATACATCACAGGATCCCAAAGGTAGTATATTCAGATCCACATTTAGCTGTTGGCTTCAATTTTCCAGTGTACAGTTTCGACTTTTGGCACAATTTTTTCTTTTTGCCCCAGTGGCTAGCTATACTAGCCGGGTATTTTGAATTTCTCACTTTGTAACTTACAAATTTCTACTATTTTTGGGTTTACATAACTTAAACTGGCACTTGGGTCAACCAAAATAGAAACAGGTTGTGCAAGTAACTTACCTTCTAGTTCTATCATCGTTGGTTAATAATCTGCCTACCCATCCTCCAAGCTTGCATTAATTTGGGGTAAGTTCCGAACTACATCTCCCATTATAGAGGCTTCTTGTAGATTAGCTACTGTATCATTCCTTCCCTATTGTTGGAATTTCTTATAATAGTGAGCCTCACCACACCCCCAACACTGTGGAGGTGGTTTCTGTTTTTGTCCTTTTTCAGGTTTGCTAGAATCCTCCGTGGTATTTTCCTCCATAGGCCAACAGGTTCTTTGATGGTTTCTCCTGAAATGTTTTCTCACTGAATTCCTTGCAGAATTCTTGAAGTTATTAGTCCTAGTATTTTTGAAATTAAAACCGCTTTTCTACCCTTTTTTGGCTACCAGTTTTTGCCGAGTTTTCCATTTTCCTTGGACTTTTGGTAACACATTCTCACTTTTTGAATTGCCTCGTCCATTGTCCTTGGATTCATGAACTCAATTCTTTCTTTCATATGGGTTGGAAAAATAATTAAGAATTGTTGAACCTTAGCCTTTTCATCTCTTAAATAAGGGACGTATCTTAATAGGGAAGTGAACTTACTTATGTACTCATCCATTGTCCTTTGAATCAACTTCAAATCATGGAATTATTTGGAATTTTCGTCATAGAAATTTTCTATTAGATACTTGTCCTTGAATTATTTCTGAAATGTATCCCATCTCACATCCTGATCTTCAATGTTGCGGACATTCTTGACTTCCTCCCACCACTGGGTGGCCTTCTCTCTCAAATGATAGATGGCTAACCCGGCCTTAATATTGTTGTTGTACTCATAAACTTGAAAGTATTTGTTCATATTAATCAACCAAGCTTCAGCCACTTCCTCCGCTTCTCCGTCAAATGTAGTTGGTTTTATTTTTCAGAACTCGCCTTGTAGTTCCACCTTTTGTTTCATAATTTATTGTTCTTATGACTCATTACCAGACTCAACCTCATTATAGTTTCTATTTTTGTTACTCCGTTGTGAATTGCTTCTTTCCACTCTGTCATTGGTTTTGTGCCTAGCTTGTCGTTCATTTTCTTCTTGCATTCCTCTATCAGGACCAGGTTGTAACACTCCTTGATATTGTTTATCAGAATGGATCTTCAGTATCGTTTCCTATTCTTGCATCAGGCACTCATCACCACTCCTAACCTGGAGCATTTATTCTTGTCACTTCTACACAATTATTAATAGTATAATGGCTTGGTGCTGATGTTCTTCCAATAGTCTACTGCTTTACTGTTGTTGGTCCACACTCAGTTGATCCACATTTCCGGATTCATTTCCAGTTGGGAATGGGGGGTGTAGGTTCCCCTGGGTTCCAGGGTGTTTGCTGTGTAAATCCCCTCCTCATCTTATATTTTACCATGTTATCTCTTTTTATGTGCGCCATTTACAAACAACAATTTATCACATTAGGTGATGTTAGTCATCAGTATTTTTCACCTGTTGATGATGACTAGTTGTTAAGGCCAATTTTTTCTAGTGACCTAATCTCGAATATGTCAAACTTGTCGCCTAGAAAAAACCCATAAAAATTTTTGCCCTCCTACCTTTTCAATCAGCCATCATGAGATAAAAACCTAATTTTCACGCCCTATCTAGGCTCAGCTCATACAAACTTGTCCATCAAACTCCAAAGAGAATACTCCAAATACGTCCCAAAAAGTCTCCCCTAAGTTAGAGTAGTGGCGCTTTAAAGCGATCCTCCCTTGGAAAACTATCCTAAAGCCAAAATAACCTATTTCTAATATCATCCAGTCATAGATAACCTTCCTATTCTACAAATAAAGCTTGATTACACCCCTAGGTCGTGCCACCTAACAAACCTTGATGTCTCAACGGTGCATATGCCATAGGTCAAAATGATATTAGGTGGATTTAAAATGTTTCAATGTCTTTTTCAAGAGCGAAGAAATGTACAAGTGTTCTAGAAGACATTATTAAACTTAACATGAGAAGACAACAACTTCTCATGTGGTTTTGAGCTTGGGATGCCCGATCTTGGACAAAGAGTTATTTCAATAAGCTCCTGCAAAAACGATCAAAGGTTAGTGACTTATGAATAACAAGAAATACTCACGAGATCATTTGGTAAGGTTTCTTCTAATGTCTAAATATTCATAAAGGTATTTTAACAATAGGATTACATGTCTCAAAGAAATGCCCCCTCATGGCATATTGTCAATTTGTCACTCTTATTTGCTTAACTATGAATGAGAGTGAAAGGGAAGATGACACTTCTTGAAAGTAGATGAAAATTACATCATCTGTGTTAAAACCTCCCTTCGAGCATGAGCGAGAGGGTTGAGTGATCGAGAAAACCTCCTCCAAACATGAGCGAGAGAGTTGAATGATCTATGTAAAACCTCCTCCAAGTATGAGCGGATAGGTCGGGTCATTGGTTGACAACCTTCTTCATTTTACAAGCGAGGGTTTGGCAATGTGATAACGACATCCTTCATTTAATAAAGCGGAGGGACAGGGAATAGAGATGTGACCTCATTTAAGGGCACAAAAGCTAGCAATGCTGCAATTAACCTTAAAAACTTGTTTAACACCTTGTCTCCAATAGATGAATACCACTAACGGGAACATTAGTGTCTCAAAGATTGATTATAAGGTTTCAGTGTTTGAAAGGCAGCAGTCTAAGTGTAGTGGGAGAACAATTGAAGGCTTATGAATAGAAAAAATTGTGTTAAAAACGTAGAGAAAGCGAGTAGTGTTTAAAAAAGGTGCTACATGAGTTTCAACGTTAAACACGGAATTGAAATACGAGTGTGAAACTAATTGGATGATTATGAATGGAGAAATTTTGTTAAGCGGATGGCCAAAGCGGTGATATTATGATAATCAAAGAGGTTTGGTGTTTCTTCTATCAAATATCTCCTTCAAAGGAAACTTGCATCTAAAAATGAGAAAAAAAAATTGTACAGACTCATCAAATGTAAGGAAAAGGGTATGGCAAGATGTCTCAAATTCAAAACAACATCTCAAATAATCAAACCATATCACTATCACGATCAAAAGGACTTTTATGGGCATGTGAAAAAAAGCCTTGTTGTTCCATATTATTGCATTGAGGGTTTCTAAAGCCCTTTTTTCCTTGATAGACATATATAGTTAAAGCCATTGGTGGATATAAATGAGGTTCTTCACCCGCGATAAAAGAAAGCTCAAAGAGCACTTTGACAGTTTGATCAACTTCAGATAGGGTACAATCATCATCAAAACACCCGACGAGAGCGAAGTTGTCAAAGTAAGTTTTAGAGTGGTGATTTTGATCTCCTTCCAAGAAGTATGGAAAAGGATGCCTCACAAATCATTGATATGTCTTTGAGCAAGGTTTTTCCTTTAAGAGTCAGAAATAAGCAAGAAGTGATAGAGTTTCTTCTTTAACGAGAAAGCAGAGTGAGAAGATAGTAGAATGGGTTTGTTGTTTCTTTAAAGAAGCCTTTTACTTCAACAAGCAGCCATCACTAGGGTGTCATTCAAAGGTCGACCACAACATCTTTTCAAATGAATTGTTCGGAGATGAGTCTTCATAATGTTTTAAAATGATAAAATTGCAAAGACAATGGCTCATGTTTTGGCAAAACAAAAGGCCTTTTCAAACACATAAACCCTCTAAAGCATTATATGAAAAAGTTTGATTTTTCTTTCATATAAGAGGTGGGGAGACCATTTCAAAAGCTCATTTTTCACAATTCAAAACTCACAGTGCTCCCCTAGCTATTCACCCGACAGAGAAAGAAGTTTGAGCAATTTCCAAGCTTTTTAAGGCTTAAAGCTGCGCGGCGCCTGGAAGAGTGCGCAACGCATTCTGAAGAGAAAAATACACGAGTTTATATGCTTTGCACGACACACACCCAGTAGTGGCACATGGCATGCTTGTAGTGCTACAATCCTCACCATGCCCGACAGGGCACTGACACCTCTCATTGCACTGAGCGTTCTTCTCGCGTGAACGTGCCGCTCCTCTCTAAATGCCCAAAACACCTTCTAAAAAATGCCTTTGAAGTCTGCCCAATAAATGAAACAAGGTCTCTAAGAATTTCTTTGAGGTATTCCACTTCTCCTCTTGGAAAATTTCAAATATTGAAAGGGTGTTTGCTATGTTTTTCCGAGAGAAGGAACTGAGTGCCTTTAAAACCCTTTCATCATTTAAAAAAAAATGAGATAGGCAATGTTAAGGAGACAGAGTCCTTGTCAAAGTCTGGAGAAACCTTTCTTGTGATTAGGGGGTCTCAAAATAGTTTAAACGAGCTGTTTTAACAATGGTTTTAAGAAAGGCAGTTTGTCATATAAAGAGCATAAGAGAGAGACGTTGATTAGATGGCATTGTTTTTGACCAAACTCAGAGGTTTTTATTTCCTGATTGTCACACATCTTTACGGTGTTAGGTGGATGTTTTTAAAATATGATATTAAAGGACCCTATTTCGCCTTTAAGAAAGCAGAAAGTAATAGCTCATAGGTAAAACAAGAGCGGACTCGCTTAGTTTCAAGGTGAAAATAGTGTTTATAAGGTAAAGCCTTTTCATTTTGAAAAAGTTCTCTCTTGTGATGAAATGAAAATACCAAATATGTGCGGACTTCTATAAGTCCCAAAAAAGAAAAGTGTAGAGAGGGTTTTTAAAGTCAGTTGAAGGTGTTTTGTGTCTACCTTTGTAAGGAAACAGGTGAATAGCAAAAGGGGTATTGATTGAAGAGAAAGGTGTTTTTAGCAAAACAAATGTTCATTGTTCTAACAAGAAACCACAAATACCTCTTTCAATGCCTTGCCCAAGACATAGTAATAAATTGGATCATGCGCATTTTATTTTGACAAAGTACTTGTTGGTTGGCATCTAAAGCAGGACAAACATCGACCGATAAGGAGTGACAAAAGAGGTGTGGTTGAGAAAAACATTCCAAGGGCAGCCATTTGAGATAGCTTGGTGTTTTCAAAGAACATTCTAAAACAAAATGCCTCTTAGGCAGACATAGTAGGATGGCCTTCACAGGAGGGCTTTGAGCCCGTTTCAACTCGACAGAGGGTAAATGCTCATCCATCACTCCCATTTCAGAATCTTTCATGAGGTTGGGTGTCTGAGAGTTTTGTCAAAGGGTGCAGGCGGAGGTGAAAAGATATCCCCTTTGACACATCTTTGTAGCTTTGAGCTTTGCTAGGGAAACACTTTCAAATTCGGTAGGCTTGGATTTCAAGTTCCTCTCCTGGGTCCATTTCCAAGGCCACCATTAAAAATCCCTTATAGTCGAGAAGTGGTTTAAACAAAGCCACATAGACTGCGAATAACGCACAAACCTTTTCTCGAAGCCCTGTGCATAGAGACACATGCCCATCCATTTTTCCTTTCTCATATCCGTCTGACTATCGTTAAACCCCTCATGAAGATAATCATGAAATACTTACTCACTCTTGCGAGGAAGATTCTCCCAGAGTCTTGCTTACCATGTCCGATTTATCATGCGTTTCACAGAGCCAAATTGTTAAATCTCCCTTTCTTTCTACATAGAAGCATTGAGAAAATGAGCTCTGACCGTTCGTAAAAAACCTCCTTCTCAAACGAAGCATCCCGCGTCTTCCATCATTCCCTCATTAAGGTTATCATTTTTCTCATCAGCCTTGAGAAGAAGGAAATCTCTTGGGATACTTTCATTACACATCCAGATTTCGCCACTATCCCTTCATTTCATAGCATGACTCCTTCATCACTTCCACTCACCATCCTTCGGCCTTATTCAAACAACCCCATTCCCGTGAAGCTCAAATTCTCCTATTGAACAAGCAAAAAGAGCATGATGAGGAAGAAGAGCTCCGGGAAAAGAGGAGGAAGATGATGATGAGCAGTCATCATAGATGAAACAAGGGCAGCAAGGGAGAAGAAGAGCACATAGGGTGAGCAAAGGAGGAAAGGTGAAGGGGAAGAAGTGGCATGATGAAGAGGAAGAGTGAGTTGATGAGTCAGCATCATGATGATATAGGGGCGACATGACTGAATTGGTGCAACACAGTTGATGAAAAGGCAAAGCTACATGATGATGAATCGACGAGAAGGTAAGGAAGGGAAACATGATGAACGTGCAAGATAGATGAGGAAAGGAAGCCTCATGAAGAAGAATGAGCAAGATGATGAACAGGTGCAATACAAGAGGAGGGCATAAGTGTTCCTATTGCAAGGAGGGCGAAGAAGGCATCCATGAAGAAACTCAAGACAGATGGCAAGAATGATGAGGAAAGTAACAAGCAGAGCCAATAGAGCATGTGATAGTCTGCCTCTCCGTAGGCAAGGGGCCATGCTCTCTTCTCCAAAAGTGGCCAAGTCGTGATATCAAGGAAAGGTGCCTAAATCAGAATCGCGAAATGTTACTAGGGCCCTCCGAAGCAAGGGGAACATTGCCCAAGAAGCCCATTCTCGAATTTCCCAAGACGAGGAAGCACTAAAAGAGCCACCCAAAGCAAAGGAAAGGAGAAAGAAGGAAGAAACCATGAAAAAGGAACAGGGACTTTCGACATAATTCAAATCCAAAGCTGATGATAGTCGACAATGAAGCTCGAATCCTAGAAAGGATCCTCTGATCAATAGATAAAACCAAATGATGCTTTGAGGACTGGATCTCGAGAGGGCTAGAAACTTCAATCACTTTTTGCAAATTCAAAAAAAACAGATGAGTATACATATAGCGATATATGTAATACTGGCCATAAAATACAAAAAATAGGCTTCCAAGGCACAAGTGAGATTTGGAATAGAACTCATGGCAAGTGAGTTCGAAGGAGAGTGAAGATGAATATCATCCCCAGGAGAAAGAGGCCAAGAAACTGCATGGGGCTCAAAAAGAGCCCTTGAGAAACAAAAAGGAAGAAGAGGCTGTCTTTCTCCAATCTACCGTCACTACATCGTTCACCCACAGCAGATAGAGAACACTGAGAAGCATGGCTTCGAGAGGGTAAATTGATCACTTGGAAAGAAGTTGGAGAAGGAAAATAGTTAGATTTGGTCCTTCAACGAAGGATGATCGGGCACTATAAGAGTGTCTTAATCAGCTGTCTCGACAAAATTGAAGGGCACATAGGAAAAACTCAAGAGGCTCAAAAGAGGCGCTTCGAACCAAAATCTGAAGAAAGACACCTCAAAGCTCCAAATTTTGGCCTCATCTTCATAGCATGTTTTTGAAAACCCTTGAGGGTCAAGCTCACCAAAAATTGGGCGAAATTCAACAAGTAATGTGTTTTTTTTCATTTTTGCTTTTTGGCAAAAATCTGCAAGGGCATTTCCATTTTCCGTTTGGGGCATCCTCAAAGCGATGAAAATGGTATAATTGGATGAAATAATTTCAAGGGAATATACTTAGTCTATTTTTAGATCAATTGAAGATGATTTTCTCCCCCAAAATGGCGGAAATCACTCACTTTTTCCACACTATGCCCCGTTTATCAGGTCTATTTTTTGAGTTTTTACAATACTATGTGTCAATTTTTGGAGGACTTTCATTGGTCGGCTTTGGAGAAAAAAAGTATTTTCATAAAATAGACATTTAGAGATTTCCAACGTAGCCATAAAAGGCCTCGTTTTTGACATCGAGAAGGCCTCCAAAAGTTTCCATAAAGTTACGGGACTTTCTACTAATGTATTTCTTAAGTATTTTTGTAAAAAATGAACCTTTCAAAAAGTGACTTTTCCTCATGTGCGTTTAGCTATTTTTGTGCATGGTTAGTTAGGAAAGGTCAATTTATTTTCCTTTTCTAGCATTTTTGAAATATTTTTATTAGATATTTTGTGCCTTGGGCTTTGCAAAGCCTCAAGGACAAAATCAAATATTTTGGATAGGCCAATGAGATTGCAAGTTGAACTAGGAGGTTTTCCTCATATTGGCCTATATATTCCAAAGGTTTTAATTGTAAATAAGGTCAACTCGTATGAATAGAAGCAATATATGGTTATACAAGCTTGGAAGAAACACTTGTCTCATGCTTTTGGATAGTTTCTTGGATGTTTTTGGATGATGAAGAAAGTCCGTTGTTGGATTCCAAGTGACTCTGCAGAATGGTATAATGTCTCTCTCTCTATTTTGTTTCTTAGTTTTCATTCATAATTCCATGTTCTCGTTGTTATAAGATAGTAGAGAATAGATTTGAGACATGTCCTTGGAGGCACCTCAAATTTCTTTTTTCTTTATAGCTTCTATTTTTTCTTCTTCTTAGTCATATCAAAGAATCCTTGATTTCTCTTTGATAACTCGAAGAATATTGTTTGCTTGTTTCATTTATGGTTTTATGCATGCTGTATGATTCACGTATTCCCTACTTACTCATGGCTAGTCATAGCTCCACCTCTTAAAATTCTCTTTTATTGTTTGATTGTCATTTGTTGAACCAACGAGGTCTTGTATTGATCATGCCCTTTGCCTAAAACTATGCACCGTTTTCAAAGTGCCCAATAGCTTGAAATACTATGCTTAGGAATTCCTTCATAGTGATTTAAGTTGTTTGTTTGTATTAAATGTATTTCCCCAAAAGTCCGATAGCCATTTCCTATGTGCTAGAGAGTCATATATCTATGCATGGCTTGAATGTTTATTTCTATGCATCGATCAATTTATAGTTACATTTCTCACGATTAATGGTTTTCCTACCATTTTTATGTCGCCTACTAAACTATTTATGTTTGAAATACTTTGTTATTCACAAATTCAATGTCCATCTCACTCCATTTTACCCAAAGATCCATTTTACCCCCGCTCAAATCACTTCAACAACCTTGTATCACCATCTCGACGCCTTTCGACCTTTTCGACCCCATAGCACAAACTTGATTTGACATATTTTTACCTATATTAGTCTTTGATCGGGGCCCATCCTCACAACCTAAAACCAAAACCAAAAACCTACTTCATAACCGTCCTAGAATCAAGAACACAATAAGCAAACACACATATATCCCTTACAAGGCTAGGTCCTTGGGCTCCAAAGAGGGAAGGCTAGGTCCTTGGGCTCCAAAGACTAGTTTGATGTTACACTCGTCATTTGTCTTTCCAATCAGCCAAATCATGGGACACTAACATAATGGCGATCACGTGGGACTAACCGAGTACACATAACAAGCCTAGAAAACTCTGTAGATTCATTAGTCTTTAAAAAATTTAAACAAGCAAGCAAACATAGAATCATTTAGAGTAAACTCTTTTTGTTTTCACCACCCTAGCAAAGTGATGAATCAGGTCTAGAACACTCTAATAAACCATAGGCCGCACATAAAAACTCAAAAAACCCCAAAACATTCCTGCATCGTCTTTTCCTAGTTATTGGTGGTGGACCATAGCTACATATTTACAAAAAACAACCAAGTTCCAATTCGGCAACTCCACTAGCCTCCAATAGGCCTAAAAAATCCGTAAAAAACCAAAAAATTCACAAACCATACCTTTGTGTTGACTCATCCTTTCTAAAACTTAAAACTTATGGTGCAAACTCCTCGTAATCGTGACAAACTAAGTATAACTTAGTGATTCGAAGACTTCAACTAAACATAGGAGATAAACAATAATCTTGCAAATAGAACCATTAGCTTGTCCAGATGTACCTCAGCAAAATATTGAAACCAAGTGAATCACTTTTCCTTTATAAGTCTCTTCATCTCAAAGTCTACTAGAAATTTTTTTCCCGGAAGCATCTTTGATAGTGTTAGTGGTGGATCATAGTTCCCACAAAAATCCACCGGCGACTCCACTAGTCTTCATTTTTGTTTTTGGCTATCCTTCACATTGTTGAAAATGCAACAAGATGATGGAGCTTAGTGAAAAGAAGTCGCCTTCACTAAGTGGGCCCACAGCTATTTTTAGCGCAAAGTCTATTTTTAGACATATGGATCATGGTCTATGAGTTGTAGGATGCTATTTATGGATGATTGGAACAGTTGGTAAAAATAGATGGACCTCTATTTTTAGACATTGGGCGGAATATATTTTTAGACTCGTCGGGCTAAAAAATAGAATAGTGAAATATTATTAACCCTTAAAAAATATTTAGACTATAAACATTATCTTATCCTCTTGGAGCACTTCGGGGCTTGATGCTTAGATGTGGCACATGCAGCCGATGTATGAAATACACTTTTCCTAAGGGTTAGTTGAGCTATTGCATGGTTGACTTCAGCTTAGAACTCATGTAAGTAGCTTGGTGGAGTCGATGAGACAATTGGTGGAGTTGTGTTCGTTTAATCTTAGTTTAACTAGTTGTATTTAGTCTAACTGATAAATACACTAGTGGTGAGTGGTGTGAATTAATTATTAATTAATTCACTAATTATTAACTCATAAATCAACTAAAGAATACATCATTAACCTGCAATGCATGGACAGCCTGGAGACCTGTTAGAGGTGGGTGAAAGGGTGAGTGTGACTATCGGGCTAGACTATACCTCGTGCATGATATTTGCACACACATTGATGGAGATTTTCACGGGATTGCGCAAGACAAGCTAGATTCGAACTTGGATCTCATTCATTCACATCTTGGATTGCGCAATAGAGGCAGTGTGACTTAGGAGAAGATTTGAACTCGTGACTTGTTCAAATCCGAGCTAGTTTGTGTGTAACTTTTGGAGATAGTACTAAGTACTTGTGAGGAGTATTGTACTATGATTGTTACATGTTCTCTATCATTATAATAGACAGAGATTTGGGGGTTTTCAAATTTCATCAAATTTTCCCCATTACATACCGTGTTATATGTGTGCTTGATTATTTTTTAATGTGCACATGCAACTGCTTCTATTTCCGCATATTGATGATCAATTGTAGAAGAGGTTATGTATTATGCATGAAGCTTAAATAGTGTGTAATCAGCATAATCTCTGAATAATTGCTTATTATTCAAATTTCTATGTTATTAATGAGCGAGAATTGATCATCGCATCTATTAATGTTGATTGCAATTTATTTC
This sequence comes from Pinus albicaulis, assembly GCA_034641835.2. Classification (NCBI taxonomy): domain Eukaryota; kingdom Viridiplantae; phylum Streptophyta; class Pinopsida; order Pinales; family Pinaceae; genus Pinus; species Pinus albicaulis. The sequence continues at coordinate 322,246,778 of CM076577.1, read as the reverse complement.
GGTAGACAGTAGCTTGTAAGCGGGCTGTGTAGCCTCCGGATCCATCCTTTCTCCGAGAGGTGATATATCCAAGAATGCCCCTACATTCGATCTCTGCGCTAGAAATACTTTGTTCTCACAAAGACGGAAGCAAACTTGAGTTTTGAGCCGGTGGAATTCGAATTTGCAAGCAGAATTTGGAATTCGAATTTGTAGCGCTTTTCTTGGTGTCGAAGTCAAAATGTCTTTCAACAAAGATTGCAACTAGAGTATGCCCTTGAGGGAAGCTCAAATTATGTTTCATGGAAGGACAGTGATGGAGGCCGTATTAGATGATAATGGGCTGAAGGATTTTATGAGGCCGAGGTCCCAAAGCTCATCGATGCCGCCTGCTGAGGCTTGGCAAAAGAAGATGGAAATGTCGAAGGATTTATGGAGGGCTGAGGATCACATTGTATCCAACATGCATGGAAAAGCTTCCATACTTGATGTGGAAAGGACAAGACACATTTATTCCAAAGCAAGAGCGACCAGAGGAAGTTGGCGCTCAAGGATAAACTTAGACACATAAAGATGGAGAAAGGCGACAAAAGATGCTCCAAGTACTCACGAAGTTCATCCAATGTAGGGATGAGATGGGGCGTGGGGGTGAATGTAGATGATGAGGAATTGGTAAGCTTGGCTCTCCTTGGTCTTCTGCCAAGAGTTGGCATGCCTATCGTGACTTCGTCAATGGTTGGGAGAAATTGCCAGGATGGGAGCGACGTTGGCTCCGGTCTTGTGCAAGAGGAGATAAGGCGGAATACCAGGGATGGATCTTCATAAAAGGCATCCGATGAAGAAATTTCACTTTGGTCGTCAAAGCAAAGAAGGGGAAGAGCAAGAAATCTTCTCATTCCAATGCGAAAGGCAAGAAGTTAGACATGTCCAAGGTGAAGTGTTTTCAATGTCACTGCTAATCTTATTATGCCACAAATTGTCCGCGTAAGAAGAAAAATAAGCATGCCGCCGGATCTCAGCGTGGGAGAGGCCTTAGCCTCGCAGCTTGAGCTAGATTTTTTTGTCGATCGCATGCTTGGTCTCAAGTGTGATGTGATCACCGCATGGTTCTTGGACAAAGGGTGCATCTTTTCACATGACCGGAGATCGAGATCTCGTTTTCAGATCTCGGGATGAGAAAGATCTTGGAGTGCACATCGAGATGGGCGATGATGGTAGATACAAGGCGACCGGGTATCGGTACCATTTCCTTTGAGAGGGAGTCTAGTAAACCCTTTGTATTGAAGGAAGTGATGCATGTTCCAGGATTGAAGAAGAATCTCGATCTCTCGTGGCGATGTTAAGACAAGGGGTACGATGTTGTCTTCGCCGATGAAAGGCCTTCCCTTACGCAAGACAACCGAGAACCCGGAAGATAGGGGTTCGAGTTAAGAACCTCGACGCTTGCAAGTGGATGGTTGCGTAGCAATGGCATGCAAGGCGAAGGAGTGGTGAGCCTAGATGATGGCGAGCTATGGCACCGAGATTGGGCCACCTTCACCATGGAGTTTAAAGATACCGCAGCAGATTTCTTACCGGGCTTCCTAAGGGAACTCTGCGCAATGACGCGTTGCAAGGGGTGTACTTTGGGAAAATTTGTGAAAGCCACCTTTCACGAGAAGGATAGTCGTCACAACGATCCTTGAGAGAATTCACACGTACGTGTGTGGACCTTTCTCGCAGCTTCGACAAAGAAAGCACAAGTACTATGTGATCTTTGTTAATGATTTTTCTCGGAAGTGTCGGATCTTCTTCATGCAAGAAGAGCGAGACATACCAGTTCCGTGAGTTCAAGGCGCTAGTTGAGAAGGAATCGGTGAAAGCATGTGAGGGCTCTTAGGAGTGACAATGGTGGTGAATTCATCTCTCGCCGAATTCATGACTTTGCAGTGTATGAATTCGGAGGGAGCTCATAAGACCTCATAAACCACAAACAGTATCGGGGTTGTTGAGCGGAAGAACAACGATCGTGGGTGCCGGATGGGCGATGTTGCATGATCGTGGCCTACCCTTCACTTCAGGGGCAGAGGCATGCACACGTGCGTATATGTGCAGAATCGTTGTCCTCACAAGATACTTGGCATGATTACACGTGAGGAGGCGTTTTCCGGTGAGAGGCCCGATATTTCCCATTTGAGGATTTTTTGGTTCACCCGTCTACATGCATGTGACGAGGGATGCCGGGAAGAAGCCGGAGCCGATCGGGCAGAGGTTGGGATAGGTACAATGATATGCCCCATAACTATCGTGTGTATTTGCCGTATTGACAGGAAGATCCAGCCAGGCGACGGATATCAAATTTCAAGAGGAGAAAGCCATGAAGTGTTCAGCTTGAGAGGGAGCCACACTTGCATGCAGATGAGGAGATATTAGTTCCTAAGGATGAGCTTCTGATGTGAGATCAGCCTACAAGAGGAAGTTCATGGAGTGGAAGAGACCGACTCATGCGCCGCCAATCCATCAGCAGGGCACAAGTGCACTACGGAAGATGAGCGACGGGCTCTAAGATGCAGTAGGAAGGTCGTGGGACCACCTGCATGAGATAGCGTGCATGCAGAGGGCGGCCTGACCCGAGGACCAGGACGATATGGCTCTTGTGAGAAAATGTGTCGGATAGAGCCATCCTCTTTCGAGGAAGCCGTGGAGGACCCGCATGGGGTTGATGCCATGGTGGAAGAGTATGATTCGATTGTCAGAAAGTGCATGGGAGATTGTCCCAAGGCCGGAGGGGGAAACTGAAAAGGTGGGTTCGAGATGGATCTAGCAAAGTGAAGCCGTGGTCGACGGGAGTGTGGAGAAGTACAGGGCGAGATTTGTTGCCTCGAGGGCTTCTCACAGATGGAGGGGATCGATTATGAAGAGACCTTTGCACCTCGCCAGAGTTATTCTTCCATACGAGCATGATTCTTACCTCTCAGTACAGATGATGGGTGGCACATTCGATCGGATGGATGCGAAGACTGGGTGTTCCTCAATGAGCTCATGAGGAGGAGGTGTGTACATAGAGCGGCGCGAAGGTTTCTAGATCTTCAGCTGAAGCGAGTCGCATGCTGTGTAGACTCCAAGAGAGCACTATATGGCTGTCTGAAACAAACACCTCGTGCTTGGTACACATGGATAGGGGACAAAGTATTTCACCAGACTTGGATTCTCCAAGAGTGCTGCTGATCCTAACCTATGCCGCAGATGTGGTGGAGGGGGAAGTTGCTGACATCATTGTGACTCTTATGTAGATGATCTGATTTTTGACGGTGATGAGCTATTGATACTTTCATGCAAGGAGGATATTGCTAGTAGAGTTCGAGATGAAGGACTTGGCCTCTCTCTGGATTTCCCTAGGATTGAAATTTGGTACAAGGCAGTATGATGGACTATGTGTTTCTAGTGCAAGTATGCCCGGAGATACTCGGAGAAGTTCAACATGCATGGCTGCGAAGCTCGTTGATACTCCTCTTCCGGAGGTTGGAGGAAGGGAGTAGATGCTAGCTCGCATGAGGTAGTGGATGCCACCTGTTTATCGACAAATTGGTGCGTCGCTTATGTATCTGGTCAATACATGATCCGATATATGCTATGTTGTTAACCAGCCTTTTGCAAGCTGTGAGTTAAGCCTACCAGTCTTCGGAAGGCAAAGGCAAGAATGTATATGCGTTATCTTAGAGGCACATCAGAGATATGGCTTGTCAGGTACGTACGATGAGGATGAGGTGAAGCTTTGTGGTTTTCACTTGGATGTAGATTGGGCAGTGGAGCCCAACTTACGTAAAGAGCACATCCGGAGGGATCTTGGTGATCCAGGGTCAGACAATGTCTTGGTACTGCAAGTAGTGCGCAGATCCGATGGCACTCAGCCTGCATGCAGGCTGAGTATATGACAGTAGCTTTGGCTGCATGCGAGGCCATATGGATGAGGAAGATCCTGTCTAGTTGTTCGTCACCACTGGAGCCTATCGTGATTTATTGTGATAAAAAAAGTTGCATTAAACTCTCGGCTGAATCTAGTATTTCATGATATATCCAAACACATCTGCACATCAGTAGTACCATCATATCGTATATTGTGTGGCACGGAGAATCATGTTACTTTCATACATTCCCTACCGAGGATCGTGATGCCGATATCTCTAATGAAAGGCGCTCACCAGAGAAAATTCGAATAACACGGAGAGGCAGGATAGTGGGCTGCGATAATCCATATCTTGATGAGAGGGAGTGTTGAAAATGCAACAGATGATGGAGTCTCTAGTGCAAAAGCAGTTCCTTCACTAAGTGGGCCCGCAAAGTTGATTTTTGGTGCAAAAGTCTATTTTTAGACTATGTCTATTTTTAGACATATGGATCATGGTCTATGAGTTGCAGGATGCTATTTATGGATGATTATCAGTCGAGTTGGTACATAGATGGACCTTTATTTTTAGACATTAGGGCGAAATATATTTTGTAGACTCTGCTACAATACATAGAACGCATCAAATACTATTAACCCTTAATAATATTTAGACTATAAACATTATCTTATCCTCTTGAGCACTTTGAGTTTGATGCTTGGATGTGGCACATGCAATCGACAAGTGAAATACGCTTTGTCCTAAGGGTTAGTTGAGCCATTACATGGTTGACTTTGCATTAGAACTCATGTGGCATGAGTTTAGTGGAGTTGATGAGACAATTGGTGGAGTTGATGTTCGGCATACCTTAGTTGAACTAGTTGTATTTAGTCTCATCGATAAATACACTAGTAGAGGAGTGCATGTGAATTAATTATTAATTAATTCACTAATTATTAACTCATAAATCAACTAAAGAATACATCGCTTAACCGTAATGCATGGATAGTTCGAGAGAGACCGAGTGTTAGAGATGGGTGAAAGGGTGAGTGTGAATATCGCTGTCAGACTAGTACCTCGTGCATGAGGAGTTTGCAGCACATTATCGATGGAGATTTCCACGAGGATCTGCACTAAAGATCAAGCCAGAGATTCGAACTTGGATCTCATTCATTGTCTACATCTTGGATTGCGCAGTAGAGAGTGCACTTTAGTAGGAAGGATTTGAACCTCGTGACTTGTTCAAATCGAGCTAGTTTGTGTGTCCTTGGAGATAGTATCGAGTACTTGTGAGGATTATTGTACTATGATTGTTACATGTTCTCTATCATTATAATATATATATAGTTTGGGGTTTTCAGCTATCATCTTTCCCCATTACATACCGTGTTATATGTGTGTTTGATTATGCTTTTAATGTGCGTATGTGACTCGCTCTTCATTTCACATATCATGATCAATTGTAGAAGAGGTTATGTATTATGCATGAAGCTTAAATAGTGTGTAATCAGATAATCTCTGAATAGATTCATCTAGTATCTCAAATTTCTACACACATTAGCAACACCCCCTAGAGAGGCCATCCATCCAAAACAAATCCACAAATTCCATCCTCTTTAAAGCTTCTGGCTCCGAAATCTCAGCTCTACACAGGATAGGATATATACTGCATCTCATCCGTAACTCAAATCCTCCTCATCATAGTAGATGACCCAGTAGAAGATTCTCGTGGCAGCTTCGAACCGGCAAATCTAGCTGAGCCTGATAGGTCCATCCGTAAAGCAGTATGACTCAATACTAGAACATCCCTCACAGCCTCTGCAGATTCCCTCATTTGATCTGTAAAATTAGCAAAAACCATTTTTAGAAGAAAGTCACAATGTAAGGTAAACTTTGATGATCTTTAGAGCCCCTGACCGATACGTGGTCCTAGTAGAGAAGCCTCACCTACTATACCTCCATACTTTCAGCCTTTTCCATCACTTTGGCTCCTACCACCCTAGATCTACTCAAAATCGATCAGCTAGCCCAAGTACAGATCTTCCATACTCATCCAAACCACTACTATTCAAATCACCCTCAGCCTCATCCGTACTAGCCCTCATGTGTACATCATCCATTGAACTCCCACCATGGTCGGGTATGCAGCGCCTTGGTGTACCAGCACACCTTTCGAAGCCCTTACAAAATGACTCATTAATCCAAAATCTCGCACTTTATCGGAGTTGAGATTACCACATGCTACTAACAACATGTAGATAGAATTAGTGATGCCTTGAATAGAGTGGAAATAGAAGATGAGACCATCAGTAATGAGGATGTTCACCCAAAGCCTTGGCGGAGAACCTCAAAAAATGGTTTCAAGAGCTTTGAACTGCAAACATCATCCACGATCTCCCGTAATCCCCTACCAAACCTTCATAAATAAGTGGAAATCGGGGAAGAACTATTCAAATCCTATCATAATATAACAATATAAAATGAGAAAATGGGGAAAGTGTCCCAGGGATACTACATTAGGTCAAACAGTGTGTTTAATCGCCTCCCCCACCTCACTCAAACTCCCACTTGGTCTCATCCTTAGCAAAATTCCCCGAAGGATTCGACCCGGGATATGAATTATCAACTAAGAGATCATAGGACCCCCCTACCTTGGAGGAAATGCAAAAAGTGGCCATAAGTATACGTTTCATCCTAGCAGAAAAGTAGAGCTAGGACTAGATCGTAAAGGAAAGTCACATACCGGGATGAGGTCTCCCACTTCAGCCCCTTCCTTAGATCCTAGAATAGATGTAGCTAGGTTAGATCGCATAGCGAAAAAATGTGAGAAAAGATATAGTGAAAAGACACCTCTTAGTACAACCTATCAAACCTCCAAACAAAATAATCCAGTTAACCAAAATTTTAGGAGGGAACGAAATGTCGAAAAACAAACCAAGGGAAAATGACCAACAAATTAGGCCACCCTTTAATGAAAATCCATGTGGAAGAAGATGAAAGGGATGTCGTAACCCTGAGTTGATGAAAATCATTTGAACCTTACAGTTCCGCGATAGCGATAGTGAGGTTTACCTCACGTATCAAGAACAATTGCTGTTCTTCTCTCCGGATCAAGATGAATATCCAACTATGAAGATCCCGAAGCATCCCACATAGATTTTTAGAATGCCATAATAGAAGCTCACATGCTAGATGACTCTAGAAGAAACCAAGACAACTCCAAAAAGAGCTAGCTAACGTGCACTCGTTAAAACCCCCGATACCATCCTTCGAAAAGCAGTGGATAGCAACAAACATCATGGTCAAGAAAACTCGACTCAAAACAAAGATAAATCTATTCAAACAAGTCTTGGCTCTGATGCTCCTGTAGTACCTCCACAAAGATTCTCGAGATGGCTGATGTTAAAAAAAATCCCTAAACAAATGTCGAAAAACTCGTAACATAGAGAAATTCATGGCTGAAAAAATTGGAAGCAAACCCCGTCTAAACTACAAGCACTCTTCGCTTTTGAGGGAGAAATCTGCCAACAATAAAGATTACCATGCCTCTCATTAAACTTAGTCGCCCAAAGCTCTGACAAATCCCAAGTGTTAAAGGTCCCGAATATATGAAATGATGCAAACACCCTCATCTAGCCGAAGTGACACTCCTCGAAGTGTTGTTTGGTCCAAAAATAGAAGGGAAATTCCAAGTAGATAGAACCATTTTTCCTTTTACATTAGTTTCAATATCCATGATGAAATCTTTTACATAATGCCATGCTAGAATCCGGGGCCCTACGATAATCCCTCATGCCGAAGGTTGTGATGGAAAGATTAGGCCTAGAAATCACAAGACCATATAAAGACTTTATGTATTCGTTTGACTCAAGTATAGTCAAGTGTCCGGGTTTAATCTAAATATACTTGTTTTAGTTTGGCCCGTAAGGTACCGCAAAACACTCGATCACGTACATAGTGGTAGCAGTACATCCCTCCAAAGTAAGGAATGCTTTTTATCTCGGATCTCAGGGAGCCAAGCTTCAAGAAATATTCAACTTGATATGTCTGTTTATGCCACTATTCCCGTGGTTTGACCAAAATAGAATACTATATCGGGAATCACACATGAAATATATGATCAAGCAGCTCAAGAAAGGCTAGATAACATCCCAATGCACTCCTTGCATTATGATCCTAACTCCCTTTCATTTTATACACCGATGAGGACATTGTAGAACGAAATGCTGTAGATAATTTGAAACAAACTTTGGCCCACCACATCAATCGCACCGAGTTCTCTATGATGAACTAAACACTCGTAATCATCTATGACCATGATCAATTATGTGTCCCTGAGTGAAAGCAGAGTTTGTCTCCTTTTGACATAGGGATGGAGAAAGTAGTTGCACAAACCATTATGTACTACCAAGAAAAATTACTCAACCTTAGGCAAACATCAGAGAATGAACATCGCTTACTTTTTAGAATCAAAGGCATTAGAAGACTTGCATATCTACAAAACCTTTTGGAAATAAGGGGTAGGGGAGCTTTAATGTTCTTGACCATACACTAAATATTTTCCATCTTATAACTCTACCCCTTCGAATGAAACTTTGACTCGTAGCCATAGCAACTAAAGATACATAAAAAACTGTCCGATAAAACTTCTTATGAAAGGATATGATGATCCGCAGCCTAAATAGACTCGGAGTTTTGAACCAAGCTAACATCCTGTCACTCCACCAAAGATCAAGAGAACTCACTAGAATTTGCAATCTTGATCAAAATACTACTTCATATAGAGAAAATAGTGAGAAACACTATGCCACCACCTTCACTCCAAGAAACAATTTACAACAAAATAAAATACAAAAATCTGGACCAAACAATAATAGTCAAAGATAAAAATAGTCTGGTCATAGGATTCCGTTTCGATTTTAGAAGCCACTAATACACTACCCTTGTGACATAAATTTTATCCTTCCTTCCCAAGACCATGATATACCAATGATAGGTGCTGATCATATGTCTTTGCAAGATGATGTTTCGTGTTATAGCTAATGATTCCTTTACGAAGCGAATCAACTCAAAGAACTTTTCGAGTATGTTGGAAGTAGTCCCATTTTCAAACCCGTAATTGCAAATCACTCGGACATCAAAAACATGCTCCTAAAAGCCATGTTTCAAATTCCCGAATTCTACATTTTGATACCTTGATGATGTCATCATATACTTCAAAAATTACAAAGAATATCCGGCATTATTTGAAAAAGGATGTACAACAAAAGAAGGAGTGGAAATCGCAGGTATAAAGAGGTACAACGGGAAGATACGTGGTTGTTGTAGAGATTCATACATGAATCCTTATGTCATGCTTCGAAGAAGATTTCCAAATTTTTTCTTTTCAAGAGCTGAAGTGGACCAAGAGTGGTAGGGAGATCCTTATGAAGATCAGATACTTAAGTTTTTCCATTTCCAAGATTTCTTAAGTTCAAAACGCTTTTCAATCATCAGTATACTCATTGTTTGAAAAAAAATCAAAAAGCTAGAAAAATTAAAAAAAATAATAGAAAACAAAAAAGATGGGTAGTTTGAAAAATAGAAAGAAAGCTCCATGTCCCAAAAAAGTAGTTATTCTGTAGCAAACGCACAAGTCTAAATTCCACTACTAGTGTTCAAATGTCTTGTTCAGCTTATCTAGCCTAATCATAATCGAACATGTGAAATTTATTTGTCTATAAGTTAGTGAGAGGAAAAGATAGTCAACATTAGGTAAGCTTTGGACTTTATCAAAGAGAATAGATTAGGAAAAGATACTCGGTTCCACATGCTCACAGTAACCAAAGAGGAAATCTCAGTGGATGAAAAACAAACTCGTGTATCCTAACCCTGATTTTCTAGATTTCTCATTTTATGAAAAATAATATTTGTGTGCATACTTGTCTGTCATGCCACAAGTACATGATAAATCAAACATCTGATCCCTGATTTGTTCATTTTTTTCAATTTCATGTTTTAGATTAGAGAATAACAAACTGCACAAATAGCTAGCTCTTGATACTTAGATCTAGCATCAGTATGTGCAGAGAATGAAGGAGTTCATCAGCTTAATCTAAACTCTCAATGCGATATAAGTGTAGAATTAGATAATATCATTTTTCAAAAATATTATGTCAAAGGGTTGCTAGTCCAAATGCACACAAAAGAAGAAAAATGTTAGGAAATACAATGGGGTAGGTAGAAATATTAGTTGATGCTAATCATGCTACTCAATTTTTAGATATAGCATCAAGGAAGAGAGAAATGTTTTCATAATGGCTAAAGACACCGGTCTTCAAAGAACTCGAGATCTGACATTATGGACACCTCCCCGAAAAGGAGATGCCCTCACGAAATGGAGCCACCGTTAGTCATCGCATTTTCACCCGCTGATGATGACTACAGTCATTTGCGTCAATTTTCTCTAGTAGCTTCATCTCCATATACTCAAATTTTCCTACCTAGAAAAGACTCCATACAACATTTTTTTTCCCTCCTACCTTTTCAATTAGTCATGATGAGATAAAACCTAATTGTCAAGCCCTATCTAGCCCTCGCATGTACTACCAAACTTGTCCATCACCCAAAGAGAATACTCCAAATCCGTCCCAAGTCCCCCTAAGTTAGTAGTGGCGCTCTTAGGCGTATCCTCCCCTAGCAAATCCATCTAAAGCTAAAAGAACTTCTATCTTACACTATCAACCAGATCATAGATAACCTTCCTATTTTGCAAATAAAGCTTGATTACACCTCTTAGGTCACACCACTAACAAACCTTGATGTGCTCTGATAGCATGCTTATGCCATGCTCAAACTGCATATTAGGTGGATTTACTAAAGAGCTCAATGGTCTTTTCAAGAGCAAGTGTACTGAGTGTTCCACGATGATCAATATTAACATGAGAAGAAAGCTACTTCTCATGTGGTTTTTTAGCCTAGGATGCAAATCATCAGATAGAGAGTTATCTCGACAAAGCTTCGCAACATGTACATGGTTGGTGACTTATGAATATCAAGAAATACTGCAAATGATATCGGGTAAGGTTGCTTCGATGTCTATGATGCATAAAGGTATTTTAATAGCAAAAGATTACATGTCTCAAAGATATGCCTCGATGGCATATTGTCAATTTGATCACTCTTATTTGCTTAACTATGAATAGATGAAGTGACAGTGAAAGATGACGCTACTGGCTGTATTGTAGAGTGAAATTACATCATCATAAAAACCTCCTCCAAGCATGAGCAGGAGGGTTGATTGATCGAGAAAACCTCCTCCAAACAAGATTTGAGAGTTGAATGACCGTGTAGAAACCTCCTTCAAGTAGTGAGTAGCTGGTCGTCATTGGTTGAAAACCTCCTTCATTTAAAAGCGTAGGTTTTGGCAATGTGATAAAGGCGATCCGCTCATTTAATAATAAGAGGGCCATGAATAGAGATATGACCTCATTTAAGGGCGCAAATGTTAACAATGTCTGCAAATTAGCCTTAAAAACTTATGTTTAACACCTTATCTCCAATAGATGAAGCACCACTAACACAGCTGATCCAGTGTCTCAAATATATGATCATACGCTTTCATTGACAAAGGCAGAGTCTAAGTGTAATGGGAGAACAATTGAAGGCTTATGAATAGAAAATGGTGTTAAAAATAGAGGGAAATCAAACTGATGTTTTAAAAGGTGCTTACATGAGTTTCACCGTTAAACACAGAATTGAAAAATACAATGTGAAATCTCAATTGGATGATTATGAATGGAGAAATGTTGTTAGGGTCCGATGGCTTCAAGTAGTGATATTATGATAATCAAAGAGGTTTCGTGGTTTCTTCTATCAAAGAGCTCCTTCAAAGGCAACTTGCAAACTAAAATGAACAAAATTTGTACTGCACTCATCAGATATAAGGAAAGAGTGTATGGCAAGATGTCTCAAATTCAAAACAATATCTAAATAATCAAAACCATATCACTGATCACAATCAAAAGGCCTTTTTATGGATATGTGGAAAAAAGCCTTGTTGTTCCATATTATCTGCATCAGAGGGTTTCTAAAGCCCATTTTCCTTTGACTAATAGATGATCGTTGAAGCCATCGGCGTGGATACAAATGAGGTTCTTCACCCAGAGTCGACAAAGAAATCTCAAGATGCACCTAACAGCTTGATCACACTTCATAGCTGGGCACAATCATCATCAAAATGCCAGGAGAGCAGATTGTCAAAGTAGGTTTTAGAGTGGTGATTTATCTCCTTCCAAGATATGGCAAAGGATGCCTCACTAAATCATTGATATGTCTTTGAAAGTTTTTCCTTTAAGAGTCGAAATAAGCAAGAAGTGACATAGTTTCTTCTTTAATGAGAAACATTGAGAGTTGATAGTAGAAGGGGTTTGTTGTTTCTTAAAGAGGCCTTTTTTACTTCAACAAGATCCATCATCTAGGGTGTCATTAAAAGTGTCTTTGACATAGAAGATATTTTCAAATGAGTTGTTCAAAGATGAGTCTTTATATGTTTTAAAATGATAAAATTGCAAAGATAATGGCTCATGTTTTGGTAAAACGAAAAGCGCCTTTTCAAAAACATAAATCCTCTGTAAAGAATTATTGAAAAGTCGTTTGATTTTTATTTTATATAAGAGGTGGGGAAAATCGTTGCAAAGTCTCATTTTTCAAATTCAAACTCACCAAGTGCTCCCCCGGTTGTTCACATACGACAGAGAAAGGAAGTTTCGAGCAATTTCCAAGCTGTAAGGCTTAAAGCCTACATCGGCGCGCCCGAAGAGTGCGCAACAGGTTTCGTAAGAGAAAATACACAAAGTTTATATAGTTGTGCAACACGCGCACTCGTAGCGCCTGTCACCTTTGCCCGATGCAGACTCGACACCTCTCATTGCATGCAAATGATTCTTCTCGATGAACATGCCGTCTCTCTCTACATGCCCAAAACACCTTTAGAAATGCCTTTGAAGTTGCCCAACTCAATCTACATAGGTCTCTAGCGAATTTCTTCGAGGTATTCCACTTCCCCTCTTGGAAAATTTCAAAGAATGAAAGGGTGTTTGTTAGTGTTTTTTCCATGAGAAGGAAATAAGTGCCTTTAAAACCTTTTCATCATTTAAAAAAATTGAGATAGGCAATGTTAAGGAGACAAGAGTCCTTTGTCAAAGCCGCAGAAACCTTTCTTGATGCTTAGAGGTTCTGCAAAATAGTTTAAAATGTTGTTTTAACAATGGTTTTAAAAATGCAGCTTTAGTCATATAAAGTAGCATAAGAGAGAGACAGATGATTAGAGGGCGTTGTTTTTGAGCAAACTCGCAGAAGTGCTCGTGATTGTCACATCTCCATTGTGTTAGGTGGATGTTTTAAACAATTTTAAAGATCCCTTATTACTTTTAAGAATAGTGATGATCCCATAGGTAAAACAAGAGCAAGACTCGTTTCTGAAGCTTTCAAAGGTGAAAACAATGTTATATAAGGTAAAGCCATGTCATTTTGAAAAAGTCCTCTCGTGTGATGAATAGCCTAACATATGTATGTGCTCTAACTAGTCCCAAAAGCAAAGTGTGTGAGACGTTTTTAAAGTCGAGCTTGAAGGTGTTTTTTGTCATGACCTTTATGTAAGGGAATAGTGAATAGCAAAAAGTGGTATTGATTTGAAGATAAAGGTGTTTATAGCAAAAAAAAATGTTCCTTGTTCTAACAAGAAACCATCAAATCATCCTTTTTTTCAATGCACACTTGCCCAAGCATATGTAATAAATTGGTTGTGCTGCATTTTATTTTGACAAATACTTGTTTATTAGCATCAGTAGATGGCCATGACCTGTTGACTGATAAGGAGGACGGTAGGTGTGGTTGAGAAAAAAACGATTTCAAGGGCCATTTGAGATGCCTCTGGTTTTGCAAAAAACATTCAAAACCAAAATGCCTCCTGCAGGGAAGATAGTAGGAGTGGCCTTCACAGTAGAGTTTGAGCCATGTTTCAACCGAAGAGGTAAATTCTCATCCATCAGCATCTTTGTATTAATCTTTCTCATGAGGTTGGGTGTCTAGAGTTTTAGTCAAAGGGTGCAAGGAGGTGAAAATTTATTCCCCCTTTGAAAAATCTTTGTTCTTTGAGATTTTAAGGGAAACAATTTCAACTAGCAAGTTTGGATTTCAAGTTCTCTCCTAGGTCCACTTTCCAAGGCCACCAAAAAACCCTTATGTCTGGAGAGAAGTGGTTTAAACAAAGCCACCTAGTACTCAGAATAATAAAACCTTTTTTGAATTCGTTAGAGCATAGAGACACATGCCCATCCATTTTTCCTCTCATATCATGACTAGTTATGACCCCCTCATGAAGATAATCATGAAATACTTCACTGATGTATGGAAGCATTCTCCCGTGTCTATGCCTTTACCATGTCCGATTTCTCATGCATGTTCTACAAGTAGCCAAATTTTTAAATCTCCTTTCTTCCTACATAGAATTATTGAGAAAAATGGCCTCCACTGCTTGTAAAAAACCTCCTTCTCAAAGTGAATAGTCTTCGTCTCTTCCATCATTCCCTCATCACAGTTATCATTCTTCATCGCCTGAGAAGAAGGAGTCTACTTGGGATACTTTCACTATACATCCTAGATCGTGACGAGTCCTTCATTTCGTACATCTCCTTCGCCTTCCACTCACCATCCTTCGCCTTCTACAAGCAAACCCATTCAGCGAAGCTCAAATTTCCCATTGAACAAGAAAAGAGCATGATGAGGAAGCAAAGAGCCTGACCAAGATGAGTAAGATGATGATGAGCAAAGCATCATGATGAAATGCAGTAGCTGACACAGGGAGGGAGGAAGAGCATGAAGAAATAGAAAGGGAGTAGGGAAGAAGGGTACGTAGATGAGTAAGATGATGATGAGTAGCATCATGATGAAACAGGCAAGATGATGAACGAGCAGCACAGTTGAGGAAAGGAAGTCACATGAGTGATGAACAACATACTAGGTAAAGAAGGGCAAGATGATGAATTGTGTGCAACACGATGAGGAAAGGCTTTCACACGAAGAAGAAGGGCAACATGATGAATAGGTGCAACACAAGTTGAGGAGGGCAGCCCTCAAAAAGAAATGCAAGAGGGCGTTGAAGGCATCCATGAAGAAACTCAAGACAATGGCACAGAGGCAGCCGACTTTGAGCATGTGCTAGGCTGCCTCTCCTAGGCAAGGGGCCATGCTCTCTTATCCAAAAAGTGGCCAAGCCTCGTACATCAAGGAAAAGGGTGCCTAAAGTCTGAACTCACAAATGTTACTAGGGCCCTCCGAAGCAAGTGGGAGATTGCCCAAGAAGCCCATTTGTCTGAATTTCCCAAGAGGAGGAAGACTAAAAGAGCCACCCAAAGCAAAGGAAAGGAGAGAGCACAAAGCAGCCTATGAAAAGGAAAGGGACTTCGACATAATTCAAACTCGAAAGTGATGATAGCTGAAAATGAAGCCTCGAATCCTAGAAAATCTCTGATCGAATAGAGAAAACCAAATTTATGCTTCAGAGGATTGATCTAGAGAGGGCTAGAAACTTCAATCACTTTTACATTCAAACAAACATGGATGAGTGTATATATGGCGGTATATGAGACACAGCCATCAAATAGCAAAAAAAGGGCCTCCAAGGCACAAGTGATATTGGAATAACTCATGCGTAGAGTTCGATTAGAGTGAAGATGAAGATCAACCCAAGAGGAAAGAAGCTATGAACTGACAAGTGGGGCTCAAAAAGAGCCCTTGCAGAAACAAAAGGAAGAAGAAGCTTCCTTCTCTGAATCTACTCCTCTCACTACATTGCTCACCCAAGAGATAGAGAACAATCGAGAAGTGCATAGGCTTGAGAGGGTAAATGATCACTTGGAAAAATAATTTGGAGAAGGCAATAGAGATTTGGTCCTTCAATGGAGGATGACCAAGTGCACTATGAGAAGCCTCAATCACTGTTTGCTCCAAGGAAATTGAAGGCCATGCAGAGGAAAAACCTGCACGAGGCTCAAAAGAGGCGTCCGACACCACTGAAGAAAGACACCTCAAAGCTCCTAAATTTTGCTCAAACTTTCCACAAAGATGTTTCGAAAACCCTTGAGGTCATGTCTTTACGTGTATATTGGGTGAAATTCGACAAGTTTCGGGGTTTTTTTTCATTTAGGGTTGGCTAAAACTCAGTGGTATCGCCATTTATATTGGGGCATCCTCAAAGGATGAAAATGGTATCATTGGATGCCATAATTTTAGTGGGCATATACTCAGTCTATTTTTAGATCAATTGATGATTATTTTCTCCTCCAAAATGGTGGAAAACACTCACTTTTTCCACACTGCCTGCGTTTATCACACAAGGTCTATTTTTGGGGTTTTTACATACATGTCAGTTTTTGGAGGACTTCAGCTGGTAAGTTTGGAGCAAACTAAGAATTTTCAGAAAATAGACATTCAAATCTTTTTCCAAAAAAGCCATCACGGCTTCATTTAGATATCGGTGAAGGCCTCCAAAAGTTGCCAGTTGGGGGACTTTTCCGTTGATGCATTTCTTGAAATATTTTTGTAAAAAATGAACCTTTTCAAAGTGACTTTTCCTCATGTGCAAGTATAGCTATGTGTGACATGGTTAGTTAGGAAAAGTCAATCATCTATTTCATTTTTTGGCATTTTTGAGATATTTACTTTGAGACATTTTGTGCCTTTAGGCTTTCTGAAGCCTTTCAAAGAAAAAATTCAGATATTTTGGATAGACCAAAGGAGATTGCAAGTTGAACTAGAGGTTTTCCCTCATATTGGGCCTATATATTCTGAAGGCTTTCTATTGTAAACATAGGTTGAACTCGATGAATAGTAAAGCAATATATGGTTATACAAGCTTGGAAAGAAACACTCTGAATCTCACTGCATTTTGGATAGTTTCTGGATGTTTCTGTTGTATGATGAAGGAGGTCTTCATTGTTGGATTCCATGACTTGGTAGAATGGTATAGTGTCTCGTTCGTCTCTCGTTTTGTTTCTGGTTTTCATTCATAATTCCATGTTGGTTGCTTTGCTATAAGGCGATATGAGAATATATTTGAGACATGCCCTCTGGGAGGCACCTTAAATTTCCCTTGTTTCTTTATAGCTTCTATAGTTCTCTTCCTTCTTAGTCATATCAAAGCAATTCTTGATTGCTCTTTGATATCCAAGAAGAATATTGTTTGCTTGTTTTATTTATGGTTTTATGCATCCTAAGTATGATTCACGACATGGCCTTGCTTACTCATGGCTAGTCATAGCTACAATCTCTAAACTTTCTCTTTGATTATTTGATTGTCATTTTTTGAATCAAGGAGGTCTTGTACTCCATCCTTCTACTTTCGTCTAAAACTATGCAATCTTTTCTTTGTCAAAGTGCCCTATAGCTTGAAATACTATGCTTAGGCATTCCTTCATACCGATTTAAGTTTTTTTTTGTCTCAAATGTATTTCCCCAAAGTCTCGATATCTATTTCCTAAAGTTAGAGAGTCATATATCTCTATGCATGGCTTGAATGTTCATTTATGCATTGATCGACGCTTTATATAGTTACATTTATCATGATTAATGGTTTTCCCTACCATGTTTATGTCAGCCTACTAAACTATTTATGTTTGAAATCCTTTGTTGTTCACAAATTTAATGTCCATCTCACTCCATTTTACCCAAATGATCCATTTTACCTCGCTTTCAAATCATCCCTTCAACAACCTCTGTATCACCATCCGATAGCTTTCTTGACCTTTTCGACTCCCATAGCCCAGACTTGATCCAGACATCATCTTTTACCTATCTTAGTCTATTGATTAGTTCATCCCCTCACAACATAAAAACCAAAACAAAAAACCGTACTTCATAACTAGTCTAAAGAAAGCAAGTTGTATACAAATAAGCAAACACACAGATATCCCTTACAAAAATAGAGAGAGCCCTCTCGAGTCCAGGAAGGCTACGTCCCTTGGGCTCCAAAGACTAGTTTGATGTTACAGACTCGTCATTTGGCTTTCCAATCAGCCATATCACGGACACTAACGAAGGTGACCCATTGGGTTCAGTGATATGAGAAACTGCTTCGATACCACTTCTTGTAATGTACACATCAAGTACACCATAAAAAGATAAAAAATAAATAGTTTTACATCTTTATTCCTAGCTTATGAACACACATATATCTATTTACTAGCTATGGTGATTACGTGTGTTACCCCTTGACTATTTAAAACTCCATCACTCATTTTATACGTGCGCAACCATACAGATATAACATACTATGGACTCTAATCGTTATTCCATTCAGCGATAATTCATATAATGTTATTTGGTTTGATCATGCAATAGTTATGTCCAAAATTATATAGTGGAATCTATGTTGGCAACATCTTACAATGGAAATCATGATCATAGTTTTTATTAAAATATGAAGGAATCATGATTAATGGCTGATTACTTTTCTCGGGTTCTATTTATTTATGTATACTATTCATTGACTGGATATTTATGGAGTTATACCCCTTGCATAGATTTCGGGATTACTGCTAACACTTCAGTGCCACCGTCCACCATCGTATCTCGTGGTTTAGGATCTACGTCATGACCCACTTAACTAGTTTAGCATGATCCCTAGCAACCCTAATCGAATTTGTTATTAGTACTCCAGTGAAGATTAGCTCCCTTCATGACCAGCACTCGCTTCCCTACTTGTTCACACCAATGTTTGATCCCCTCGCTAGCTTTGGTTGCCATGACAAACTCTCCAGTAAAAGGGCTGAGCCACCGCAATAGCCTCGTAGGTTTATGTTTTATGGCTTAACAAAAGGTTATTCGGATTTTATGTTTATGCAGTATCTCGATATTTTCTATTGATATGGCACGTGTTGCAGTTTCACTGTGCTCGACTCCTATGGCTGAGGTAGCCCATGATCAATTTTGGTTTGATCTTGGGCTTCGCATCAGTCTTCACAACATCTGCCCATTCCCACAAATGCGCAAGCCCTCAAGTTCATCCCTTAAAATCTGCTACCGTTAGCTTCCGGAGCACAGCTTGGTAGTATCGGTCTCACTCTTACTATTTTCTTTGTCGTTGATAACGGACTTACCACTGCAAATTTATTTTCTTGTCACGATAAGCTGATATATATATATATATATATATATATATAGTATATATATATATATATATGGTTTCTTTCTTTTGCGTGCAAAATTCCGCCTAAATAGTCATAGTATTTTAGATTCCTCACTCTGATATTTTTTTCAATGGCGCATGTAACTGTACTCACTCAATGATGAGTGGTTTTTCTTGCAATTTTTCCTTTCAACATATGCGCTTTGTTTTTCATTTTACTATGCTACCATTCCTTTACGTGCACCGCTTCTATCATCTATTACTTAAACTTCTCGTCGTAAGCCCTAAATGATTTGGAATTGTGGTCGCTACAACGACATTGTATAAATTGAGATAAATTAGTTTTAAGGCACATGAATGCCGCTTATTTGATTTCCTGTATGAGTCTCGAGGGTTTTTCTATATATATGCGCATTAAATTTGTGCAGCTTTCTTGAATCTCTTCGTAAATTTTAAGTTTTTTACTTCTTGTTAATCATGCTTCGAGTACTTAGCTTCGCCCCGTAGAGGAAAAATTCCTTTGTAATAGCATCATTTAATGTTTTAATATTTTCTATAATTAATGGCTTGACTCTCAATTTCTTGGTTGACATATCTTAAATCAAGTTATTTAAGTTTAGCCCGCTCGTGGGGAAGTAATGTCGTAATGGACAATCTTTGTTTATGTAAGATATATGTGTAATTCTATTTGCTATATTTCATTGGTCTTTATTCATCTAAAACTCGTATTAGCTTGAAGAGCTGAGTTGCCACTTCTTCAGTTAGTGTAGATTTAGTTATTTTCTCTATAATAATAATACAGAGAGAAAGTTTCACACGTAGCTATTATTCTTTGCATTGGTCGCTATCATACTTTTGAGTTTCACTCTGTACCATTTTCTTCAAAGTTCAAATATGTATATATTTCATTCATGTAGGGTTTTTTCCTTCTATTCCTTTAGTCGCTTTCTTTCCGCTTCTTGTTAATTGGAGATGTCCTGCGAATCATCTAGATTTCTGGAGTTTTTTATACAAATTCTTTGTTCGTGTATAACGAGATAGTTACGAAAAAGTGACCAGCTTCAAAGTCGAGGTTTCAAACTCGGGACCCCGAGCGTCACAAACTCTTTCGGTAATATTTATAGTTTTTTATTTTTTTCTTTATTTATTTTGAAAGTACCGTGGTTATCTTACTACACTTTCTTTTTTCTTTGAAATGGTCAAGCTATAACTTCAATAGATATATAAATTTGTTACACAAACCCACACACATTCAACGTAGTCCCATAGTATAGTCTAGAATACAATACGAGAGAGACGGATGTATTTTATCCTCAACATGCACGACATAGAAATTATTCATTCCATCAATTTCAGTGGACAATTCCCGCATTAAAGGAATGATGTCAAGAATTTCTCGTATTTTAAATAAGTCTATCTAAACATTTCGTATCAAATAATTTCCGCATACTTATCTCACTTTAGACTCTATTGATGATGTCCCCCACAATGAGAGAGACGATTACTTCCTCGATCTCCCCTTGTGCTCCACACCTAAGATGAGTAGGTTGACAAAATTCGGAAGAGACCTCGATAGGCAGATACATGAATGCCGATATGTTTCCACTAGGCTCACGCACCACTCGAAATCACTCATCTCTCTTCCCTATCCTATCAGTCACAATAGCACTAACACCTCTTTTCCATCCGATGTAATTTTATCCCGCAGGAAAGGTATGTGTCTTTAATCAGTTTTCTATTCAACCACTTCTTATTGTTTCATGGAATACTTTTTACTCATCACTCTTTTAACTTATGGAACCAGCATCGTCCATAAATTAATTTTATTTCAAAAAAACATAATTAATTTATGTTCATAAAAAAATCTTTTTCTCGCCGTAAATAAATGTTTTAGTCTCTTTTAAAATTAAATAACATAACAAATAGCTAGCAATTAAGCCAAGTGTCACAATTTATACCTTAATATTTGTAGTATATTCTAACCTCGTGCAAAATTACTAACAATATATTACTATCTATATCTATATTTCCTTAGGGATAAGGAGGATACTCCATGCATATGTCACCCTTTCCTTTTTGGATTATGGAAATCTTCTGATAACATATTTTGATTAGTTAAAGTAATGGAAAGGAAAATACCCATGCATCTCATTTAAAATATAACAAGTCCTTTTTTTTATTAATAAAATTTTAAATATTAATCATTAAATTTGTAAAATCATGTTGGGGTAAGGTATTTTAGGATGCTAAATCTATTTTTATATTAAAATTAATATTTTAATAATACAAAAATTAAGAATTTCATTAAAAAAAAATTATGAGTGGATTTTTATGATGAATCATGAAAAAAATGAAATTACATTATAAATGAAATTGCATTCTAAGTGAATAATAAATGCAAACTAATAGATTTTACAAATTACATTTATGTATTTGAATTTAAGTATTAGCATAAGTCATTTTATTTAGTAGTCTAAAAAGGTGTGGAATATATATATATATATATATTTATTTATTTATTTATTTATTTTATTTAACTAATTTTCTTTCACCTAGTTAGGGAAAAATAAAATATTTTACTGCAAAAAGTTGTTTAGCTTGTGTTGGACTTTGAAATAAGTTATTTTTATAAATTTAAAACAAAAATCAAATATTTTTTTGGATTTTGAATGAAAGTTATATATGGAGGTTTTCGGTGTTGTTAGACTTTTATAAAGTGTATTTAAATTTTTTTATTTTTTGGAAGTGGTGTTGTAGTTAAAGTAATATAATTTAAATTTTGGTGAGTTATTGCAATAAAAGATACCTTCTAGAACTAAATCGAGAAATATCTCGTATTTATTTCACATTACCAAACTAATTCCATATATTTGATTTAAAATTGAATTGAAAGGTTTTTCTACATTTAGAGTATAAGAAATTTGTGCAATTTCTTTTATGGCCGAATATGGACTGTAGTACAATACACTGAGAAATTATATTAATAATAAAAAGGAGATTCAATATTAGTAATAAATATAATATTTTAATATCATGTATGTATATGTGTATGTGTGTGTATAAAGGGAGAGAGAAGCCTAAATAATGTAGACTAGATGTGATAGGTAGCTTTGTTAAGGCCATGGGGGCTTCTACTATAGGAGCACATGGGTTCATATTGGAGGATATATATATGAGGAAAAATTACATACATATATTGGGGGGATATAGGGAGTAAAGGGTTTTTTATATTGGGAGGTATAAAAAATGTTAATGAAAAAATGGATACCTACAATATATAATGAAAGTAGGGGATTTTTAAATTGCTACGTGTATTGCATTTATATTGGTCAGGGGGTTACTAATGTAGATTTTTGACCTATTTTCCAATATGTCCTCAAATTAAGCCTAGTTTTTTAACATGTTATGGTCACACGTGATATGTTAGGGAGCTCATCTATCTAAGCCCCTGTGATTAAGGCACTCCTTCATATGACATAGTTTTAAAATTGTGTTAAGAGAAATTTAACCATGTTAAATATTGGTGTAAAGTAACCAAGGTTAGATGATATTGTTAAGTAATTTTTGGTGTCTTAGACACACTACTAGTTTCATATGTCAACAAAATAAACATAAAAATAAAACACTAAAAATATTTGAATAGAAATGATATTTTAATGCTGCAATACTTACTTTCAAGAAAATTTTAATCATATGCTTTAGATAAATGTTTTTAAAATCACCAACTCCATAATAATGGAAATTTTATAGTTAATTTTTGTTGTGAATAAATAAATGAAAGCATGAACCTTAACAAATTTTTGATCTAATTTAACTTTTAAAAATATTATTGTTTTTCAAATATAATTTATAAAATGTAATTAAACAATGAAGACATTATAATATTGAAAACTTATGATTTATTATCCCTTTGATTTTTCATTTAATAGAATTGTTAAAAAAGTATGGACTTTATTTGAGTAATTTTTTTTGTAAATTATCAAAGTTATCTTACTATAACAAAACAAAGTTAGTTGATAGTCATGTTTTAATTTGATAGTTGTGTTTTAATTTGGAAAAATATTTTCACAATTTAATTTTAATTAGTCTCTAATTACTAAGAAGTCTATATATTTTAAATAGAGGCCAATATCAATAGAATTTAATGATACAACTCACATTGCTAAAATTGAAAAAATAAATAAAAATAAACTAAACTATTACTTTATCTTAATTTATTAATATTATTATAAATGATAAAAAATATATATACTTTAAGCATATATGTATTTTTAAAAAATATAAGGAGATTCTTAACTATCATCTCCCCATTCTATCATGAGGATTCATATAATACTTATTTATATGATAATTTTTTAAATTAATCAAATTAATTAAAAGAGCTAAAAGCTCATAACTACTTAGGAGATAACTCTCAATCTTTGTTTTCTAATATATTTTATGGAGAGAAAATCCCTACCATACATCTAATAATGATTGAAAAATAAATTAAAACTCTCAAAACCCAATTTCAAAATAGACATGCATAATGTCAAGTTATTCTAGAATATTTTATGGAGGGTAAATCCATACCATACATCTATATATCATTATTGATAATTAAATTGTAAAATTATAGAAACTCTCCCCGAAGCGGTTCTCACTTCAATCGCGTGGCTTTGGGTTCCGTGCGGGTGTTTGGCACGTGGACTTAGCCACGTGGCTACCCCCTCGCTCTCACGTCGATCGCATCTAAGTCGCTCACCTGCCTCACCAGTCATCCCTACGACTCACCTTCGCCTCGCCAAGAACTCGCCTGCGCCTCTCCATAAGATGGAGTCCCCATGGCTTCATCACTCGGTTCGCATCCTTTACATGCTCTTTTCCCTCCTATCGCAACGAAGTCATGCTTCCCGCACCATTATAGGGAGGCATTATGCCAGTTTGTCTCTAGAGCTTGAACTGCGTGCACTTCACACAGCCCTCTGTGATCTTTGCGCTTGAATTGTTTTGCTATGGATTCTCCTACCCGCTCTTCTCCGCCCCTGTCTCCCACTTCTGTGACGCTACTCACTGATTTAGTCCACCCTTCTACTGTGCTTCCTGACCCTGCAATTATGCCTCGCCTTTGCCAGTGTATGCGCTGTAGGAGAGGAAGTAGTCAGGGAAGAGCTAGGCGTCAAGTTTCCTCGTCTCCATCGTCTGACTACTTCACTAGGAATTATCCTGCAACCCGAAGTGGTCATGGCCGTGGGTGTCATGGCACTCCTTTGTCTGACATGGGTTTTTCTTTCTCCCCCGATACCTGTGCCACTAGGGCTAATCCCCTCACTCCGGTGCAAACTGCCCATTTCCGCTTTCAGAGCTCCTTGAATTTCCCCTGCGTCACAATCATTATCACTGTGGAATTCAAAGAAGAGCCCTCTGGCTCTACTGTTCTTCCCCTCTTTAATCAGATGAACCAGGGCGACTCTCTGTGCACTGGCATGAAGCGGATGGCTCCTTGTAGCGAAGGCAAGGATCACTCGACTCGTGGAGGAAGATATGGATGCCTACAGTGCCCAGCTGTTGAAGAATCCTTCCTCCCTCATGTTACCTTAAAGGCATGCTACAGCATTTGTAGGTTTTTGGGTTTTCGTTTTCCCACTGTTTGGATTACTCCTAAGTTGTATTGAATTGTTGATAATTTTGTTAGTTTTGTTATATGAAACTGCTGAAGAGTCGGTTTCCCCTACGTGGGCAACTAAATTTATGTATGTTTGGCAAACTGATAGCCTTCGGGCTCTTAGACTGAGAATGCCCCATAGTTGGGCCAGTACCGTAGAGGCCGGTGCCTCCATGTAATTTTTTGTGCCATTAATAGAATTAGTCTAAATTTAGAAAAAAAAATTATAGAAACTCTATTTCCTAATTATTGATAATTAGGTGGATGGTAGGGATTTAACCTCCTCAAAATGTTCTAGAATATTCTTAGTAGTAATAACGTTATCTCAAAACGAGTTATACCCTTTGGCTATTTTCTTATCAAATGTATCAATATCTTTATAGCTTTTGGACATGTCAGAGTTGATAACCTGCACTGGTATTCACCATAAAATATATAACTAAATTCTATTCAAGTGGGTGGGAATGTCCATAATTAACAATGTTAAGAATATTATTTCATATTATTTTAATATATATCTTTAACTCATATATTATTTCAATAGCCTTAGGAAAAATAAATTTTTAATTTAATTAATATTTAAAATGTTTCTTTTAAAATTTTGAGATGTAATTTCATATAATGTAAGCATGTTTACTTTTGACTAATCATTTATTTTATACAAAATATTTAATTTATATGTAAAGTGTGTGTATATAAAGGACGATTCTTTTTTATGTTATATAACTGTTTGCTAGTTATTTTGAGATATAAATTTCATTTTCATTATATAATTAATATAATATTTAAAGATAGTGTAAAAAAACTTTTATTAAAAAATCTATATAACTGTTTACATTTGATTTGAGATTTGACTTTTTAATTTTTGAAATATAATTAATTTGGTAAATAGAAATATATTTTTAGAAGACTAGATAATAGTATGTTTTCTATTTTAAGATTTCATATTCATTCTGTAAAATATAATTGATCTAATATATATGAAAATAATTTGAGTATCCTGGTGTGTATGTTGGAGTTTACCTTTTTAAATGGGTGTGTATGTTGGATTTTACATTTTAAATATTGTCAGAATAGTAATGTAAAGTGTGGATTTCAATTACAACCATGGAATCTTTTGCTCTTTTGATTTTCTTCTCAAACCAGAGAGCTTTGTTTTATATATTTTTAATTCTTTACTTTGCTGCTGATTTCTAATTGAACCGTTGGTTTTTCGCCTTGTTAAAATAGACTGTTGGCTTTTTCTTTCTTTTCAATTCTTCAGAGCTGATTAGATTGTTGTTTGCTTTTTCAAAATTGCTTTTCTGAAAATTGTAACGGTATTCTTGGCCATGTTCGGAAATGGAATGTTTGTTGTTTTCTTTTTTCAACTTTCTTTTTTGAGAATTGTAACGGTATTCTTGGCCGTGTTTCCTTGTATAAAGCCATGTGATATGTTCTTTGATAGCCTATAAGGATTCCGAATGGATTCCGATCAGTGGGAGAGGCATGAAAACCCTTTTCATGGTGGCTTGTGTCTCTATATACTTTCTTGGGCATCAGAGCAGAGGCATGAAACCCTTTTCATCCTAAAGTCAATGAAGATGGTAATGTTGGTCGAGATGATGTTACGTTTTTCCATATAAAGGTAGAAACGATTTTCATCATTTATTTATTTATGAACTCAACATTAGTTAAGGAAAACCTCTTCTCCAGTCTTTTTTAATGTTTGCTTCAGATTTATTATTTAAAATTGTGGTTTGGGATACAAGAAGTTCTCTCTCACGAGGGTTTCCGGATATTCGTAGATATCCTAAATTGGTTTACTTCATTAACGATATATCTTTAAAGGGTGACACAAAACCAATAGAAATGTTTTCTATCAATTAGATATTCTAAATGCATTTAAATTCCGCCTGTCTAAGCGTTGGTGAAGCTCAGGCTCCACATATCTTAGAATTTTTTTTATTAGCTTATCTTTCTTTAGCACACTACAATTGCAGGTGTATTTTTCAGAAATTTCTTCCTCATTATGAAGTATAGTATGAAATAATTTAAGCTATAGGAGGGTTCCATGTTAAGAGATCGCCAGCAATCTTCAGATTCCATTTACAGTGAGGAATTCAAGAACGGATGTCAAGTTGATAAACAAACAATGCAAATAGCGTAAGTCCATTTTATTTTGATAAAAATTTTCCATGTCTCCTAAACAATTTTACAGTGGGAGAATTGATCCATCTAAACTTAGCTTATATGCTCGAGAAACAAAAATTATAAAACCATTTTTCAGTTGTAAAATTGTTTTTGAACACCCAAATATTAGTAAGCTCTGTTTCTTGAGCTTCATTAATCTTATCCCAAATATTGAGTCTGCTATTTCTTGGACCTGGGTATTGCGCCTTATATAGTCAATAATATAATCAACCCAAGAAAAAATATATTGAAAATAACCAGTAGAAAATTTGTTAGACCAAAAAACAAAACTCAGATGTGATTTGAGCATGACGTGCATGTTCCACGAGTTCTGCTTGAGCGATCACTAGGTTTTGAAATGATTGGTCCCTCTGTATGAGCGGGCCTTCTACTAAGGCCTTTCTAGATCTCTCTCAGTTTGGTTTGAAGGTCCCTCTGTATTTTTGCTATTTCCTCTTGGTTTGGGATTCACAGTATATTTGACTTGACTAATACTAGGATCGTGCAACGGGGATTATTTTGTTTCATATCTTCATTCAGTGCGTGTCTGGTTATACATTGAAGGATATTGGCACGACGACTGAGAAAATATAGTTGTCCGAGTTTAGTAATCGAAAAGGGAGAATGTCATTAAATTTATGTAATTTTTGTATTTAATATATATTCTTTTTTCTTATATTTTAATACAGTTTCAGATACCTTATATTTAGAGAATGCTTTACTGTAAGGAGATCGTAGATCGTGTAAATAGGTTCAAATCAATATGGGGTAAGGTATGCACAATTTCTCTATGCTATTGTTAATTTTTTTACAAATTTCATTGTTTTTTTAGTTTAGGAGATAATAAAAAATAAAAAGGTTATTGAGTATTTTTGCTAGTTGAAGGATATTATTAAGAGATTTGAAAACTTGAAGGGTTATTTGTTATTTCTATTTTATTTATATCATGTATGCTCCACTTTCTACTTTCTATCCATCTAGTTCACATTTAAATGAGAATGTGATGCAAGATGAGTGCTCATAGATTGAGGGTTAATATTCTGCATACATTATTCCCTATTCTTATACTCACTTTTTAGCATCATAATATGTATGCAGAGTCATTGCTCGCTGATAGACGATGGATGCTTCTAAAAAATGTAAAAGTAAACCACAGTCTTAATCTGAAAATCAAATTACATTGCTCACTGATAGAGCGATGGATGTCGTCCAAAATGTTACAAAAGTTTTTACTGTTTACTGTTGTTGGGAAAGTTAAATTTGTATAAACAGTTTTGACGTTATAAAAATAACGAAATAAGTGTAGACTATAGCCATTGTACATGATATATGTTGAATCGACCTATGGACACAAACTGGATCACAGAATGATATAAAAATCACAGAGATGCTCATTTCACATGTCTTTCAAACCTAACATAGCGAGTCGAATTGACACATAACACATTAGAATTATGGTGCACACAAAATACTCTATTGATCAGGTTTTAAGGTAATTAGCGTTCAGTAAAAAGTGAACAAACACAAGACATATTTCTATGTATCCTTTCGGAGAAAATCTTCTTGGGTTGGAAGTCCGTAGTAGTTGGTTTTGAAATCTGGTGGTCAATTTGAATCCGCAAGTCATATGGACACAGGTTTAGTAAAGATTGGAAACTGAGGTTATGTTGTTGAAATGATTGTATTTTATTTTACTTTATTTACTCTATTTTTCATTAGTTTGTTTTATTTTACTCTTCACATACTTTTTCATTATATGTTATATGTAATAAAATATAACCTATAAACAATATGATATTTACTGTATAAATTTGATATAAAAATATATTTTATTTGAAAGAAATAAAATGTATATGTGGGTTTTATTTTTTTATGTTTTAATGAAGGGGGTGTGGGGTGAGATGAAAAAAAAGAGAGATTTTTAGAGAGGAGAGGAAGGAGACGAGAGTGGGAAATGGGAGAGGAGGGAGGGTCAAAGGGATAGGGAGGGAAGGAGAGAAGAAAGGAAAGAGATGAGTGATGAAGTTGGAGAGGTAAGGGGGTGAGAGAGTGGGATAAAGAGAGATAGAGGTAGAGAGTAGGGAGAGATGACAAGAGCGGAAAGAGGGAGAGGAGATGGAAAAAGAAGGGGAAGAGGTCAAGGAAGTGGGAGAGAAGGGAAACAGTGAGTGGAGGAGTTGGTAAGGAGAGATGTGGAGAGTGGGTAAGAGGGTAGGTCTAGGAATTTTTTTTGTGAGAGACGGAGGAAAGGGGAGAGAGAGAGAGAGAGAGAGAGAATCAGAGTTGTAGTGAGAGAAATGTAGATGAAAGGAGTGTGGAGAAAGAAAGAGGGAGCAAGAGAAACTTAGAGCGAGAGAGAGAGAGAGAGAGAGAGAGGAGTTGGGAAATTTGATTGGTTGAGTGAAGGTGGGGAGGGTGATATGGGAAAATAGTGCATGGAAATTAAATAGATATGGGATGGAAATAAAGATGTTAGCCTCAAAACGAGAAGGGTAGAGAGAGAGAGAGAGAGGGGAGAAAGAAAAGGAGGGCCAAAGAGTGAGAGAGGGAGGGAGAGAGAGTGGGAGGGAAAGGCAGGAGAGAGAATGGGGAGGGAGAGAGAGAGGGAGGGGGGACGAAGGATGGAAGGAGAGGGAGAGGGAGGTGGCGAGGGAGAGAGAGAGGGGGGTGGGACGGATGGAAGGATATGTAAAGGGAGAGAGTGAGAGAGGGAGTGAGAGAGTTTGATAGAGGCAGAGAGTGCAGAGTGAGAGAAAGAGAGAGACAGGGAGGGAGAGAGGAGAGTGAGGGAAAGAGGGATAGTGAGAGAGGTAGGTAGAGAGAGATGGAGAGAGGGAGAGAGAGATAGAGATGTAGGACAAAGAGAGAGGGAGAGGCAAAGGGAGAGGGAGAGAGAAAGAGAGAGGAAGTGAGGGAGAGAGATGAGAGTAAGAGAGAGGGCAGTAGAGAGAGAGAGGGAGAGTGACAGAGGGAGAGAGGGAGGGAGAGATAGAGATGGAGGGACAAAGAGAGAGGGAGAAAGGGAGAGGGAGGTATGAAGGGAGAGAGAGAGAGAGAGAGGTAGTGAGGGAGGGATGGAGAGAGAGTGAGGGGGAATGGTGAGGGAAAAGAGAGAGAGAGGTGTAAAGGAAGAGGGAGATGGAAGGGAAAACGGGTAGGGAAAGGGAGGAATGGATGGAGGGTGGGAGGGAGAGAGAGGGTTGTGAGAGGTTGAGGGAGAGAGAGAGAGAGGGAAGCAAGGAGGGAGAGAGCAAGAGAGAAGTTGAGGGCAAGGGAAAGGAGAGAGAGAGTGAGAGAGAGAGTAAGAAAGAGAGAGGGGATGGGGACAGTGAGAGAGAGAGAGGGGGAGGGGGAGGGTGAGTAGAGACGAAGAGATAGAGAGAGAGAGAGCGAGAGAGATGAATTCGAGGGAGTGTGGGAGAGAGAGAGTAGCAATAAGGGTGAGGGAGATAAAGAGATAGAGGTAGAAATGGAGAGGAACATGGAGAGGGAGAGGGAGGGAAGGAGGGAGACAAGTGAGCGCGTGAGAGAGAGTGAGAGAGAGAGAGAGAGAAAGAGAGAGAGGATGAGTGAGAGAGAGAGAGAGATAGAAAGGGAGGGAGTGACAGAGAGACAGAGATATCGAGAGAGAGACAAATACCGAGGGAGAGAGAGCGAGGGAGGCTAGAAGGGAGAGAGAACGAGGGAGGGAGGGTACTGAGTAGTAGAGAGCTATAAGGAGAGCAGGTAAAGAGAGATAGGAAAATGGAGGGAGGGAGAGAGAGAGAAACGGAGAAAATGAGGGGGAGGGAGAGGGTTAGAGATGAAGATAGAGGAGGAGAGAAAGGGCAAGGAAGTATCTGAGAGGGGAGGAGGAGGAGAGAGAGAGAGAGAGCGGAGACAGAGAGAGGGAGGGAGGGAGAGATAGATAGAGTGTAAGGAGGAGAGAGAGAGGGAGGTATAGGCAGAGAGAGGTATGTAGTTAGAGAGAGGGTGGGGTGAGGGGTGGAGTGAGGGTGTGGATGGGGGGCCTAGGGATGGATCAAAGTGAGGGAGGGAGGGACGAGGGGGATGGGAGATAAGGAGAGAATGAATGAGGGAGGGAGGGAGAGATAGAGGGAGGGAGGGACGGAGAGGGAGGTAGAGAGAGATAGGGAAAGAGGGGGAGGAGGAGAGAGGGAGGGAGAGCAGGAGGGAGAGGGAGAAGGTTAGGGAGATGGAGATAGATGGGGAGAGAGAAGGCAAGGAAGAGGGGAGGGAGTGGGGGGAGAGAGAGGGATGGAGGGAGTATATAGAGAGATCGTAAGGAGTGAGATGGAGGGAGGGAGGGATAGAAAGAGAGAGTGTAAGGAGTGAAAGAAAGGGAGGTAGGGAGGGAGTTAGGGTGAGACGCGGGGCTAGGGATGGAGAGAGAGAATGAGAGAGAGAGAGAGAGAGAGAGTAGAGAGGGAGATGGAGGGAAGAATGCAGTGTGAGAGAGAGAGAGAGAGAGAGAGAGCGAGAGAGTGGGAGGGAGAGAGAGAGAGTGACTGGGGAAGGGATGGAGAGAGTGAGCGACGAGGGAGGGAGGGAGAGAGCGAAGCGAGGGAGGGAGGGAGGCAAGGAAGGGAGGGATAGACAAAGAGTGAGAGGGAGGTTGGGAGAGAGAGAGAGAGAGAGAGAGAGCAGAGGGGGGAGGTAGAGGTGCGAGAGATAGAGAGTGCAAGGGATGCCGGAGGGCAGGAGGGATAGATGTAGAGAGAGAGGGCAGATATGGAGAGATAGGGAGAGAGAGAGATAGAGAGAGAGAGAGGGTTAGGCAGGGAGAGAGATAGGTACGCGAGAGAGAGTGACATTTGGGAGGGGAGAGAGTGAGAGAGAGTGCCCGGGGAGGGAGGGAAAGAGGGAGAGAGATAGTAAGGGATGAGATCGAGGGAGGGAGGGAAGAGAGGGAGGGAGAGTGTGGGAGAGAGAGAGAGAGGGGAGATAAATAAGAAGAAAGAGAGTGAGGGAGAGAAGGTGGATGGAGGGAGTATGACATACATGAGAGGGACAACGATGGAGGGAGAGAGAGGGATGGGGAGAGAGAGAGAGGGAGAGGGAGAGAGAGCAGGCAGAGAGAGAGAGAGAGAGAGCAGAGGGTGTGAGAGATCGGGGCAAGGGAGAGGGATAAAGGCGGGAGGGAAGCAAGCAACGAGAGGGGGGAGATAGGTAAAGGAGTCAAAGGGCAGAGATAGGGAAAGGGAGAGAGAGAGGGATAGGGAGAGAGAGATAGAGCAGCGATAGATGGACAGAGATGATGGAGAGGGAGAGGGAGATGGACGGAGATTGACATAGAGCGAAAGAGAGAGAGAGAGAGAGGTAGGGAGGGAGAGATATGGAAAGAGGGAGTAGAGAGAGAGAGAGAAAGGGAGGGGAGGGAGAGATAGGGAGATGGAGGGAGGGAGGATGGAAAAATAGGGATGGAGATTGAGAGAGGGATAAAGAGGGGAAGAGAGAAGGAGAGGGAGGGAGCGAGTGGAGGGTGAGGCATGGAGCTGAGGGAAGGGAGACAAAGAGAGTAGAGGGAGGGAGATAGATAGAGGAGGGAGAGGGAGAGGGAGAGCGAGAGGGAGAGGGAGCGAGGAATGGCGGGGAGTGAGAGAGAGAGAGAGACAGAGAGAGAGTAAGGGGGAGACAGAGAGAGTGATAGATAGATAGATAAATAGAGCGAGATGGAGTGAGGAGGGGGGAGAGAGAGAGGGATGGAGAGAGATACATAAAGAGAGAGGGAGGGAGGGAGAGAGAGATATATGAAGAGAGATAAGAGAGAGGGATGGAGAGAGAGATATATGAATAGGAGAGAGAGAGAGGGAGAGGGAGAGAGAGAGGGAGAGAGAGACAGCGAGGGGAGAGCAAGAGAGGGGGAGGAGAGAGAGAGAGCGGGCAGGTAGAGAGAGAGAGGGGGGGGATAGAGCACGAGAGAGCAGGAGGGAGAGAGTGAGAGAGGGAGGGAGGGGCCGGGCGCAGAGAGGAAGTCGAGGAACGAGGGAGAGATAAGGAGATAGGGAGGCAGAGAGAATGGATGGAGAGATAGTAGAGATGTAAATAGGATAGAGCAACGTGTGTAGGTAGGTAGGGAGGGAGAGAGACTTTAGATATAGAGAGGGAGAGGGAGGGAGTAGGGATGGAGGCAGGGAGGGAGAGAGAGAGAGAGAGAGAGAGAGAGAGAGGGAGAGAGAGAGGTAGAGAGGGAAGGAGATGAGAGAGAGGCAGAGAGAGAGGGAGAGGGAAAGAGAGACAGATATATATAGAGATGGGAGGGGGGTGGTTGAGAGAGGGGAGAGACGTGCAGGGAGGTTGGGAGAGAGGGGCGAGGAGGGTGGGTTGTGGAGAGATAGATAGAGAGATTGAGAGAAGGGATCGTGAGAGAGAGAGAGGTGA
The DNA here is from genome assembly GCA_034641835.2 of Pinus albicaulis. Taxonomy (NCBI): domain Eukaryota; kingdom Viridiplantae; phylum Streptophyta; class Pinopsida; order Pinales; family Pinaceae; genus Pinus; species Pinus albicaulis. The sequence continues at coordinate 322,213,570 of CM076577.1, read as the reverse complement.
GGGAGGGAAACATGAGTAAGAAGCAAGGATGGAGAGGGGGAGAGAAGTGAAAATGGAGTGGCAGAGAGAGAGTGAGAGGGAGAGGGTGAGGGGGTGAGATAGAGAGAGAGATGAGTAGGGAGATGGCCGGGGAGACAAAACAGAGAGAGGGAAAAAGTGGGAGACGAGATAGAGACGGAGGGGAGGGAGGGAGGGAGGGAGGGTAGGGAGATAGAAAGAAAGAGTGAGAAAGAGAGAGAGGGAGAGAGAGGGAGAGACAAAAGGGAGAGGGAGAGGGAGAGGCAAAGTGGAGTAGGGTAGGGATTTAACCTCAGCAAATGTTATAGAACATTTTTAGTAGTAATAACATATTACAAGTCAGATTTATCTCAAATGAGTTGTACCTTTGTTTTTCATAATGTCAATTATTATATATTTTTGGAGTATGCTGCTGCTGGATAACTCATGGTATTAGCCATATATTAAATCCCTATTTAAGTGGATGTAAATATCCATAATTAACAATATTAAGAATATTATTATATATTTTATTATATCTTTTAACTGTTTGTTTTATAGGTATTTTAATATTACTAACTCTAGGGAAATTAAAATAGTTACATCTTTAATTAATATTTAAGATGTTTTTTTAAATTTTTGAGAAGATGTAAATTCATAATAACTGAGATTATTTTAACTAATACCTAATTTATAAATGTATTAATATATATGTATATGGTTATATGTACACTCATTATATTAATATTTTATTAATTCTTTATGTTATATATTGCTATTTATTTTGAAAAATTAATTACTTAAAATATAATTAATATAATATGTAATATATTATATAAAAAACTTTATTAAAAACTATAATGTTTACCTTTTATTTTGAGTTTGAAATATATTTATCCGTATAGAAATAGAGGGTCTTTATAAAGATTGGATAATTATTGCTTTATTTTAAGAGATTTCATATTCATTCAGTGAAATATAATTATTCTAATATATATGAAAGAAGAATTTTTTATGTAAATGATATGGTGGATATGTTGGCCAGAATAGTAAACATTTTTTTAATGAATTCACTATGCTACTAAATCTTGTTTTTCGATTTCTTCAAACCAGGTATTGTCGAATATTTTTTAATTCTTAAAAGCTGATTCTAATTGAACCGTTGTTTTCACCTTGTTTAAACATACTCTTGCTTTTTTTTGCTTTCATCTTCTATTTGTCGAAATGGAAAATAAGCGTCGCATTTTTCGAAATTGCTTTTTTGAAAAATTGTAACGAATTCATGGCCACGTTTGGTTTGGAAACGGAATAAAGCTGTTGTCTTTCTTTTTTGAAATTTTTTGAGAATTGTAACGGTAGTCTTGCCTGGTTTTTCCGGTAGTGGTTACGTGAGTAGCCTGATGGCCTTTGGTGATCTGGACAGAATGTTGTTGCAGAAGTTGCGCATGTGCCTGATATATTTGGTGTCAAAGCAGAGGGGAGGAAACCCTTTTCATGGTAAAGTCAATGAAGATGGTAATGCCTGCGGAGATGTTGATGTTGAAACTCCTTTTCATGGTGTCCGGAACATGTACGTTTTGTAACGTCAGTGGAGATGCTGCTACTCTCTCTTCTATATTTTCTGAGGAACAGAGTAGAGGTAAAAACTCTTTCATCATTTTTCTTATGAACTCAACATTGTAAATGAAAACCTCTTCTCCAGTCTTTTTTAACGTCGTCTCGATCGTTATTAAAACAGGTTTGGGATATCTTGTGCTCCTCTGTGAGGGTTTCAAGATATCTAGATAACCGATTTACCCACATATTCGCAGAAGTGCCTACAAATCAATAGAAATGTTTTTCATCTAATCAATATTCAAATGCATTTCAAATTTTGCCCGTTTAGGTGCTGGTGAAGCCCAAGCTCCAGACATTCAAAATAATTATTAAGTCATATTTACACTATAAATTTGTAGGTATTGGGAGAAATTTCTTCCTCGTTATATATTCAGCGGTCTTTTTTGTTTCCTAGAGGTTCCATAAAGACGTTATCATCCTTGATCTTACTGCAGTGAGAATTCAATACGTTAAGGTAAAAAAACAAGCAAACAGTAAAACCATTCGGTCGAAAAAATTGCATGTCTCAACTTAGCGTATATAAACTAAAAAAAGAAAAAATTGTAAACTATTTTCTGTTGTAAAATGTTTTGAAAAAACAACATATATAAGTTCATTTTGAGTTTATTGAATGAACTGTATTATTAGTCTGTTATTTTTTTGACCTAGAAGAAAATGAAAATTGATAATTAACTTGAGAAAAAAATATTGAAATAGTCCAGAAGGCACCAGTTAGACTAAAAACAAACTACAAATGATTTGATGTATATAAAGGTTCCATTGAGGTCACTTTATTTACTTACTAGGTTTTTTGTTTGTTGTCCTCTGTAGAAGGTCATACCTTTCAGATCTCCCAGTTGTTTAGCGTCCTCTTGTATGTTGCTATCTCCTCTGGTTTTGGATTCGCCATTTTCACTAATACTAACGGGGATTATTTTCTTGTTTGTCTGTAATGTCGAAGTATGCAGAGTAAGATAAAGTATTAGGATTTGATTTTGAATGAGATGATGTCGGTATTTTTTCCTAGTTTGTCAGAAAATATATGTTGATTTGTACACTAAAAGGAGAGTGTCACTAAATTTAATTTTTGTATTTAATATATATTATTTCCTTCTTATATTTTTAATACGGTTGCAGATACCTAAATAGAGAATGCTACGTGTAGATCGTGTAAATGGGTTCAACAATATGGAGCATATGCACAATTTCTATGTTGTTGTTATAATTTTTACAAATTGATTGATTTTTTTATTAGTTTAGCGATATACAAAATAAAAGGTTAATATTTTGTTGTTGTTATATTTAAGAAATTTTAGTGAATCCTAAAGAATTTTTTTTATTATTTACGTTTGTTATTTTTGTTGTCGAGGTGATATTAAGAAGTTTGAGAACTTTAAAGGCATTTTTTGTTATTTTAATGCAGATGTGATATATTCTTAAAAATAAATTGTCGTTAATTTAAACGATATTCATTTCGTTTTGGACTAAAGAGATTGCACCAGAAAGCAATTAATAAATAACACTTTAGTTTAAATGATAGGAGATTGAGATTTTTTTTATTAATTTTATGGTAAATATTAATTTAATTTTATAAAATAATATAATAATTTATCTAAATTTTATAAAAATAAAATTATTTACGGTATAATTTAAAAATATATATATTTTTATCAAATATATATAATTAAAATTATTATCATTATCAATATTATTTTATTATAAATTGTTTCATATTTTTATTAAGAATGTCTTCTTGAATTAAAAATGAATTAAAACTGCCTATAATTTTAAACTTATATTCAACTTGTGTTATACTTCCAATTTTATTTTTTCACTATCCATTTAAATAGAAAATGATGTAAGATAAAGCCATGTATTGAGGGTTAATATTCTACATAATTATTATTTATATCTACTATAATATATATGTATATTCAGAACAATTATAATAGATGGATGTTCTAAAAATGTAAAAGTAAACTACTACTTTAACTTAAATAAACTAACGCTATATATTATAAAGTTTTATCAGTATAAATTAAATTTATAAAATAATGATATAAAAATCATGTTAACTAGATCATAGCTTATCATTACATAGAGGTTAATTGATCAAGGATACTGAACTAGATTTTAATGGAGTATAAAAAACGTATATTATTTGAGGAATTCAAATATATTATATAGTAGAATAACATATACATATTATTATGTTTTTATTAAAATGGTCTCATTTGGACTAAAGTTGTTAATTGGCGGCCAATAAAAAGAACAAATACTAGAAGATTTCATGTATCTTTCTTGGATAAAAATCTTGGTTAGAAGTCCAGTCGTGGTTTTCAAATCTTACCACTAAGTTAAATTGAACTATAGTGGACAAAGGTCTAGTAAACATTGGAACCGGCAAGAGAAGAAATGATATTTCATTGCACTTGATATAAAACTATACTTTATCAAAAAAGAATGTACAAATATTTTTTTTAAACAGGGATGTGGGGCAGAGAGGAAAGAGAGATTTTGAGAAGAAAAGAGTATGAGAATGAAGGTGAGTAGAGTCTGAGAAGGAGAAGAAGGTGAGAGATAAGGATGGCTGAGAGGCAAGGGCAGAGGAGTGGAATAGAGAGAGACAGAGGTGAGATGTATATGAAAGAGCACGGAAAGGTAGGAGAAGACAGGTTAGTTGATGGATGGAGTGGCGAAGGAGAGAGGAGAGAGAGATGGATATATATAGAGAGGGGGAGAGAGAGGAGAGGAAGGAGAGAGGGAAGCAGGAGAGATTCGGGAGAGAGGAGGAGGAGGAAAATAAGAGGGTTGACACGAGGCTGATAGAGGGTAGAGAAAGGCTATAAGAGATAGATATATATATAGTCAATGGACTGAGGAGTGACTGAGAAGGAAGAGAAAGGCAGAGACAGAGTGAGAGGAGGGAGCAGGAGGTATATATATATATATATATTATATAGATAGATACAGAGAGAGAGAGGGGCCGAGAGAGAGAGAGAAACAGAAGGAGAGATGTGAGAGAATAAACAGAGATGATGAGGAGGGAGAGATGGATGGGTTGGTATTTACACAGAGGGTGGAGAGTAGGAAGAAAGAGGGAGACAGAGAGTGAGAGAAGGATGAGTAAGAGGAGAAGCATGTTATATGGATGTGAGAGGGGAAGGGAGAGAGAACAGATGTGTAGGAAAGGAGTGGATGAATAATAGTAAGATAGAAATGATAAGAACGATGCTGGAGAGGCAGAGGGAGAGGAGAGGAAAGCAAACAGTGAGTGCAGAAAGAGAGGGAGTATACAAACAGACTGGGGAGATAAGGAGGGAGTAAGAGAGACAGAAAGGGAGTGAGTTGCTGAGAGGAGAGAGCCGAGTATGGATATAATAGATATGGATAAGTGAGAGAAGATAGCATAGACATGGAGTAAGAGAGAGGGATGGAGAGATAGAGAGCTGCGTGAGAAAGCAAGAGTGAGTGAGCAGGGAAGCACAGGAGAGGAGAGAAAGGAGAGAGAGAGAGAGAGAGAGAGAGAGAGAGGGAGTATGGAGAGAGATATGGTGGCCGGAGAGAGGTAGGAGGAAGGAAATGAAGAAGGAGGGTGGAAAGCACAATGTATATATATTTATATATATATGTATATAGTGAGAGAGAGAGTGTCTGTTTGCAGGTGGAGGATGAACCACGGTGAGTGAGATGGACAGAGAGAGGGAGAGAGAGAGAGAGAGACAGGCAGACAGATAAAGAGAAGGAACAAGAGAGGGAAATGTGAGTGATAAGATGGAGTCGAGGAGTGATGTTCTCTCAAGAGATAGCAGCAGAGCTGAGAGAGAAGGGAGTGATGTGACAGATTGTACATATATATATATGGCGGAGAGAGAGAGAGAGAGATAGGGAGGGGGAGAGAGTAGATAGAGAAAGAGAGGGAAGATAGAAGGAGAGGAAGGAAAGACAGAGAAATGGAGGGAGAGAAGGAGGGAAGGGAGAGAGAGAGAGAGAGAGAGGGAGGGAGAAGGATGTAAGAGACCGAGGGAGAAGGAGAGAGAGAGAGGGCAGGGAGGGAGTGAGGAAGGAGAGAGAGAGAGAGAGAGAGAGAGAGAGAGAGAGAGTGTGTGCACACAGGCAGAGAGAGGGAGGGAGAGATATATGGGCGAGACCCAAATTGGACCAATTTTTGTCAAATACATTTAGATATGTATGAACTGTAGAAGGTCTGTCATGTATTTAGGCTGGGATGTCTGGCTCTTCAATTTGTAACGTCTTTGTATTATTTGTTTCATTTCTGTCCATGAAAGGGGATCAAGGCATTTGTAGGATTTGAAATGTTAAACATATAGGTACTGTTATGTCATATTGAGCAGAACATAAGCAATGTACTTTTTACTGCTATGTCTTAGTAGTACTACTGTGTTTTGCTGTGTATCCTTGGAGAAGGGCCTATGCCTTAGTGCGCAAACAATCTTTAGCACAGAGCATGCCTGGTAGGTTTGAATGCACTGAAGGATTCATCCCATAAAGAATAAGCTGAGAATATTTGTTTATATGTATTGTAAGCTTTTTTATCTGTTTATTCAAGAGATTGCAATTAAAAGCTATGATAACACAACCTGTATTGTTCAAAATGTTATAAACCTAATGCTTGAAATAAGTATCTACAATACAATGCTATTATATGTATGTTATAATACTAATATACAAAATATAAGTGAAAGCCATCTGCTGAGTCCTCAGCTCATAAACTCACTCCTGCACCACCTATACCCAAGTATATCACATATGTCATAGCTCATTGCAAAAGGGCTACCACAAGAGGCCAAAGTATACAAGCTAGAAATCTCAAGCAAACCCAAACAAGCCAACAACAGTCTTTTAGACGTGAGATAAGCTGGAGGGAGCAGGGATGTGTGACCATCACAGGCTGGAAATAAGGCATTGGGGGAAAGGAGGGAACGAGACTTCCAGAGTCAGAAAATAAAACGAAGGATCATTTACTGGTGTTCCATGTGAGGTTACATATTTTCTACATATTAGTACGATATTTTCTTCATGTCATTTTGGTCAACTATATGAATGGAGGTCAAGGTTGAATAAATGGGCATTTTCTTATAATGATGAGTCCTATTTCATGGAGGCCCAATGAAGCGTTGACTTATGGATACTCAATAACAAATGAGTCCTAAGAGCTGTTGATTTGATTGTTTATCCTGAGGAGCATTATAAAATTACTTATATACAATTGTGTCTTACAATAATGTTGGGCTAGTATTTCTGGAAGTAAATGCTAGGTAAGGTCTAAATTGTTGTTTCAGATTAAAATGTTTTAAAGCCAAAATGGTATGCCTGATGTAAATGATTAATGTTTGAGGAAGGAGTAAATCTAAGTCAAAGATTAGAAAAATGCAAATGCAAGAGAGTAAAGACTGAACTAAAATAAAATTTATTGAGACTGATTAGAGTCCCTTTGCTATAATTGGAAAGAGCTGGCAGCAAGAAGTAACTGAATCTCACAATATCTCTCAACAAGTTAAATGTGTACCACTGAGCTCTGCACCATAGGACGGGGTTTCCCATCCCTCTCCGCTCCTGTCTCTTCCCTCCCCAGGTTCCCCTCACACGCCCTCCCCTCCCACTCCACCTAACCCTTCGAGATGAATGACTGATGATATCAAGATAGCTATCCTTTGAGAACTGGATGGGAGGATCTTGAGAAGTTAGGGTTTAGGCTGAGGGGCAGGAAAATAAAGGTTGTCTGTCAATATGTGTGCAGGGTTACACCAATTGCTCTGGAAAGAAGAGTTTGTTGGCATAGTCTATTCTCATCAACAGGCTACTAAGAGGCAGGTGCAGACACTGGACAGTGCCAACTAAAGTCACATGTTTAACTCAGTCAAGGAAATCAGCTGATGGCCACGAACTGCTGGGAGTTGGATCCAAGATTCATATGTTGTCTGGACAAGGGCAGAGGGATAGAGGAGAGACAAGGAGGCAGAGAGAGGGAGAGGGGTATATATATATATATATATATATATATATATATATATATATATATATATATATATATTATATATAGAGAGAGAGAGAGTGAGGAGATATCTATATATATATATATATATATATATATATATATATATATATATATATATATATATATATATATGAGTGAGTGAGGAGGGAGAGAGGGAGTGAGAGCAAGGGAGGGAGAGAGGAGGGGAGGGAGCTAGGGTGTGAGAGAGATAGAGAGTCGGGGATGGATGGAGGGAGGGATAAAATTAGAGAGAGAGAGAGGGAGAGAGAGAGATATAGAGAGAGAGTTATAGGGAGAGAGAGTGACAAAGGGAGGGATAATTAAATAGGTAGGGAGAGAGAGGGAGAGAGGAGGGGGTGGGAGAGAGAGGGAGAGGGAGGGGAGGGAGAGAGGGAGAAGGATAGATGGAGAGAGAGAGAGAGAGGAGTGAGAGATATATGGAGAGAGAGAGAGGGAGTGAGAGATATGGAGAGAGAGAGAGAGGGAGAGAGAGAGGAAGGGAGGAGTGAGGAAGAAAGAAGGAGGGAGGGAGGGAGGGAGGAAGGAGACAGGAGGGTGAGGGAGGGAGGGAGGAGAAATACTAATGAAGAGAGGGAGGGAGTGTGGATGGAGGGAGAGAGAGAGAGACAGAGAGAGAGAAAGGGAGGGGTGGAGAGAGAGGGAGAGGCAGAGAGAGAGAGTGAGGAGGGGGAGAGAATGTATGGATAGAGAAAGATAGAGGGAGCGAAGAGAATTATGGATATGGAGAGGGAGTAGGAAGCAAGGAGGAGAGGGGGAGAGAGGTAAGGAGTATCAAAGAGAGAGAGGGGAGAGGGATGGAGAGGGATAGATATATATATATATATATGATAGATGATAGATGAGAAGGAAGGGAGGGAGAGAGACAGCAAGAGAGAGAGAGAGAGAGAGAGAGAGAGAGAGAGAGAGAGAAGCAGTAAAACGAGAGAGAGAAGAGATCGAGAGAGGGAGTGAGGGAGAGAGAGAGGGAGAAGGGAGGGGAGGGAGGGAGAGGGAGAAGAAAGAAGGCTGGATATCAAGGAGATGGATAGAGAGGGAACGGCCGAAGAGAGCGAGAGGGAGGGAGGGCCAGAGAGAGAGAGAGAGAGAGAGAGAGGATGGAGGCAGGGAGCCAGAAGGATGGGGAGAGAGAGTGATAGGGATGTGTGGAACGGTGGAGAGAGAGAGAGAGAGAGAGGAGAGAGATTATAAAACTGAGGGAGTAAGAGAGAGAGAGAGAGAGAGACAGAGAGAGAGATTAAGGGAGAGTGAGGACAGAGATATATAAAAAAAGAGACAGGCAGGGATGGAATGAGAGAGATAGATATAGAGAGTGAGAATGGGGGGCTTGATATAATGGGAGAGAGGGGGGGGAGAGAGAGTGGGAGAGGGGGGGGGCGGGCGAGAGAGAGAGAGAGAGAGAGTGGGGACTGAGAGAAAGGGGGGGTGAGAAAATGTAAGGGAGAGGGAGATATGGAGGAAAGGAAGCAATAATAGAGAGGGGGAGAGAGAGTAAATAAGAGGGAGAGAGTGTGAGAGAGATTAAGAGAGTGAGAGAGAGGGTTAGGGAGAGGGAGAGGTTGAGGGAGAGAGGTTTGGACATAGAATGAGATAGGGAGGGGTGAGGTGAGAGAGAATGAGGGAGGGATAAGGAGGCAGAGGGAGAGGGTGGGAGAGAGAGAGAGAGGGAGGGAGGGGGGTGAGAGAGAGAGCGGGAAGGAGTAAGTGAGACGGGGAGGGAGAGAAATAGAGAGGGAGAGAGATAGATGGGGGTGAGAGGGTGACGCGAGAGAGATGAGAGTGAGAAATAGTGGGAGAGAGAGGAGAGCGAGAGAGAGGGAGGGAGAGAGATAGGGATAGGGAAAAAGAGGGAGGTAGAGATGTGGAGGGAGGGAGAGAGAGGGAGAGGAGGAGGTAGAGGGAAAGGGTTAGGGAGAGGAAGAGAGAGGGGAAGAGAGAGGGCAAGATTCAGAGAGAGAAAGAGAGAGATGGAGAGAGGGATGGAGAGATATGGAGAGAGGGATGGAGAGAGAGAGAGAGGTAGGGATTGAGAGAGAGGGAAGCAGGTAGGTACGAAGGGATTTACGGTGAGGCAGGGATCTACGAAGGGAGAGAGAGTTTGTGAGAGAGATAGGGAGGGATAGAGAGAGAGAGAGAGAGAGAGAGAGAGAGAGAGAGAGAGAGAGAGAGAGAGGGAGAGGGAGGGAGGTGAGGGAGAGAGAGAGAGAGATGAGGGAGAGACAAGGAAAGCGAGAGGAGGGAGAAGGAGAGGGAGAGCCTGAGAGAGGAGAGAGGGGGACCAAGGGGAGAGGGAAAACGAGGGAGAGGGAGAGTGGTTAAAGTGTTAAGTCCACGTGGGGTGGCAGATGGCGGTCAAATGACGAGGGTAACATGGAGCCAAACTTTGGAGTCCTAGGACCTATCCTTGGACTCCAGGGATATCTCTGGTTGAAAGGGATGTTCTTTTTGCTCTAAGTTTTATTTAGGCTAGTTATTAGGTGTAGGGTTTTTTATTGTTTTGGATGGGTAAAATGGTCAAGTGTAATAGGAGGAGTGAGAGGATGTCAAAGCCATTGGGTTGTGAAGTCAAATGAATTCAAGGATGTCCTAAATGATGAAACATAAGTGCCGTACAAGACGATTTAGCAAGGTTATTGAATCTTTAAGGTGATGTAGAGGTGAACGTAGGGTGGAAAATACCTAAAGGTCTTACACGTATATAGTTTGAAGCAGCAACTCATGAGGTAGGACAAACCAGTAATCTCTATGAACAATATTCAAAGCCCACATTCAAACATGTAAGATGAACATCACGATGATACATAGAAGCATTATAACTCTAATTTTAAAATTCACCTTCATATTTTGGGAAAACATATAAGATAAAAAAATAACTCAATTTATGAAAGAGGAACTCTAATATCATATTTCAAGCTAGTAGAACTCTGAAACAAGTTGACAACGCCGGACAAAGAACGAATCGAACGAGACCTCTTTGACAACACAACCCAATCAATATTCCACGAAATTCACAGCGATGGACTTTGGAAACTTCAAATAAGAATGGCATACCATGAATCATAACTTAGCTATACCATACTAACCATTCATGACAAAAAATAAAATTGGGGGACCTAAAGAACAGTGCAAATTCAGCAGATGGCCAAAAGAGGAAAACATCAAACATAATAAACAGGGAAGTTGAGGTACCTCAAAGAACATGTCTCAACCTATACTTTCATGTCTAATAGCACATGCAAGAATAATGAAACAAAAATGATAACAGAAGAACTAACAAGTTGAAAACATACATTCTGAAACTATATGGAATCCACACCGACAAATTTACGCATCATCAAACTAAACAAACCATTCATCCACTTCTAGAAACCATTCTTCTCAAACTCATGAAACCATGTATATTGCTCTTAAAACTCATCAAATTCCAACAAAATAATATCTGGACTCATGCTTCTATTTATTAGACAAATGAGGACTAAAACCCCAATGTGGTAGGAAAATGTCAAATTTAGTCATAATTATCATTTATGGCGAAGAGATTAATACAAGACGAAGGCACAACATTTAAAGAAATAAATGCCAAATACTATTTGCATCTAATTCTAGCGTAATTTTCTTAAAATACTCAAAAATATATGTACAATAAATGAGTATGTTTTGTTGACTTTTAGTCCCAAACTTACCTATGGCGAAAGCAATCTCAGGCATAACAGAAAATAGGGTCTCTTGCAGGCGGAGTTTTGGACCCCTTCCCAACAGGATTTGTAGTTAGGCAGTGGCTCATTAGAAACAATGAGTCTAATTTCATAATGCTTGATTTGTGCTGATTGGATTCCATTTACCTATCGAAAAACAAATCTCCCAACAATGCTACGTACGCAGTAGCACAGTGTCTGAAAATGAGCAAAAAAGTCAAATTTTTGTTACATACCTTTAGGGGGGGGTAAGAAATGTAAATGAATGAAAAATTGAGGTGAGTAGGCTTTGTTGGTGATGTAGAAAATTCAAAAATGCAAGGCGTGAGAGATGAGGATGCACCAAATTTGTGCGTAGTGCCTAGGGTGCTACGCATAGGATAGTGACATCACCGTGTCAATTTGCATGAAATTTGAGGAGAAGTCCCTCAAGACATCTTCGACCTTGTTAAGCACGAGCCATGAATCAAGGCTGTCTCTTACTTCTGGCTCTTTGGAGATATGTGATCAATGAGGAAGGCCTTCCTTAGTTTGGCACAGCAAGCATGTTTTCCTTGCCATGCTTTGGCCATTTTCTTTGTAGGGAAAGGCCTTTCGTTACCTCTTTGAAATGCTTGTGCTCCTCTTTTGTAATGATGGATATTACGTTGTTTCCATCTCAAAATATCTTTCCCTCCACGAAGTTGTGCATCTTTCTCCAAGAGAAGCAATCTTGTGTCCATCTCTTTGTCCTCATTGTCACTGTTTAGATCAATGAATTGAGGCCCTTAAGAAGTCCTCTTGATCCTTTTTCTTCTCCTTACCTTTACCTGTTGCTCGCATTTGTCCATCTTTTCCTTTCCTTTGTGCTTGTGCTTGATATTTTGAGGAGAGATGGCCCCTTTCCTTTTTGAGGCAGAAAACACATCTCTTTTTCCTTTGTGGTGGGTGCATGTGATAGGAGTGATGACGGTGCCTTGATCCTTGATGAGATGACAAGAATTTTCATCTTTTTCATGGCTTTCACAGGTCTGCTTGTATTCTTGTTGGGATATTGATTTCTTGACTTTAACCTCATCATCATCCTTACTTTCCTCTTGTTTTCTTCAACGACATCTCTTGGCTCTCAAACTAACCGGTATCCTCCTTTCTTGTCTCATTTTGGCTGTCCTTCACAAGGTCTTCTTCTTTGTCACTTTCGGGAATTTTCCTTTGAGTTCTTTGGTAATTTGGAGAGGTGATTAGTGTCATGATAGTCATGATAGCTATCATGATTGTCATGAATATTTCCTTGCTCACCTTGAATAATATCTTGTTCTGCTGCCTTAGTCCAATGCCTTCACATCTTCAAACTTTGTTTCAACCTCATCATTGGTTTGCTCTTGGTCTCATTTCTTCATCCTCTCCCTGCATCTTTGTTTTCATTTTATTCATTCATTTTAGCACTTTTCATTGTCGTTGGGTTCATTGTCTTACTCTTTTTTGCCTACGCCATTTTGATTTTCCTCCTTCATGTCATCATCATCTTGTTCATCATTATTAATCTGTTCACCTTTTACATTTTCTTATTCACTTTCCTCATCATCTTCTTTCTTTATTGTTGTTGTCTGCTCTGTTTCTTTAACACTCTTTATCCCTTTATTGTTTTCTTCATTGACCTCGATTTCTACCTCAAGCACGTCTTCTACCTTTGCCTCGGTTCTTCACTTTCTTCCATGCTATCATCATCCTATTGGTCTTCCTCAATAAATTATGCATCCTCCTCACGATTGTTTTTGATTTCTCCATAGCTCTTTGCAATCATATTTCCTTATTTATTTGTTGTCCTCTTATTTTCCTCATTAAACTCTATTTCTACTCCTTTGTCCTTTCTCATCATTGTCCTTCTGTTTTCTCCTCATTAGGGTTCTTGTCGGCTTCTTCACTTGATACATTAGGAGAAGAGATAGGAGGTGTTTCTTTATGGAGAAGGCATATGCGGATATGACGGAGGAGTGGAGGTAGATGGGTGTGAAGTGGAAGGCAAAGTTTGTGAAATGAAGCCTTAGGGATTAGAAAACACATCATGTGAGATAAAAACCTCCAAAGGGATCCCCTTGTTACGCCAGTATTTGGTGTAAGGCAGTCATTTTGATCAAGGAGTGGTGAAAAAGGATGCGTGCAATGGCTGCTTTCTCTTCTTGATTACTAAGGCCATCTTGCTAATGCTCCGGAATAGATAGTATGGTGGTTACATTTTCTTTGAGTGAGTGCATCAGAATCATATGTGGTATGAATAAACCACTGGAGTACTACCCTCACAAACGAAATATTTGATGATACGTTTCACTAGTAGGAAAACCTCTCTGCTTGGTGGGAGAAGGAAAAACACCGCTTATACACGACCTTGGCCTTGACTAAGTTTAAGGTAGGGCTCATAGTAGGCGACGTCAACTTCTTTTGTTTAAGCCATATCTCACCAATGTACGGTATATACGCTGGCTTTAGAAATAGATTCGGATGAGTTCAAACTCCACTCCTTCTAGGTTGAATTGGTGATTGTATAAGCTTAGGATGAACAACCTAGTCAAGTCTGAGTGGCTTTGGACTTGCTTGACCTTCTCTAAAACTGATAACACCCAGCATCTGAAAACATGAAAAGGATCATGGGAAAATAATTTGATTGAATAAGGGCTCAAACCTATTAGCCATTTCCCCTTGTGCTTAGGCTTGGTGGGCCTTTGGCTTCATCCTTTGCTAGTATGAATCTCTTCTTTGAACCTAGGTATTTGGTTTAGCACAAAGGATTTTCAAACTTTTTGAGGAAACACAGTCAAAGGATGGAAATGAGTGATGTGAGGGAAAATTTGCAAATGAGGGCCAAATGAAGTATGTAAATTAAATTGAGTTTAGGAGGAGGGTTGTATGCAGGTATATTTTAGGCTAAGGACAACCTCCTAATTTATAAATGTTTAGTTGGAAAGGTCCAATATTTGATCTTTACGGAGAATAGGGTTTGGTCACCTTAGATTGACAATGCCTTCCTGGAATTATAAAAAGGAATATTTGTACGGTGAGGAGAAAGAGTTACCAAAATTATTTGACTATTTGTACAGAAGAACGATTCTGGTAAAAATGTTGCTGACATTTGGAAATATGTCTGGATACGTTTTGTTGGTGCGTAGCACTGCATGCACATTCAGGTGGATACATTCTTTGTCGGAGTGCAATGTTGGGTCAACTTGGGATGGAGATGGGCACATTTGGGCTTGTTAGAAGCAGTGTCGGGTAGTGTTAGGCGATTCAGGGGCTTTCTGTGCACGTGCGTAGTGCCTCCCTCCCGGGTTCACAACGCGGTGTTAAATAACACTTCCACGCACTCACTGTGGCAGCTGCCGTGGCGAGTCGTAGCACCAACCTCGGTGTGAAAATTTTCTCAAACTTGCACAAAATCCCTCAAAATTCTCTCCAATGGTTTGATTCTTCTTTGCGGGAGTAAACAGAGGGTGGGAAAGGAGTCGAGGAGACTTTATACTCCTTTTGAAAAAATGATTTGATGCCAAAAACCCATTTTATAAAGTTCTTCCTCTTTATTTTCTCTGCCCAGCGTTTTTGTACCTTTTGGTCCTGTGGTGGCATTTTGACATAAAAATATTTCCTTTCTTCTTGGAAGCCTCTTGATGTCTCTCTTGTGCTCACAAACCCTTTCCAACTAGCTCAAATAGATGCACTTTACCTTCTTTGAAAACATGAACCTTCTTATGATGTTTTAACATTTGCACACAACTTGATTTGTGATCAATTTAGACATTTTCCTTTGATTCACATTCTGTCCAGTTTTCTATTTGGCTTGATGAACAACCTCTTTCGCATAAAAAAACTAGCAACAAGCATCAATTAAACTTAGTCTTCATGTGGGCCATCATTGTGAAAAACCTTGATTTGTTTGTCCTCTGCTTTCTATGGGTAACTATCTTGTGATGTTTTAAGTGTCATTTTATGGCTAACCTATCTCTTTGCGAATGTACTTTTATCCTTGGAAACTTTTGGAGGCTTTACTGCTCTTAAACCAACTACATGTTTGTTCTTATTTTGCAAATGATATGTGTCAAATAGAGCGGATGAGATTTCTAAATAGCTTTTGTGCTTTTCTTGGTCACTTATTTGTTCTTGCGAGGTGCCTACACCACTTCTACCCCACCTTGATCTTTACTCTTTTGAACTTGAACAACTTACTTTATCAATAATGACCCTGTTTGTCATAGTTGCCTCCTTTGGAAATTTCTTCCCTCATACTTTCCTCTTGACCTTTTAAAAACATTTCTCTCTTTGCATCCCTTCTTGGCAAAGGTACGCGTTTAGGTTTGCCTCCTTGGATCCTTTGGTTCTCTGATTTTACCTTTTTAATGAGATGGATTTAGTGCCTCTTGGAAAATCCTTAGGATAAGTTTTAAACCCTTTGAAGCCATCGGGATTTTGCACCAATACTCTTTACCTTTTAACCCTTGATGATGTAAGATGCGATTGTTGCCCAAAATGTCTAGGCACTACGAAACCCGATGGCTCGAATCAGGGGCTATCACTGATCCCCAATCTCTCTATCTAATTTGTCTCCTTGCAAACTAAGAGTAGACCCTAACAAAAAATGAAAGAAAAGCTGGTTGAAAATCAACCAATTTAAGAACACGGCTAGATAAACAAATACTTGTTAAGACTTGATTTTACAAATCCAATTAGATTCATAAGTTTAAAACCAATGCCTTATGGAGTCAAATATTTCGTTATAAATTTAAGATCAAGTAATTGATATGTAATTCTTTGCTATGAAAATCGATCAACCACCAAATGATATTCAATAAAACACCCTCACAATTATGCATTAACAATGTTCGATAAGGACACACAATTTTATATACAACATGAGAATATTCCCAAAGTTCAATGACAACAATTAATTGCAGATTCAAGTAATTTAAAATCACAATTAGAGCTCATAAACCACGAAATTTAAACATAAAAAGACTTTGAACCAATGATTTAAATTCGAAACAAAAATATTATCATATGAGGAATTTCCTAGAATTTAAATGCCTGATTGATATTTCCAATATTTCGAATTTATGATATTCCAAAATAATCACAATTCGAAAATAAAATTTTCCTATAGTCAAACCTTAGATAGAAAATGACTTGTAGTATGTAAGTAAATAAAGAAGAATTTTCTAAACTTTTATATGTACTTATGTTTTATTTTATATTAATCTAAAAAGAAAAATATATATATACCCAAAAACTAGAAATCTACCAAAATTATTATTATTATTATTATTGACTGTTTTTTTTTCAACTGGCTTTCAAAATATAAAAACTAAAAAAAAAAAGAAAAATTCAAATCTAAAATTAAATAAAATTTATGGCTACAAATTGAGAAGAATTAAAAATAAAACTAAAATTATAGTAAGTTTGCATATACGCTCCTAAAAGTGAAAATTCACAAAGCTAAAACTAAAGTGAAATCTCTTTAAAAAAAAAAAAAAAAATTGAATCTAGGCCTTACCCCAAAAGAGATTAAAAATGAGTACAAAACTATTATGTAAGTCTTATGTATCATGTTTATGCGGAGTTGATAAGGAGCTCAAGCCTTGAGCACTTAGGAGACGTGGGAAATGGAAATGGGAATGAGCGGCATGCGAGAATTCGAAAGGGCTTGCGGCAAGGGAGATGACTTGGACGGAAAAGGGCGCTAAAGGTAGCGATGACGAGGGACAACACGGGAATGAAAATTGTAGTGATGAAGGCAACATGAGATAGAAAGGGTTGATGGCATATAACTCAACTAATTGGAGTTTAGAGGCAATCGAACGAGGGCGAAATGAGGACACAACGATGGATGGAGGTTGATGGCGAGAGGGAAGAAGGGAGCAGGCAGCGAGGGAAGGAGATGAGAGGAGCGGTATGGAAATGGAAAAATGCACAAGAATGAGAGCGGCGGGGAAGATGTAGTAGCCAATGAAAAATGAAAGGCTAGGCGATGCGAGTGTATGAATGGAAGCTAGCGGTGCATGAATGATAGCAAATATTAATAGTAGATAGACAACAATAAAAATTTATGGCACTCAAACTTGAATAATTTTTCTCCGGCTAGCGATATAATTTCACCGGTATCACTCGAATTTTCAAAATGTTGATTTATATGCACCTTGAATTCACCTTTGCGGCAAAACTATGCCCGGATCTACAATCCAAAACAATACGAGGCAGATCTTCACTTCCTCCAAGGCCTAGATGCAGGCTCGAGATCTCAAAGAGCCACTAGAAATTCCTATAGAACACTTGCACACATAACAAGAAACTAGAAACGAAGAAACTCCAGTGCAGCATATGTATCTCTGATGGCAAAAGTTCAACCAAATACATTTGAGAAAATCAACAGATTGAGAAAATGCGAGGAAGATGGAGGCCTCTTGGTCATTGAAAGGTTTGCTGTTTAGAAATAAGGGTAGAGAGGCACAAGCCCAATAAAGAACCACATGTAAGTTATGACAAGCCCGAGGGAATTAGATCCAGGAGGGGTCTTGATCTTATCTCATGGAGTCGAGTGGTCAAACTAAGTTTCACAACGTACTGGTACCCCCAATCCGAAGATTTACACAAACTTAAAGTTAAACTCTCAAATTAATAGAGAAATAGTGATAAAACATAATTTCATATTGCAGAACAACAATTAGCTCGGTCAATTAATATTTTACCCTAGATCTAGTAGCTTGGGCAAGATACTTTTAGAATTACTCTACAAAGAGCCATTAAGTAACAATCCATTAGAATAATCACGGCAGAATATTAAAACCTAGTTTCTACCAAATATTTGAGAAGACAACACCATCAAGATAAAACCCAAAGTCTTCGTTTTGTATTATTCACAGAAAATATTACGGGAGAGCTTCAAAAGCGAGTGCACGATCCGGAGATCGGATGCCAATGTCATACCAAGACCTCTAATTTATAAGCTAAAATATCCAACGGCTAGTTTAGTTGATCCTTGTCAGAAATAATCTCAACCATCCAAAAGATTTAATCATCCTTTAATGTTTGGACAGTTGAAATTATAAATTTGAAAAATGAATTTATCATTTAATTTCATTTTAATTAACTCAAAAATATTATTTTGGGTTAATTTTTATCAAAATTTTGACTTTGACTTAACTGCAAGGCTCAAGGGTCCAAAATTTCTTGAAATTCTCAATATTCCCTTGGCTTTGGACCCTTAAAAGATATTTTGGAATAGCAATTTTTCCTTTGAAAAATTTTAACTCACCTAGGACTTAAAATTAATTAGAATTTCTTGCTTAGGATTTTTAATTAATTTGGCCGAGAGAAAATTTAATTAATTGAGCGAGAAGGAGCTTGAGTATTTCCAACCCTCTTTACATAAGATAAATACGTTTAGACACATGAAGGGAATACCCATTCGTATAGACCTAAGTAGTTACCCAATTTTGTGACTCAAAAACATGATCTGTAGACCTGGCAATACGTAATAAAATGATATAGCCAATTAGCTAGGATAATTCCTATATTACTTTACAAACACTGTTGAAAACACTAGGGCCGACTTAGCATCTTGATGACAAAATCCTCTAGCTTTGGGGTAAAGGTTTGGAGGAAAACTCTCTCGTCATTTGTGTCAAAGAAACTTTGACAAATGAGTGAGACAAAAAGACCTCTAGGATATAAATGCTCTGTATACTAGGCTTACGTATGTTTGTTACATACATATAGGTGTATACCGATCATTTTTTACATCTCATAAGCATATGTAGAGATAGGTTTACATCGTTCATAAAACATCGGTTGTCGATGGATTACGGCCCCAGCGCGAACACGTCGAACATGATGAATCTCTATTTGAAAAATGGAGACATGCATACCTGGAGATTCATTGTCTAGTGTGTGGTGGAGAGATGAATTTCTCTTTTCAAACAGGAAACTGAAGCCTTTTAAACCTATGTTGTTATGAAGGAGGCTCTGTCGGCATTTGACCATTTTTTCTCTTTTACGCAACTCTAGGCTTAGGAATGCTTAGAAAAAGTAGATAGTGTTGTCTTCTAAGTTCTCCAAAACTCTTAAAACTCATTAATCATATTCTAAAGACCTTCAAAGGTGCATTGATGGAGCTTGAGGTAACCTTTACTCTTGAAGCCTGCATAATTTGATTTATTGCTTAGTGAAATGGTCAAATCTGATTTTCAAAGACATACCTTGGTGCTTTCTTCTTTGGCCTTGCAGTGATCTTCTTGTGATTATTTTCCTCTCACCTTACCTTATACAGGATTGAGCTCATTTTGATCCTTTTTGTAGATATGGCTGAAAGGGTTGTTGTCCCCTTGCAAGATTCATGCTTTGGGCAAAAACCTTCCTTGAATGACTTCTTTTGATCGTTTTGGACTAGATCACCTATCCTTTTCCTTCTTTCCCTTTACCCAGTTTTTATGTGGGAAGAGTAATGAAGTTGCAGAACCTTCATCCTATGACATGAAACCTGGTACATTGTAATTGGAGGGTTTCTTGGACTGGTTTTGGTGAGACCTAGATTTTTGAGATTTGGTAAGTGTGAGATCAAATTTATGATAAACTAATATTTTGAAGATCAAAATCCAATGTACTTGATTTATCTAAAGTGTCTACGAGAGATAGTTTGAAATTTATCGGTGTTTTAGAAGTAGTTTGGGGACACACCAAGTTGTTTGATTGGTGGGCTTACGTATTAGTGGGGTTTTTGTGTAAATAAAGAGTAGGTATACGGGCCAAGGTGACCGAATATGAACAAGGCGAGTGACATGAGCTCTCAATGGATTTTAAAAGAGATGATGATGCATAAAAGCTAGATAGATAATCGGTGAGATAGTGAAAAATTCGGTAGGATGTAATTAGTGAATTATAGAACTCACAATGTCTATGAAATTTGTCTCTGAAATCTTCAAGGATAATCATTTTAGTCATCAACAAGGAAAAAATTGTGATGACTGTGGTGGCTCCACTTGGAGAAATCCTTTTAAATTCTCCCAGACACAAATTCTGGCTTTATGGGGCAGTCTGGCCATTAGTGAATTTTTACCTCTTTCTCTTGCAGTGTTGAAGCTTATGAAGTCTCAATGATCTGAAGGGATGATTAGCTCAAATCCATCTCTACCCACCCAACCTGCTTGCCTAACATTTTTCTTCTTTAAAGTTACATTTCACTAGCGACCATGACATCTTTTTGTTTTTGAAAGAAAAATAAACTATCTAATTCTACCTTATGTCTTCCTAGAGCTCAGATTAGGGCTAATGAACTCCTGTTATTCTCTACCTGGACTACTCAACTATCAAGATTAAGTTATTTGACAGGATTTATTCACTAAGCTATAAAAACGAAATTGAAAACAGGGATAAATCAGGATTAGACAATCTGACTTACCATGGGTTTGTGGCATAAAATCAAGCTGCACAAAAATGTTATTTTTGTGAAAAATAAGACTTGAAAAATCAGGGCTAGGATACATAGTTTGCTACTCATCCCTATTTTTCTCTTTGGTTCTGTTTTAAGCACGTGGAACCGGTATATTTCTTGCCTAATCTATCTTTTGAAAAGTTAAGCTTAAATAATTTTAACAACTATCTTTCACTAACTTATCAACAATAAATTTAAAACATGCTTCAGCCATGATTAGGCTAGATTACTGAAAAAGACTTCTTTATGCACTAGTAGTGGTATTTAGGCTTACACACTTTCAGTAGTTCTATTTTTTGGGTATGGGGCTTTACCGCTTTTCAAATCTGCCCTCTTTTCCATTTTTCTGTTTTGTATTATTTTTTTGTGATTTCTCTCAATATCTTTTCATCAAAACAGTGGTATGTACAATGAACGAGAAATTCCAACTAAGAATTAAGACTCTTGACAGAAATAGTGCTTGAGCATCCTGCAATTTACAAGACCTCCAAAAAGTTCTTCTCCATTAAGCCCTTGTAAAAATAAGACATTATGACCTCTAATTGACTAAATAAGATAAGGGCCTTTCCACAAATTCTCAAATTTACCATGTTTACCTTTTTCTTCCCTCCTAGAATCCCACTTTAGTACAGTGTCTCCAATGTGGAAATTATTAGCTTTGGTTCTTCTGTCAAAGATTTTCTTTATGCTTTCCTGCATTGCTTGAGTTTTGTTATAAAATTCTTCCCTTTTATGATGCAAATGAATGGTTTGGTTCAGCCTTCTATGCATGTCATTTTCTTCTGATTACACTTCTTGGAGAAGTCTTACAGCCAGAACTCCCAAGGATGTTGGAAAAATGGCATCCATGCCATACACTAGTTGATAGGGAGACATACCGATTGATTTTTTGGTGGTTAGTCTATCAGCCCATAATGAATGTATAATCTTGCCATGCCATACCTTTTGATTATGTTCTAGGAGCTTCTTGATGATATTAACCAAGCATTTGTTAAAGGATTCAGCTAACCCATTACCCTGAGGGTAATAAGTTGTGGAACGTCCTAGTGTGATTTGATATTTATGACAAAAGTCAATCATATTTTTGGATGAAAAGGTAGTAGCAATATTTGTGATGATCTTTCTAGGGCAACCAATTCTAGACATGATGTTTGTCTCAAGAAATTTGATAATGACTGAATCGGTGGAATTTCTAAAGGGGATGGCTTCTATCCACTTGGTAAAGTAATCAGTGGCGGTGAGGATCCACTTATGTTGTGCAGACGAGGTGGGGTGAATTTCTCCAATGAAGTATAAACCCCATTGTTGAGAAGGAGCTTCAACAGTTATGGGATGTAAAGGTAAAGGTAAGAGTTTTCTCTTGCCATCAAAAATTTGGCATTTATGGCAAGTCATGACTAGTTTGTGGGTATCAAGGAAAAGGGTGGGCCAATATTAGCCAGCTTTAAGGATTTTTTTGGCTATGGTTTTCCAGTAAAGATGGCCTCCACACTCTCCTTCATGCAGTTCATGCATGATCTTACCTGCATCATCCTCAAGCAGACATTTAAGTAGTATATCAACATGATTCTTCCAATATAATATCCCATCTAAGATGCATAACTTCAAAGCTTTTTGTTTTAAGAATCTAGATTTTGTCTTTGATAATGTAGGGGGAGCATTAAGATAGAAAATCACATAAAGAATATCAACATACCAAGATGAATTCAGAAATGCTTCTTCAACATGGGGAGCAGTGCATTCTTCTTGTTCTTCTAAAACATCAACCATGTTCATATCTAAAGATTTGAAATTTGACTCAGCCATACGTTTTGCAAGTCCTTGTCCTTTAACCAGTCTTGTGGGCCTAATTTCTAAGTCATACTATAATATAATGGAAATCCACTTTCCTCTCTTACCATCAGGGTCCTGATTTAAAATGTCCTTGACAACCGAGTGTGGAACAAAAGCAATGACATGAGAATGTAAGATATAAACTCTAAAGTATTTAAATTCTTTGATCAAGGAAAAGGCTTGTTTCTCCATGATGTTGTATTTTAAAGGAGCATCTCTAAGGGCTTTGCTGAAGAATGATATGGGTTGTTCTTGTCCGGTCATATTCTTTTGTAGTAATACTACAACAATGGTATGTTCAGAGGCAAATGAGAAAATGTAGAAGTCTTTGGTAAAATTGGGACTGATCAAAACCGATGTTTGAGTGTAGGCTAATTTGAATTGATCAAAGGATTGTTTGGATTCTAAGGTACATTTAACCCCTATCTCATTTTTAAGCATTTTTGTAATGTTCCTCAAAATTTCGGCAAGATTGGGGATGAATCTACTTAGAAATTTTATCTTCCCAATGAAAGACTGTAGTTCTTTAATGTTTCTAGGATGGCTAACTTGTAATATTCCCTCAATCCTTTTGGGGTCTATTTTATTCCTTCTTCTGAGATGATGTGAATTAGGATTTTTTTTTCCTGGAGACCAAACAATGTTTTCTTAGGATTCAAGGAAAGGCCATATTTTCTACATTTTAAAAAAACTTTCCTTAAGTGGATTAAGTGTTCCTCATTAGTCTTAGATTAAACAATGATGTTATCAAAGTAAATGACTATAAAGTACCCTATGTCTTCGGAAAAATATATATCCATGGCCCTTTGGAAAGTGCCCCCTGCATTCATTAATCCGAATGGAATTTTAACATACATGAATGTACCCTAAGGGGTAGTGAAGGTAGTTTTGTGCTGATCACTCATGAACAATAATACTTGGTTGTATCCAGGAAAACCATCAAGTTGAGAGATCCTCTTAGAGCCAATCACCCTTTGAAGAATGTGATCCATCTTAGGCAAGGGGTAGTTATCTCTTAAGGAGGCTCTGTTTGGATTTCTAAAGTCAATGCAAAGCCTAATCTCCCCAGTCTTCTTCCTAACTGATACAAGGTTTTAAACCCACTCTGAGTATCGAAGGGAAACTATGATCCCAACATCATACATCTTTCTGATTTCCTTCTCAACTAAAGGTAATAGAACATGGTTGATTCTTCTCAATTTTTGTTTGAAAGGTTTCTGATTCTCTTTAAGAGGAATTTTATGTTGAATAATGCATGTGTCATATGATTTTAAATCCTCATACCCCCATGCAAAAACATATCTAAATTCTCGGAAAAGTTCAATATATCTTTGTTTTATGTGAGGAGGAAGAGTTCTGGAGAGTTTGATCATTTTGGTTACTTTTAGGCAGCCAATGTTGCACTCCTCTATATCATTTTCTATGGATTCCATTTTTGGTTTCTTAGCTACATCATTAAAGTCAAAAATTTCTTCTAATGGTGCCAGTCCTCTTGGTAAGGTATCATCATTGCACTCTAAAACCTCAAGGTCCCTTCGGTCTGGATCCTCAAACACTTCTGCCTCATAAGGATGTGCAAGTAGGTTTATATCAACAAAAGGTGGCAGCTCTGTTTATAAGGTCTTTTCTTTTGTAGAAACATCTTCCTTATGCCCTAAACTTGGTTTTGTCAATGTAAATTGATTCCTAGATTGAAAAAAATCATCAATTTGTTCATCACCCTCAAAAACTTGCCAATAGTCAATGTTATCAGGCACTGTAGGCCAGTGTTTGACTTTAATAGTGTATTGTTCATGTGCAAGTGGTATTTGACAGTTGCTAGCAGCAAAGGCAAGATCGTTTTCAAGACTATTGTTGGCTCTAGGAATGTAAGCTAGCTCATATTTCTCAAAGGTTTTGAGGAGATCTAAGGCTGCATTTCTGTACTCTCTCAGTCTTGGATTCTTAGCTGAATATTCACCTTTGATTTGTTTAATGATTAGTTTAGAATCTCCTTGAGCAGATATTTTCTTAGCTCCTAAGTCTTTGAGCAGGTGTAAGCCAAGGAGGAGGGCCTCATACTCTACAATGTTATTAGTGCATTGAAAGTATAGTTTGTAAGAATGACCTTCATTAGTGTTGTGTATCCAGATACCAGCCCTTGATCCAACCTTGCCACAAGAACCATCAAAGGTAATTTTCCATAGTGTTTCTATTTCATGTTCACCACTTTGTTGTTGTTCGGGGCTGCTAGAGTTTGGGATGACATTTTCTTCAGTTGAGGATATACTTGGTTGTTCTGGTAACACTAGATCTTTGTCATTTTCACTTACTTGTTCCCCAATGTCATTTTCATTATACAATATGAATGAATCTAAGTCCGAATGAATGAAATAGATTGGGTTGTTGTTTGGCCTATCTAAGTTACCCACCATATATTTTATGTGTGATTCTCGGTAAAGTTTTCTCATCTAGTTGAAAACATGGATAGTGGCATAGGACATGTATAGTTGAAGTTTTCCCTGAATTTTGGCACCCCAAGATCTGGATAGAAGCATGCCATGCTTAGGGGGAATGTCTGCCACCACTATGTCCATGACAAGACCTTTAGCAAGAATTTGTGCCAGATTGACACAAAATTTTTTGATCAGGCCCAAACACTTAACCCTACTTGAATCAAATGAGTACAAGTCTTTGTAAGGTTTAGTTATTTATAGGCCTAAGCTTTCCATCACAACTTTAGGCATGAGGTTCTGAGAGGCTCCGGAGTCCAGCATAGTATTGTGTAATATTTTATCATGTATGTTTAGACTGATATAGAAAGGAGGGACAACTCCTTCTTGATATTTTCCTTCAACCTTAGGTCCGAATTAAAATTCAGGACCATCATCAGTTAAATTTAATGTGTCAGTATCATTTCCTAAGTTCAAGACTTTCAACACTTGGGATTTATACACTCCTTGGGTTACTAGTTCAGTCAGAGGCATAGCTATCTTAATTTTAGCAATCTCTCCCTCAAATCTGAAAGGGATTTGGGTTTTAAACATATTTGCATCAGTTTTGTCAGCCACTTCCTTCTCCACGAGTTTGGTTTGCTGATTTTTATCAAGTGTTTTAGATAACATAAATTTTTTAGGTCCATTAGTAGAGGTACTAGTGCAGCTTGCGTGACCACTTTGCTGGCGGATATTTTCTTTGCTTAGGTCAGTTTTCTTGGCTATGCTATTTACATTTTATGATGTTCCATTATGACTATTTTCTAGAGCTTTCCTAGTAGCAATATCAATTTGGTGTTTCTTAGAGGCTTCTTGGTTTCTTTTTCTCTTGAGGTCATATTGCCTATGGACTTCCATAATGGAATTTTCTAGTCCTAATTGGTAATCTTCAGATTCTTCACAATCTGTTTGAGTTTGATCAAAGGCAAAAATACCTTGTTCTTCTTCTGTGAGAAAAAAATTAGTTTCATTATCAGAGATTATTAGATTTACATTGTTCTCTTCAGTTTCTTCAACCTCTCTTCCTTCTCCACTTACATAATTATTTTGGAAAGTTGGTCTAATGTTTTGATAATTGTCTTTTGGCTAGTTTTGGGGAGGATCTCTTATGAAGTTTTGAGCTCTATTTCTATTCTAGGAATTAGCTTGGTTTCCCTAGGAGGTGTCCTTTCATTCAAATTTATTATTTATATCATTCTCTCCATAGTTCTCATTAGGCTGTCCATTTTGGTTTCAGATGAGGAGGTTGAGGGCATGGTTTCATCTTTATAGGTTACTCTCTTCTCTGATTTCAACCTAGCTCTCTTTTCAATTAATTTTACCTCTGCACTAATTTCTTATTTTTTCATTTCTTCTAAGGTTTCAGGGTATCTTTCTCTCAAATGGAAAGTCATGTTAGGGTAAAAAACTTCAGGAAATTTCACTAGTGCTAGGCCTTGTGGAGGTTTCATGTGAGGTGGGAGGGAATTGTAGACACTATTAAACCTGGTGCAATAATCTTGCACACTTTCCCCTAGATTCCTTTCAAGATTTTTATATTCAGACATGATTTGGAGGGGGCTTTTCTTGATTTCCCACTTGTTTGTAAAATTTTGGTAGAGGGAAGGGAGGTCATGTATTGAATTAGGAGTTAATTCTTTGAACCATTTTTTGGCCTCTCCTCTTAAAATTTGGGCAAAGATCCTCATTGTAATGATATCTTCTTCTATCTCCATGTAATCAAAAGCATCATTGATTCTATCTACATGCTGTTGGGAAGTGATGGATTCAACCCCTGTGAAATAAGGGATCTTAGACTGATAGTCATTTGGCAAAGGTACTAGGGGTTGAGGTAAGGCCAAAGGTGCATACCAAGCTACCATGATGGGAGCTAATGGAGGATTTACAAGAGGTGGGTTTGTGAAAGGGGGTGTATGATGAAGTGGAGTGGTTTGTTTGTGTTATGCTCCTATACCAATAGGTGTCATATATCATGATTGACTTGATGAGCTATGTAATATGTTCATACCTTTTCTTGTTGCAAACATTTTCCATATTGTCAAAAAATCAAAAAATTTAAAAAATGTAAAGAGGGTATACCCTAAAAGAAAAATCAAAGGGTGAAAAGAATAAAATGGCCAAAAAAGTGAAAGAAAATGAACCCCACCAAAAGAAAGGCCAAGGAAAGTGTGCAAGTCTAAATGCCACTACTTTTTGCTCTTATGTAATAAACAAATTGTGTGCAACTTGTAACTTATGCCACAATTGGTGAACAGTCAAACAGCTTAAGCTTGGCTAGTTCATGTTTGAATTTTATGTTTTAGAGATAGAGAATAAAATCTAACCAAACTGTCTAATCTTGGTAGATAAGTAGATAGGTAGAGTAAATAAAAGGAGCTCAACAACTTAATCTAAGCCCTTGGATGCAATAAGGTTAGACTTATATAGATTTATACATGTAAAAGAAAAGAAAGTGTGATAAGGGTTTTCCAGTCTAAGTGCACCCTAATAAAGAAGAAAAATGCTAGGTTAAAGTAGGTAGGGTAGGTAGATGATGTTGCAGAATTACATGTGATGGATAATGACTCTAAATGTGTTAATATTTACTTTCATTACAAGTGCAAGGCAGACATTACACTAGAGGAATTTCAAGCAAAACAAAGTCAAATGATTAACTTCCCTTCTCATTTTTCCCTAAAAATTTCACCAATTTCCTTTAAATACTAAGGCATTTGAAAATTAGAGGGGCTCAGAGCATTTCTCTGACTTCTGGAGAGACCGGACTCTCGGCCCAATAATTTAAAAGCCTAATTACTTAAAACCATCCATAAGTCATTCATTTACTTCCATAAGTCTTTTTCTAAGTAAAATCCTATTTTACTTAGGAAAATTACGCAATATCCCATAAAAACACTTTTCTTCATTCAAGCCTAAGTTAAATACACAATCCTAATGTTTTTATACTTAGCGCTTTTCATTCATTTTGAAATATTAATTTTTAACTTATATTATCTAATTCCCTTATAACATATACCCATTCCCATATTACTCTAACTATATAAAATTTCCAAATATTACATATCCTGCCCCTTGGTTGAAATATAACCATAATACAACATTAATTTAAAAAAGGATTAATTAACCCCCACGGTTAATTAATAACTTTATCAACCAATCATGTTGCTCCTGATATGATTAAATGATCGTTGTTGTATTGGGCCCGCCCTCATTAAACACTCGTCATCTCGCCTCCCCGATAGTTGTTTGATCAAACACCACGCATCCAACGGTCATCGCCCATATCGCATCGCCCTCCACGACCGAACGATAACGTGCGATCGCGGAGTGGTTTTGTAAATAGTACACCGCCACACATCGCAATATCTATGGAATCGCTGGCTCCTAGCCAAATACCACCCATCCCCAAAAGCGATGCGATGTCATACCACTTACCACCTTTCGCATACGACAAAATACTTTTTCCCGCGTATGTCATCCGTCCAAAATAAAAAAACCCCCGCCAACCTTGACTTTGTGAATAAAAAAAACAAATGCACGTATTTTCATCATTTTATGCTGCGACCAGTGTTCCCACGCAAAACGTCAAAATCAGTTATTGAAGATTTCCAACCGCCACTTTGCCAAACAATTTTCAGCTGAACCAGTCAGCTATTGCCCGCACCTATTTCCTCACTATTCACTTCCTAAAACAGGTATTTATCCAATTTCCTCTGAAACCCTGCAACTCTCGATTTTATACTCCAATTCCACATAAAACGATTAAAATATAGTATAATTCAATCTTTGTTTTACCATATAAGCTCCCAGACCTATACATTTTGCCCATTTTCCACTGAAAACCTAAATTCCTTTCTGAATCCACAAGAACCAGAAATGGAAACCCTTGTGGCTTTGAATGTTGCACCTCTGAATGCTCCCCATAAAGATTTAGACTATCTGCCTCTAGCGAATAGGGATTTCTAGATAAAAGACCTCATCTTTAGAAAAAATCCTCTCCGAATCTTTTGCCAATACAGAGATAATTACCTGAAAGGCTCTAATATTTTTGGACTATGGGAATCCAACCTTCCTATGTATTTTTTTCCCTCAGTTCATGTCCTTCCTAAAATAATTTATCACTACCATGCCAATTATGACCCTAATCAACGAGCAATTATGTCCCCAAGTCAATCCATTCTTTTTCCAATAACTGCTCAATCCATCAATGAAATGTTACAATTTCATCCCGGTCGAGCCCTGACTCCCCTTTGCATGGGAGATTTACTTGAAAAATCTACAAAATTATCCCAAGAAGAACTAAATCGCCTTTGTCAAACTTTCATGCTACAAGAACATCAACCCAAGGTCCCCCCTCCTTATGGACATACCTTTTTCACAATGATGGGCATAATTATTATCGATATGATATCTTCAATAATGGGATTCAACACTAGTGAGTACGTTGATGAAATAACCCTTGTGTTGTTATTAATTTTTACTCTTGGACAACCCCCTGCTGTCAAATATGACTTTGTCTCTTATATTGCTGACAAGATTCATGACCAGTTCATGAGACTAGAAGATGAAAGATTTTTCAAATGCTCCACTTTTATATACCATCTTATGCTCTATTATCAGTCAGAGAATTTCCCCTTCCCTGTCATGAAACTTGAAACCAAAGGAAATCCAAGGTCTGTAATTTTCTGGTCTGCAGTCTTCCATAGTTCCTTTGAGTCCCCTTACTCATACAATGAATTCATTGACCTATTTTTTCACCCAGCAACCACCTTATTAACAGGATTTTCCCCTCCTAGGATTAATAGTGATATGAAGAAAATCCTCCAGCTCTCCAAGCAATACAGGATAGGTGATTGGTACCTATACAAAAATCATACAGAAATCAGGATATATGGATGTGAAATCTGCCCTTTCAAGCTACCAAAGTATGTTCCAATGAGGCTCTTTGCCTTGGAATATTTCAGGCAAATGATAAATTCAGACCTGGTCCATTTTTATAATGCCAAGAAGAAATCTTAGCTTAGAATCAAGAGTCAGTTAGGCCCTTTTGTCTGTAATAGTAGAGATGCATAGAAAGAAGCAGAAAGAATTCTGGAAGATTATCTTAAGTTGCAAAAGAGTTTTCGGTGGGTACCATATGACCCTAACAGCTTTATATGTGATAGAAGAATGAAGAACAAATTGTCACCATACATTCACCATAGGATTCCAGAGATTGAACAATTTTCAAACATTGATGAATGGATGGAAGGGACCCTAGTAGAAAAGGATAGTGAACAGGTCAATGTTGAGAATGTTATGAAAGATCTTGAGAAAATATTTGACCTGGATTCTTTTGGGCAGGCACAAAGATCAGGGATTGGTCCCTCCTCTGCTGGAACCTTTCAACAACATTTACAGGAAACCAACACACCAGCAACAACAACATCCAAAGGTAAGGAAAAAGAGACCAGTACACAGGCCACATAGCAATTCACGATGTCGGAGTAGCCTGAAAATTCCAAAGGACAGGCCCAAATGTAGACTTCTCCCATTCAGGTCAATATGGCAGAAACTCCAATCTTGCAAACTCCCTTAAATGAGGAAAGAATTAAAAAGAGAGACAGTGAAACAACTACTCCTACCAGTAGACCTTCAGAACAGCCTGGTACCAAAAGGCAAAGATTAAATCCTCTATCAGAAGAATAAATTGTTGAAGAAATCACTGATAGTCAGAGGAAAGAAGGAGTAGACAGCCAACAAACATTCCCAGTCAGTGGGACATCTAACAACTCACATAAAAAGGAGCTAGAAAGACAAAAAATTGCAGAGGTGTCATCCTTCAGACCACCAGTGAAGGATGCTTGGAATATCAAGAAGACATTTATAGACATAAAAGCCAGAAATGATCCATTGAGACTTCAAGTTTATAATCAATATTTGAAAATGGCCCCCACAAATCAACAGAGATTGATGTCAGCCTACGACATCAAGGAAGGTAATATGGTAATGAGTCATTTCAAGCCTAAAGTGCAGCAACCTCAAACAGTAGCAGACTACCTTAGAACCAATTTTGAGGTTATGGTAAAGGATATTCATCCTTTGGATCAGATTGAATTACATAAACAAACTAGAGAAATGATTTATTCAACCTTGAATGGTAAGGGAATGATGGCCCAAAGGTTTCAAAATTCCTTGGATAATACAACTGCCCAACTGCATTTGGAAAAAGCTTCCTCCCAGGCCAAAGATAACAGAATAAAGACTTTAGAAGAAATAATTATTGGATTGGGTCATGATCCCAAAGATGTTAAGGCTGCAGAAACCTTAATCAAAAAGAAAGATGAAGATATTGTTGCCCTAAGGAAACAACTAAAGCTACCACCTTCAAGGCATCCACAGACTGCTGAGGTCATAAAGCAAAAATCTGAAGAAGAGCTGATGGATTTTCTCTTAAAACTTAATGAACGACTGAATGAGACTGAACAAGAACTTGAAAAAGCATTGAAGGACAAGCAGGGAGAGTCGACCTGTCAACCTCCCAACGTGATTCTAGTAGTCTCAACAACAGTCCCTTCTACAACACTAGCACCAAACATCCCAGTAGCCATAGCAGAAGTGGTCATAGGTACAACAACAACAGGGCAGTCAGCAGGACTAGCACAGGGCAACATTGCCAATTTGAGCACTGAGGAACTAATAAAATCAATGGAGGAATTGAAGCTCCAAGTTATGGAACTCCAAAAAGAAAAGGAACATTTTACTACTTTGGAACAAAAGTATGATCTCTCAAAGATAAATGTTGTAGAAAAGACAAGAGAGATCAACAGGTTAGAAAAATTGGTGAAAGCATTAGAAAAGGATCTCACATTGGAGAAACCTTTGAACGAAATCAAGGAAATTCTTTGGGAAAACATCATTCAATCAATAAATGATGTCTAGCCATCAATCCAAATAATGTATGAGAAAATTGATTTAGTTAAACTGGCTCTAGAAGAAGTTTAAAAGACAAGGGCAGAATTAGGAAAAATGCCTGAAGAAGCCAACGAACTCATATAGTTTTAAATACCAAGAACAAATATAAGCTTGAAGAGATGGGCATTCAAGATAGAACAGGGACAATTTTGGAAGTAAAAAAGGTTTTTACTAAAATAACTCTGATGCAAAACTTAGAAAGAAGGTGCCATGATATGCAAGAAGAAATCAATACTTTTATGAAAAGATTTGATATTTTGCAGAGTAGAGGGTTGCCAAGTCCTTTAGTTACTCATGATAAACTAATGAGCCATCAAAACTATGTTGAGAAATTGAATAAGTATGCAGACAACCAGGTAAGTCCATCGACAAGTTCATAAGCAGCAAAAGCATTGCCTACAGGAAAAATTATTTATGACAGTCTAGAAAACTTGTTTTATCTCGAACATGAGGTAAAGCACTTATTTCCAATTCAGCCTACCATTTTCAGATACACAGAAACTGATGAGACCCCGAGAAAGCTTCAAAGAACCAGAATACCAGAAGCACAATGGTGGGAAGACATGTTGGACTTTTTGTAAAAATATCCTTGGATGAATTTTGGTTATTTACTACAGTAAGTAATGGTAAAAGGATAAACAGAGATCAAACATGTCAAAGTGTATCAGTGCAGATAAAGAGTATCAGTAAAAACAAGGTAGCCAACACAGAGTTACCAAAGAAGATAGCAGCAAGCCAAATTATAGGGCTTGCCTCCAGCACACTCACAAAAATAGGAACAACACAACATCGGTTTACCTTTTCTTCTATCTACGAGGCTATCTGTCTCTATTTTCTTGTAATTTATTAATAATTCATCCTAAAATATATCTCACTCTGTTAGGAGATATTTTTTATAATTTTTTGTATAAATACTCCCTCAATTAGAGTATTGAGGGTGGTGAATTCTTAGACTTTGCTGTAATACTGATTATTTTGGAATAAAGTGTTGTTGGACCATTTTTGCATGGCTAGCTGGATAAAGAATTGATGCAAAGGACTTTTCACAGGATTCTTGAGTCAGACACCGGATCAATAAGTCTTCTATCTCTTATGTTTTAAAGTTTTTCTTGTTTATTATACCATCTATGTTTCATATCTGAATGATAAACGAAAAAGAATAATTCAGAAAGTGCTTGAGTGCAATTTGTTTTCAATCGTTGTTATTCTTAATGTTTTCCTCTGAACTAGTATGAACAGTGAATTCTTAATTGCTCATGTTTCCTAGTTTATTCATTCTGATTATTTGGTAAAGAATTCTTAATTTCCCTTTATTAATAATCATTCAAATTCCCTCTTTCGAATAGGTTGAAGGATTCTTAATTGCCATTCACCAATTTTGAGTCCATTCCATTTTATTTTAAGTCTTTATTTGTTCCCTATTTGACTACATTGCCCTGTGAAACCCTCCCTTGTTAAGAAACCAAATCCAGTTAAGCCATCTTCTTTGACTCCATTAGCACAATGGCCTAAACTACTCAGTCCTACCCCTCTGTTTTTGAATTCCACTACCCAAACACAATCAAAATCCCTAAACTTTCATAAATAGCCTAATATATTTCAAAACAAAGCTAAAACTTAAAGAGAGAGCCCTCTCTGGGTACAGATTGGCTAGATTATGTACCTAAAATTTGGTTTGTGGTTACCTCAGACCCCTTTCCTCTTCCCAACAACTTCAAGGAAAATTTGAGTGATAACATAGTGGCGACTCCACTGGGGAATCGAACAATTTGCTTGTTACTATTGTTTACTTTATAAACTACAGACGGAGCCTGAAGTTAGACAGGTAGCCTTTGAAATTCTCTTGCTTTGCAATTACATAAGTAAATGAATGCTGCTTCATTCTATCTTCGGTCTAGTTTATGAACTGAACATCTGGTTTCAAACACTTGATCAGTTCCTCTATTCAAATAAATATTTAAGAAAATCTAAATCCAATATCTGAAACCTCTTTAAGAAATTGTTGAAGTTGTATTGTTAATTCCATTTAGACAAAAAACCAAAAAAAAAAATCACCTAGAAACCTGGCTTTAGAAAGGACTCATTACACCAGGGCTAATCATGATCCAAATCCCCCACCTGTGTTTGAAAATCCTAATCTGATCCCCAAAATTATTAGGAGATAGGAGAGCCAAGAGAGTTCTGCTAGTTCTCAGCCTCTCCATAGTTCAGTATCCTGACCTGTGAAGTGGATTTACCTTGAGGATGAACCCTTTGATGAAAAATTTGAAACCTCTTTATTTGTAACTTTTTCTGAATCTGAGTTGGCCCACTTGGTTCAAGACCTAGTATTTATTGAAGATTTACAACTTCAATTTGTTACTTCGCATCTTGAAAAACATTTGTGTAACTCCGTACAATCTGAGCTTTCCTCTGAAGCAACACTAAATCTTTCTGTGATCACTTCAGCCTCTCCAAGTTCATCAACATTTCCTCAAACATCTCAACCTCAAACCACCCCTTATACCCCTCCACCCACCACTCCTAGATCAACCTCGGTTGTTGTTTCATCACTATCTACTGCAATGGCGAACAGATATGCTCCCTTGGTATTACCAGCCAATCCAAGGGCTATGCCCCAAGACTACCAAAGTAAAATCACTCCATTTGATGGTTCTGGTATCTACACTGCACAACAGCATACTAAAAAAATGACCGATTATTTTGAAATATATGAAGTAGATGCAGATGATGTAAGAATGAGAATATTTGTTCAAAGTCTTACTGGAGAAGTTAGAACCTGGTTTAGAGCCCTTCCTGTAAACAGTATCAATGACCTAGAAGCTCTTTATAGAAAATTTTTAAACAGATGGGAAAAGAAGAAACATCCTCTCCAAATCTTATCAGAATATGAAAACCTGAAGAGAGGAACACAAGAAACTGTGCAAGATTACTGCACTAGGTTCAATAATGTTTACAATGCTATCCCCCAAAACCTCAGACCTCCTCCAGATTTACAATTAATCAAATTTCCTGATGGATTTGATTCTGATATGGCATACCAGCTTAGGGAAAGATCTCCTCGGACTTTAGAAGATATGCAAAGTATAGCTGTCAGTGTTGAAGCCAGCCTGATATCCAAACGAACTAAAGCTAGAAGTGAAAGAAGGATACCATTAAAAGAAGAACCCTTGGCCTTTGAACAGAAACTGGATGCTATTATTAAAGGGATGGAAAGGCTAGGAGATAGAGTAGAAACAATTGAAAGGAAATCTCCTTGGGATGGTCAACCAAGAAATACTGAGAGAAATCCAAATTTCAGAAAGAACCAAAACCAAAACACTGGAAAGACTGGTCCTGACCAAAACATTGGGCCCCCATTTCAAGAAAATTATGTGGAAGCCTCAAATTCTGATGAACCAACAGAAGATACTCAAATAAACAACTTAACAGGACTCAATAATGAACAACAAGTTTTCTTGACCCAAGAGGATCAAGAAGCTCACATTCTCAAACAATTCCAAACTCAGTTAGGAGAATCATTTGACTTCAAGGAGGGATATGATACAGCCATTTATAAAGTCCACAAGCAATATAATTTGAGGAGCAGAAGAATTGATTTCCCTTAAACCAACAAACAGAAAGCTACGAAACAGCCCCTCAAAGGTAAAACCAATACTACCCCTGTACATATTCTTTCTAGATCAGATCCTAATCCTGCTAATCCAATTATTGAAGATGTATCTGATAATCAACCTAATAACAGAAAAATTTCCAATACTCTTCCTCCCAAAGGAAATGTAGAGGAACCCCCAGAAGTTGATTCGGAAACAACCTCAGCCCACAACCCCACTCCTGAAAAGGAGAAAAATACATAAAATACAGAAGAAAAGGAGAATCCAACTTTCCGAAATACAATAACTCAGACTGAAAAACCTTTTAATTTGGAGGCTGAAGTAGGCAAATTAAAAATAGTTGTTCCATTGTCTGAATTAGCTAAACATGATGTCTACCGAAGTCAAATCAATAGATCACTCAATATCACTGGAAGTGAAGACTCAGTAAATGTTTTTGATGACCAACCTAAATTACTCTTTGGCCCTGAAGTAAATGGAAAACCAGTAAATTGAGGAACTCCTCCATTTTATGTGAGTTTAAACATACATGATAAAATACTTCATAATGCCATGTTGGATTCCGGGGCATCTCACAACCTAATGCCCAAATCTGTAATGGAGAAATTAAACCTAGATATCACCAGGCCATACAAAGACCTCTTTTCTTTTGATTCAAGTCAGGTGAGATGTTTAGGATTAATCAAAGACTTGTGTGTTTCACTAGTTCAATACCCTGCAAAAACAATCTTGATGGACATAGTAGTAGCAGATATTCCTCCAAAGTATGGCATGTTATTGTCCAGATCTTAGGGTGCAAAGCTTCAAGGATCTCTTCAATTACACATGTCATACGCTACTATTTCAGTGTTCGGCCAACCTATGAAACTATACAGAGAAACTTTAATGAAATATGTAGTTAGTAGTCAGGAGAAACCCGAAAATTTCCCCATCTACTCAATACACACTGATATGGATTCGTTTATTCTTTATAATTCTGAAATTGATCCTCCCACTGAATTAGAAGTTCTAGCAGAAGAACCAAAAGAAATTACAAATGAAAAATCTAGTGTTCAGATCCAGGAAATCTTTGAGAACAATGAAACATCAAATACCCAAGAGAAACCAAAAGAAAGTAAAAAACCAGATCTCACTGTTAAAAAAGTTCCTGAAACCCCTGATACCAATTATGAACATGAAATTCTTTGGCACTTAGAATTTGATGGTTCAGTTAACAAATTAGGAGCAGGAGCAGGAGTTTGGGTGCATAACCTTGAAAATGATCACGTTGAAGGCCATGCCTACAGATTAAACTTTAAGTGCACCAATAATATGGTAGAATATGAAGCTCTTTTGTTAGGTCTTAAACTTGTCAAAAGATTAGGAGCAATTAGAGTATCTGTCATAGGAGATTCTGATTTAATCATTCAACAGATCAAAGGACACTATCTGAAAAACGATCCCAGACTGAGAGAATATAGAGGAACAGTTGTAGAGATACTCAATACTTTTCTACAAGCTCAGCTTGCTAAAATCCCAAGAAAACAAAACTTGCACGCCCATAGTCTGGCAATGTTTGCCAGCACCTGTAAATTACCATTCGAACCTAATCATCAGTTCATAGCTGAGATTAGACACAGACCAGCCATACCTGACAATTTTAATAACTGGCAAGTATTTGCAAGTGATGAGCAGATTAACAATTTCCTGACTTTAGAGAAAGAATTTTCTAACAGCAACATAGATGTAGATACAGTTATTGAATTTGATCAAACAAATGAGCAAGAAACAGACATTTCAAAAGAAAGTGCAATTCAAATGCTTCATCCAACAAATTTCACCAAAAAAGAAATGCAGGACCTTAAACAAATGGATGTTGATGAGATTATTGAAGAAGAATCTGAGGTCATTAATTTAAAAGATAATCATTTGCCTAAAGTATTAACTCCTCTGGAAGATCTCTTTGATTCTAATGATATTCCAAAGAAACCTAAGATGGAACCATTAAAAGCAGATATTGAGGAATATAACTTGGGGACTGAAGAAAATTCAAAAATGATAAAGTTATCTAAATCTTTTCCCCCTGACCAAAAATTAAAATATGTTGAATTAGTGAGAGAATTCCAGGATGTCTTTGCCTGGAGCTATGAAGACTTGAAATCATATGACACCTCTATAATTCAGCATACAATACCTCTGAAAGAAAACCAGAAACCATTCAAACAAAAACTCAGAAGAATTAACCCTATACTGCTGCCCTTAATTGAGAAAGAAATCAAACGTATGTATGAAGCAGGGATAATTGCTCCCATTAGGTTTTCAAAGTGGGTATCTAATTTAGTACCTACTAGGAAGAAAATTGGAGAAATCAGATTATGTGTTGATTTAAGAAATGTAAATAAGGTTTCTTTGAAAGATAATTACCCTTTACCCAAGATGGATCACATTTTACAAAGGGTATTAGGTGCTTCTAGGATTTCACTTCTAGATGGATTCTCAGGATATAACCAGATTCTGGTTCATCCTGATGATCAGGAAAAAATAGCTTTCACAAAACCATGGGGCACATTCAAGTATGTTAAAATGCCATTTGGACTTAAAAATGCAGGAGCAACCTTCCAAATAGCAATGGACATAGCATTCGTAAAAGAAATTCATGATTTTCTTGTTATATATCTGGATGACTTAACTGTGTTTTCTAAATCAGATCAGCAGCATTTGAATCATCTCATACAAGTATTCATAAAATGCAAAAAATATGGTATCTCTTTGAATCCAAAGAAGTCCTTGTTTGGTCTAGAGGAAGGTAAACTCTTGGGCCATATCATATCCAAAGATGGTATTAGAATTGATCCTGCTAGAATAGAAGCTATACTGCAAATACCTCACCCTAGAAATGTCAAAGAACTTCAAGCTTTCCTAGGAAAAATAATTTTTTTGAGAAGATTCATATCTAGCTTAGCTGAACTAATTAGATTGCTTAATAATATGTTAAAAAATTATTCAAGTATTAAATGGACAGTAGAAGCCAAACAAGCATTTGAAGAAATTAAAATGGCTTTGACCAAAACACCGGTCCTTACAAGTCCACAGTTTGATAGACACTTCATAATATTTTCATTTGCATCAGAACACACTATAGCAGTTGTTTTATTACAAAAGGATGATCAAGGATGTGAGAAACCCATAGCCTTTTTTAGTAAAGCACTAAGAGATGCATCATTAAAATACAACATCATGGAAAAACAAGATTTTTCACTTGTAAAAGCCATTAAAGACTTTAGAGTCTACATATTGTACTCCCATGTGATAGCCTATGTACCAAATGTTGTTGTCAAAGACATCTTAACCCAGGATGGAATTGAGGGAAAAAGAGATAAATGGATTGCTACCATTTTAGAGTATGATATTGAAATAAAACCTACAAATCTTATAAAGGGATAGGGATTGGCCAAGCTCATGACAGAAACAAATTGTCAAGCCCTGGAAATTAATGAACTGGATAACGAACAGGAGATGGCGACTCCACAAATCAGTCAGGCCTTCTTAGATTCACCTTGGTATGCTGATATAATTTATGTACTATTAAACCTGCAAGCTCCTCCAGGGTTATCCAGAACAAAGAAAAGGTTTTTAAAGATGACATCTTCAAAGTTTTGTATTTTAGATAATGTTCTTTTTTGGAAAAATCATGAAGGTATTCTATTGAATTGTTTATTAAAAGAATAAGCTAACAAGGCTCTCCAAGAATTTTATGCAGGAGACTGTGGTGGACACCTTTACTGGAAATCCACTGCAGACAAGATCCTAAGGGATGGATTTTATTGGCCAACCTTGTTCACTGATGTAAATAAATTTGTCACGGCTTGCCATAAATGTCAAATTTTTGAAGGCAAGAGAAAATTATTACCTTTACCCCTGAGACCAATTTCCACTGAAAAACCCTTCCAACAATGGGGCCTGGACTTCATTGGAGAAATCCATCCTCCCTCTTCTGGCCAACACAAATGGATCCTCACTGCCACAGACTATTTCACCAAATGGATAGAATAAATTCCTTCCAGACAAGCCAATGACACTGTGATCATAGGATTCTTAGAAACCAACATATTATCCAGATTTGGTTGTCCTGATAAAATCATAACTGACAATGTTGTTGCCTTCAAATCCAAGAAGATGATAAGTTTCTGTAACAAATACCACATCACTTTAAGCCATTCCACAGCCTATTACCCTCAAGGTAATGGACTGGCTGAGTCCTCCAACAAGATTCTCATTAATGTTATTAAAAAATTATTGGAGGAAAACAAGAAAAATTGGCACAAGAAACTTACAAATGCACTATGGGCAGACAGACTCACCACCAAAAAATATATTGGGACCAGTCCTTATGAGTTAGTCTATGGCATGGAGGTTATTTTTCCTTCATCTTTAGGAGTTCCTGTAATGAAATTACTTCAAGAAGCTCAGGTAGAACCTAATGATATTCAAAGGAGAATAAACCAGACCATCAATTTGCAGCAGACCAGAGAGGAAGTATATCAAAGATCCCAAGTGTTGCAGGAGAAGCTGAAGAAGATATTTGATAAAAGGACCAAGGCAGAAGATTTCTACCTTGGTGACAAAGTGTTAAGATGGGATTCCAGAAGAGAGGATAAAGGAAAACATGGGAAGTTTGACTTCCTGTGGAAAGGAACTTATATTATCTATGCCTTACAAGGAAACAATACATATTATTTGAAAAACTTGGATGGTACAGAAACTGAAGATGGGCTAGTTAATGGCCAAATATTGAAACATTACTTTGATCCTACTTATTAATGTATCCTAATTTTTAACATGTACATACTATATCTTTGTAATGTCACAAGTTTTGACTAAATAGTAACTTGCTGGAGTTGAAGCCCGAAGAGAAGGCCCTAAGCCTTAGAAGTATCACTGTCATACATACAATGAAGCAACAAGTAGAAGAAGATTCCATAGTTCAGCCAAAATCATTCTGAGGACAACTGACATGCTGTTCTTGACTTTTCACCAGGAAAAGCCATCCCGAAGTGCAGCCAATGTTATGCTCCTATACTAATAGGTGTCATATATCATGATTGACTTGATGGGCTATGTAATATGTTCATACCTTTTCTTGTTGCAAAGGTTTTCCATATTGTCAAAAAATCAAAAAATTTAAAAATTGTAAAGAGGGTATACCCTAAAAGAAAAATCAAAGGGTGAAAAGAATAAAATGGCCAAAAAAGAAAAAAGTGAAAGAAAATGAACCCCACAAAAAGAAAGGCCAAGGAAAATGTGCAAGTCTAAATGCCACTACTTTTTTCTCTTATGTAATAAACAAATTGTGTGCAACTTGTAACTTATGCCACAATTGGTGAACAGTCAAACAACTTAAGCTTGGCTAGTTCATGTTTGAATTTTATGTTTTAAAGATAGAGAATAAAATCTGACCAAACTGTTTAATCTTGGCAGATAAGTAGATAGGTAGAGTAAATAAAAGGAGCTCAACAGCTTAATCTGAGCCCTTGGATGTAATAAGGTTAGACTTAGATAGATTTTTACATGTAAAAAAAAAGAAAGTGTGATAATCGTTTTCCCAGTCTAAGTGCACCTTAATAAAGAAGAAAAAATGATAGGTTAAAGTAGGTAGGGTAGGTAGATGATGTTGCAGAATTACATGTGATGGATAATGACTCTAAGTGTGTTAATCTTTACTTTCATCACAAGTGCAAGGCAAACATTACACTGGAGAAATTTCAAGAAAAACAAGGTCAAATGATTAACTCCCCTTCTCATTTTTCCCTAAAAATTTCACTAATTTCCCCTAAGTACTAAGGCATTTGAAAATTAGAGGGGCTCAGAGAATTTCTCTGACTTTTGGAGGGACCGGACCCTCGACCCAATAATTTAAAAAAGGCCTAAGTACTTAAAACCATCTATAAGTCATCCATTTACTTCCATAAGTCTTTTCCTAAGTAAAATCCTATTTTACTTAGGAAAACTACACAATATCCCACAAATAACCCTTTTTTCATTCGAGCCTAAGATAAATACACAATCCTAATGTTTTATACTTAGCGCTTTTTTTATTCGTTATCACATATTAACTTTTAACTTATATTATTTAACTCCCCTATAACATCTACCCATTCCCATATTACTATAACTATATAAAATCCCCAAATATTACATATCCCGCCCCTTGGTTGAAATATAACCATAATATAACATTAAAATTCAAATAAAGATTAATTAACCCCCACGGTTAATTAAGAACTTTCCCGACCAATCACGTTTCTCCCGATATGATTAAATAATCTTTAATTATGTTGGGCCTGCCCTCATTAAACTCCCCTCATCTTGCCTCCCCGATAGCCGTCCGATCAACCCCTCCACATCCAACGGTTGTCATCCATATCGCATCGCCCTCCATGACCGAACGATAATGTGCGATCGCGGATTGGTTTTGTAAATAGTACCCCACCACGCGTCGCAAGGTCTATGGAATCGCTGGCTCCCAGCCAAATACCGCCCGTCCCCAAAAGCGGTGCGATGTCATACCACTTACTACCTTCCGCATACGACAAAAGACCTTTTCCCGCATACGTCATCCGTCCGAAATAACAAAACCCTCGCCAACCTTGACTTTGTGAATAAAACAAACAAATTCACGTATTTTCATCATTTTATGCCGCGACCAGTGTTCCCATGCAAAACTTCAAAATCAATTGTTGAAGATTTCCAACCGCCACTTTGCCAAACGATTTTCAGCTGAACCAATCAGCTATTTGCCTGCACCTGTTTCCTCACTATTCACTTCCTGAAACAGGTATTTATCCAATTTCCATCGAACCCTACAAATCTCGATTTTATACTCCAATTCCACAGAATAAGACTAAAAAATAGTACAATTCGGTATTTGTTTCACCCCATAAGTTTCCAGACCTGTAAATTTTCCCATTTTCCACTGAAAATACGAATTCCTTTCTGAATCCACAAGAACCAGAAACGGAAACCCCTGTGGCTTT
Organism: Pinus albicaulis; assembly: GCA_034641835.2. Classification (NCBI taxonomy): domain Eukaryota; kingdom Viridiplantae; phylum Streptophyta; class Pinopsida; order Pinales; family Pinaceae; genus Pinus; species Pinus albicaulis. Next base: position 322,170,912 of record CM076577.1, on the reverse strand, counting down.
GAATGTTGCACCTCTGAATTCCCCCCATAAAGATTTAGACTATTTGCCTCTAGCGGATAGGGATTTCCAGATAAAAGACCTCATCTTTAGTGAAAATCCTGTCAGAATCTTTTGCCAATGCAGAGATAATTACCTGAATGGCTCTGATATATTTGGATTGTGGGAATCCAATCTTCCTATGTATTTTTTACCCTCAGTTCATGTCTTTCCTGAAATAATTTATCACTGCCATGCCAATTATGATCCTAATCAACGGGCAGTTATGTCCCCAAGTCAAACCATTCTTTTCCCAATAACTGCTCAATCCATCAATGAAATGTTACAGTTTCATCCCGGTCAAGCCCTGACTCCCCTTTCCATGGGAGATTTACTTGAAAAATCCACAAATTTATCCCAAGAAGAACTGAATCGTCTCTGCCAAACTTTCATGCTACAAGAACATCAACCCAAAGGTCCTCCTCCTTCTGGACATACCTTTTTCACAGAAATGGGTAGACTCATAGTGAATATGATATCTTTAATAATGGGATTCAACACTAGTGAATACGTTGATAAGTTAACCCTAGTGTTATTGTCAATTTTTACTCCTGGACAGCCCCCTGCTGTCAAATATGACTTTGCCTCTTACATTGTTGATAAGATTCATGACCAGTTCATGAGACTAGAAGATGAAAGAGTTTTCAAATACTCTACTTTTATATACCATCTTATGCTCTATTATCAATCATAGAATTTCCCCTTCCCTTTCATGAAACTTGACACCAAAGGAAATCCAAGGTCTGTAATCTTCTGGTCTGCAATCTTCCATAATTCCTTTGAGTCCCCTTACTCTTACAATGAATTCATTGACCTATTTTTTCACCCAGCAACCACCTTATTAACAGGATTTTTCCCTCCTAGGGTCAATAATGATATGAAGAAAATCCTCCAGCTCTCCAAGCAATACAGGGTAGGTGATTGGTACCTATACAAAAACCATACATAAATTAGGATGTATGGGTGTGAGCTCTGTCCTTTCAAGCTACCAAAGTATGTTCCAATGAGGCTCTTTGCCGTAGAATACTTCAGACAAATGATAAATTCAGACCTAGTCCATTTTTACAATGCCAAGAAGAAAGCTCAGCTAAGAATCAAGATTCAATTAGGCCCTTTTGTCTGTAATACTAGGGATGCAGGGAAAGAAGCAGAAAGAATTTTAGAAGATTATCTCAAGTTGCAAAAAAAAAATTGGTGGGTACCTTATGACCCTAACAGCTTCATATGTGATAGGAGAATGAAAAACATATTGTCACCATACCTTCACCATAGGATTCTAGATATTGAACAATTTGCAAACATGGATGAATTGATGGAAGGGACCCTAGTAGAAAAGATAGGAGAATGAAAAATAGATTATCACCATACCTTCACCATAGGATTCCAGATATCGAAAAATTTGCAAACATGGATGAATGGATGGAAGGGACCCTAGTAGAAAAGGATAGTGAACAGGTCAATGTTGAGAATGTTATTAAATATCTTGAGAAAATAGTTGACCTGGATTCTTTTGGGCAGGTACAAAGACCAGGAATTGGCCCTTCCTCTGTTGGAACCTCTCAGCAACATTTGCAGGAAACCAGTGCACCAGCCACAGTAACATCCAAAGGTAAAGAAAAAGAGACTAGTACACAGGCCACAGAGAAATTCACAATGTCGGAGCAGCCTAAAACTTCCAAGGAGCAGGCCCAAATGTAGATTTCTCCCACTTAGGTCAATGTGGCAGAAACTCCAATCTTGCAAACTCCCCAAAATGAGGAAAAAAGAAAAAAGAGAGAAGCAGAAATAGCTACCCGTATCAGTGGACCTTCAGAACAGCCTGGTATCAAAAGCCAAAGATTAAATACTCACTTAGAAGAAGAATTTGTTGAAGATACCACTAATATTCAGAGGAGAGAAAGGTTATATAGCCAACAAACATTCACAATCAGTGGGAAATCCACCAACTCGCAGAGAAAAGAGCTGGAAAGACAAAAAAGTGCAGAGGTATCATCCTTTAGACCACCAGTGAAGAATTCTTGGGATATTAAAAAGACATTTATAAACATAAAAGCCAGAAATGATCCATTAGGACTTCAATTTTATAATCAATATTTGAAGATGGCCCCCAAAAATCAACAGAGATTGATGTCATCCTATGACATCCAGGAAGGTATAATGATGATGATTCATTTCAAGCCTAAAGTGCAACAGCCTCAAACAACAGCAGATTATGTTATAACCAATTTTGAAGTTGTGGCAAAGGATATTCATCCTTTGGATCAGATTTAATTGCATAAATAATCTGGAGAGATGATTTATTCAACCTTGACTGGTAAGTCAATGATGGCCCAAAGATTACAAAATTATTTGGATAATACAACTTCTCAACTACATCTGGAAAAATCTTCCTCCCAGGCCAAGGATAACAGAATAAAAACTTTGGAAGAAATAATTATTGGATTGGGTCATAATCCCAAAGATGTTAAGGCTATAGAAGCCTTGATCAAAAATAAAGATGATGATATTACAGCCCTAAGGAAACAATTAAAGTTGCCACCTTCAAGGCATCCACAGAATACTAAGGTAATAAAGCAAAAATCTGAAGAAAAACTGATGGATTTGCTCTTAAAAATTAATGAGCAACTGAATGAGACTGAACAAGAACTTGAAAAAGCATTAAAGGAAAAGCAGGGAGAGTTGACCTCTCAGCCTCCCAATGTGATACCAGTAGTCTCAACAGCAGTTCCTTCTACACTTGGGACGACACTAGCATCAAACATCCCAGCATCCACAACAGAAGTGGTCACAAGTACAACAACAACAGGGCATTCAGCAGGATTAGCACAGGGCAACACTTCCAATTTGAGTACTGAGGAACTAATAAAATCAATGGAGGAATTGAAGCTCCAAGTTACAGAACTCCAGAAAGAAAAGGTACAATTTACTACCTTGGAACAAAAGTATGATCTCTCAAAGATAAATGTTGCAGAAAAAACAAGAGAGATCAACAGATTATAAAAATTGGTAAAAGCATTAGAAAAGGATCTCACATTGGAGAAACCATTGAAAGAAATCAAAGAAATTCTTTGGGCCAACATCACTCAATCAATAAATGATGTCTGGCCATCAATCCAAATAATGTATGAGCAAAATGATCTAGTTAAACTGGCTCTAGAAGAAGTTCAAAAGGCAAGGGAAGAATTAGGGAATATGCCTGAAGAAGCCAACGAGCTCATACAGTTTTTAAATACCAAGAACAAATATCAGCTTGAGGAGCTTGAGGATTTTTTAAATTCATCTTGAGGAGTTTTTAAATTCAAGATAGAACAGGGACAATTTTGGAGGTAAAATTTTTTTTTACTAAAAGAACTCTGATGCAAGACATAAAAAGAAGATGCCATGACATGCAGGAGGAAATTAATTCTTTTACGAAAAGATTCTATATTTTGCAGAGTAAAGGGTTTCCAAGTCCTTTAGTTACCCATGATAAACTAATGAGTCATCAAAGCTATGTTGAGAAATTGAATAAGTATGCAGACAACCAGGCCAGTTCATCGAAAAGTTCATCACCAGCAAAAGCGTTGCCTACAGGAAAAATTCTTCATGACAGTCTGGAAATTTTTTTTTATCTCGAACATGAGGTAAAGCACTTATTTCCAATTCAGCCTACGTTTTTCAGATACACGGAAACTGATGAAACCTTGAGAAACCTTGAAAGAACCAGAATACCACAACACTATGGTGGGTAGACATGTTGGACATTTTGTAAAAATATCCTTGGGTAAATTTTGATTATTTACTACAATAAGTAATGGTAAAAAGGATAAACAAAGATCAAACAGGTTAAAGTGTATCAGTATCAGTATAGGAATTGAAGCTCCAAGTTACAGAACTCCAGAAAGCAAAGGTACAATTTACTACCTTGGAACAAAAGTATGATCTCTCAAAGATAAATGTTGCAGAAAAAACAAGAGAGATCAACAGATTATAAAAATCGATAAAAGCATTAGAAAAGGATCTCACATTGGAGAAACCTTTGAAAGAAATCAAGGAAATTCTTTGGGCCAACATCACCCAATCAATAAATGATGTCTAGCCATCAATCCAAATAAAGTATCAGTAAAATGATTTAGTTAAACTGGCTCTAGAAGAAGTTCAAAAGGCAAGGGAAGAATTAGGGAATATGCTTAAAGAAGCCAACGAGCTCATACAGTTTTTAAATACCAAGAAAAAATATCAGCTTGAGGAGCTTGGCATTCAAGATAGAACAGGGACAATTTTGGAGGTAAAAAATGTTTTTACTAAAAGATCTCTGATGCAAAAATTAGCAAGAAGATGCCATGACATGCAGGAGGAAATTAATGCTTTTACAAAAAGATTCGATATTTTGCAGAGTAAAGGGTTGCCAAGTCCTTTAGTTACCCATGATAAAATAATGAGTCATCAAAGCTATGTTGAGAAATTGAATAAGTATGCAGACAACCAGGCCAGTTCATCGACAAGTTCATCAGCAGCAAAAGCTTTGCCTACAGGAAAAATTCTTCATGACAGTCTGGAAAATTTGTTTTATCTTGAACATGAGGTAAAGCACTTATTTCCAATTCAGCCTACGTTTTTCAGATACACGAAAACTGATGAAACCTTGAGAAAGCTTCAAAGAACCAGAATACCAGAACATTATGGTGGGTAGACATGTTGGACATTTTGTAAAAATATCCTTGGGTAAATTTTGATTATTTACTACAGTAAGTAATGGTAAAAGGGATAAACAAAGATCAAACAGGTTAAAGTGTATCAGTATAGGTAAAGAGTATCAGTAAAAACAGAGTAGGCGGAACAGAGTTACCAAAGAAGACAACAGCAAGCCAAATCATAGGGTCTGCCTTTAGTACAGTCACAAAAAAAGGAACAACACTACATTGGTTAACTTTTTCTCCTATCCACAAGACCATCTGTCTCTATTTTCTTGTAATTTATTAATAAGTCATCCTAAAATATATATCACTCTGTTAAGAGATATTTGTTATAATTTTTTGTATAAATACTCCCTCAATTAGAGTATTGAGGGGGGTGGATTCTTAGAATTTGCTGTAATACTGATTATTTTGGAATAAAGTGCTGTTGGACAAATTTCGCATGGCTAGCTGGATAAAGAATTGATGCAAAGGACTTTCCACAGGATTCTTGAGTCAGAAAATGGAACAATAAGTCTTCTATCTCATTTGTTTTAATGTTTTATACTTGTTTATTTTACCATCTATGTTTCATATCTGAATGTTAAAAGAAAAAGAATAATTCAAAAACTGCTTAAGTGCAATCTGTTTTCAATCGATGTTATTCTTAATGTTTTCCTCTGAACTAGTATGAACAATGAATTCTTAATTTCTCTTGTTTCCTAGTTTATTCATTTTGATTATTTGGTAAAGAATTCTTAGTTGCTCTTTATTAATAATAATTCAAGTTCCCTCTTTCGAAATATGTTGAAGGATTCTTAATTTCCCTTCAGCCATTTTGAGTCCATTCCATTCATTTTAGATCTTTAATTGTTCCCTATTTGATTACCTTTCCTTGTGAAACCATCCCTTGTTAAGAAACTAAATCCAGTTAAGCCATCTTTCTTTGACGCCATTAGCCCAATGGCCTAAACTATTCATTCCTACCCCTCTGCTATTTAATTCTATCACCCAAACACAATCAAAATCCCTAAACTTTCATAAATAGCCTAATATCTTTTAAAACAAAGCTAAAACTTAAAGAGAGAGCCCTCTCTGGGTACAGATTGGCTAGATTCTGTACCTAAAAGTTGGTTTGTGGTTAACTCAGACCCCTTTCCTCTTCCCAACAACTTCAAGGAAAATTTGAGTGATAACAGATGGAATCGGAAAAATATATATAGAAAATAAAGAAAATTTTGATGTAATATGGATATATTTTGTAAATCGAGAGACTGGTAAAATGAAAAGAAACAAGTATCATTAACTATATGATTTGAACATTTCATCGAAATCAACACCAATATCATGTCTCAAAAATTAATTGGCTTATCATTGCAAGATATTTAAAGCTATAGTGTGGAAAAAATTTATGATATAGTTAGCTTGTGCTATAAAAATTGATTGATCATGGGGTTTAATGCTAAATGGACTTGAATTTGATCTGAGTTGTGTATCACCACATGTACTAGTGTATAGAACATTGTCACGTGATGGAACCATGGTATCACTGTATCTTATTAAGAAACTAACACCAAAGAACATCTGCGTGAATAAGAAAATATTAAATGAAATGAAACACTAAATAAATGAAGCACCACAAAATTCATAATACATAGACAAGCCAATCGAAAATGAAAATAATTTAGTGACTGCAACCTTGAATACACAAAGTTATCTTGCTCATGTAAATGACATGATCCATGATGAATATCTAATGAATGATAGGATTATTTGTTTCCAAGAAACACATCTAAAGTTTTTGTCATCAAATAATGAACTTTTCAATTTCAAAATTAACATATCAAATTGTCTTCCTGTAGTACATACTTGCATACAAGAAAACGTGTAAATCATATCAGCCGAGAATGTTTGCCAAACTAGAATCAATATTTTTTTCTCAAAAGTCTATTTCCAATGCTGAATATGAATAATAAATGTATATGTTGGACCACTTATATTAGTTTCAACAATAACTGAAGGAATAACGATAGAAAATTTACAATTCATTCCTAGTGATTACATTTCCATTCTTATTGACGATTTCAATATTTACATCAATTCAAATATCAAATGAAGTAAATAGTTATAAGATTACATGCACTCTTAATGATTACAAGAAGTAACGAGAAATTTTGTTTTCAAAATAAGAAAATTATTGATCATATTTAGACAAGTTTTTCTGTACAACAATATCATGTTGATATTTCGCATTCTAATCTAGGTGGATATTGGTGGCCATCCACCTCTTCCTCCAAGACCCCTAGTCTGTTTCATCAGTTTCCTTGTTTATAGCACCATTTACTATTTTTAGTAGTTTTTCGGGTACTAAACTTCTGCAGCAGTTTTCACCCCCTAAATGGCATTTTTTTGCGGTCTACAACATGCCCATACCAATAGGAACAGACCTGTGGAAAATATTGTAGTACCCAGAGAGATCATTCTAACAAGGTATCATATGCGACAAACAAAGATAATATGACCATGTTATGACCCTGAGAAGTTGGTTGCCTAACTAACTCAAAGAGGGCCCACAAAATCTTTGTGTTCCATCTTTTGGGGTTAGGGTTTTGGTTTTTTATGGTTTTCCCTTATTGTTCAATAATAAAAAGGTCCTTGAGCCTCATTATAACACAGTTAAGAGGCATGTATCCACCACATCGCTTCTCATACATAAGGTACCATCGCCTGATCTAGTTTATTTCCATTATATTTGTAAGTGTATTTCAGTTCTTTGATATTAATGAAATGAAGTTTTTTTCAGTTTCTCTTCTATTTTTTTGTATATATGTATTTTATTTTTTTCTTTCATAAGTTTGAATCAATTGTATTAGGGTGGTTCTCTCTTTCTTGTTTTTTTTTTCTTTTGATGTCCCTCATGAGGTCAAGGTATAAGGAGTTAGGGCTCGATCTATTTGAACCTTTGCAAGATCAGCCTCACAAACCTTGGTGGCCTCCCATGGAAGAAGAAAAAAAAGATGAGGGAGCATGATATCATTTCAAAATATTAGTCGAGGAGGCCCTCAAGTAATAGAGGAATGCGATGATGGATAATTTTTTCCCAGATCCTTTGACACTACCCATTGGCGATACATATTCATGTGGTAGCCACTTTGGAGGCGCCACTCCTTTTAAGGTACAAGTTAACATTAAAATTCCAATATTTGAAGTCAAGACAAATGAGAATTTCATCTTATCTCTCTCTCTCTCTCTATATATATATATATGTGTGTGTGTGTGTGTGTGTGTGTGTGTGTGTGTGTGTGTTCTAGAATGAAATTAATTGTTCAAGTAGTTTTACTATGTGCATTGATGAAAAATGTTACTTGTATTGGATAGATATGTTCTAGAATGAAATTAATTGTTCCAAGTAGTTTTTCTATGTGCATTGATGAAAAACTAGTTGGATTTTCTGGTCAAAAGTTTCCACAATGTAAATAAATCAACAAGGCTACCTATTTGAGTGCATTAACGACAATAACCCAAATTCAACAAACATATATATGTACTAGAATTATATTTCCAATCAAAATTAAAGGGATAATTTGTACATATATCTACTTCTTTAAACTCTTTTTTCAATTAGAGCTCAATTGATACATGGTTAGTTGCATTGAAAAGCTATGTTCTTCCTATTGGAAATTTTTTCATTCGAAAAAGACTACATGTAGAGATCAAAAGCAATCTTAAGATTCCAAATGTACTTCAACCATCAAAAAGGGATTTGTGCAACATTACTTGACATGCCATGCCAATTATAGTGAACAACTATCCAATAGAAACATTTAACATTATATACCACATGTGCCAAATGTAGATTAAAACCATCCAGAAATTTAAAATTTTAAAAACTTTTTGATAATATATCATGCAACATTAAAACATTAAATATCACATGAGAAATGTAGATTGAAACCATTCAAAACATGATTTTTAAAAACTTTGTGCTTATATATATCGTGCAACGTTACTTCACATGCCATGCCAATTATAGTTCAACTAGATCCGATAGAAACATTTAACATTATATACCACATGTGTCAAATGTAGATTGAAACCATCCAAAACTTAAGTTTTAAAAACCTTTTGATTATATATCATGCAACATTAAAACATTAAACATTTAAAACATTAAATATCACATGCGAAATGTAGATTGAAACCATCCAAAACTTGAGTTTTAAAAACTTCACATGCCATGCCAATTATAATTCAACTATCCAATAAAAACATTTAACATTATATCACATGCCAAATGTAGATTGAAACCATCCAAAACTTTTAACTTTTAATTCAACAAAAAATCCAAATGTACTTTACATGCCAAATGTACTCCAAGCATCCAAAACTTAAATTTTAAAAAGAAAACAAATTATAACACATGTCATTACATAACATGCCAAATGTATTAATTTTGATACTTTAACTGTACTTTTGTCATGGTTTGATTTATAGAGCCCATACTATACTTTTGAATTCTCAAGCATGACCTCACTATTACGACATTCTCAAGCAAGGCCTGCTTCAATCACTGTCACTATCTCACGACATTGTGAAAATAGCTAAGCTCGAAATTTCATTATGCTTTACGATAGTAATATTATGGTTTGTAAAGGCCATTCTCATCAATTTACAAGTGTGTTTTCCAACACGGATTTATCCTTTTTTGTTGTGTTTGATTAATTCGATCCTCTTTCTATGTATTATGATATTTCTGGGTTTCTAAAATCTCATTTTCATATTTTGAATACTAAAGGATTTAGAGTTTAACCTATTCGAATGCCCACAATTTTAGAGACCCCTTCAGATTTTAAATTGTAAACAGTTGTTCCTATTGTAATTGAAACATTGTGTTATTTGAATTTCTGATTTAATTCCTTCGTAAAATGAGTGGAGCAATAATTTCTATCTGTCCTCATGCAAAACCACTCCTTTTTGTAATGTTGTGTTCATATTTCTTTAACCATTTTATGTAATTTCCTTCACAAATATAATCTCTCTATGCATTGTATTTTCCATATTTAATTAATCAATTCGACGCATTTGTTTTAGATTATATGTAGAAAATGAATCTAGTTTCGGTCCAACTCCGGAGTATTTTATTGTTGTCGTTTACATAAGAAATTATTCATAATATATTGATTGGATTTCTCCTATATGGACTGTTCAAATTGACGTACAAGACTGAGATTACTCTAATCCCATAACAACTTCTAATTTAGCTCGTAATGTATTTATTTTTTCATTTTACGAATGGGTTTGTTTATTCCTCACAATGACATAAGCTTGCGTAGTTATTCATATATGTTATATTGCTTCTCCTTCACGATGACCCATATTTAAATTTAGTATGTTTGTATCAAATGTATAAGGCACTACTACAACATATATCGGAGTATGAATGAATGTGTATTTCTTGATGGATTCTAGATTTGATTGACAACCAAATCTTGAGTTTCCTTTTCTGTCAATTCAATCAGATTATGAGTCATGCCCGGTACAATGATATTTAATTTTTTTATGTCTAAATTGATTTACTTTTTCGAGATTTAGTCTTTATTTACTTTCATTGCAGCCTTCGTTATTTAAATTCAAATAATACAATTCCTATTATATACTTTTGTAGTACCCTTCATTAATTATATTTAAATAATATCATTCATATTTTATATGTATGCATAAGATGTTTCAAATTCTTTTCTCTATAATATTTATGTAGATGAATTTAACTCCAGCTATTTTGATTCCTTTACGTTTATACTATTCATATGAAATATTATAATTCATAACTTATATAAAATTCTATTATTTGTACATCTCTCTAAATTCTGAGTGTATCGAATCTAGTCATGTAATTCAGAGTACTTCATCAATCTGAATAATATACACCAGGGTATACTTTCACAATAGTACTCTTTTTATATTAAATTTTTATTTTGAAGGACTGCGTACTTACCAAGATTTGCACAGGTTGATAACACAGAGCCTTATTTGCACAAAGTTTTGATAACATTTCATTCTAACTATATTTAACACTACTTCGCCCTTTTCAGAAAGTACTCACATATTTTTTTCGATATAGTTTTCTTAAACTTAATTTTAATTTTGTGAAAGTAACATGGGTAACCATTATGTATATTGTTGTCCTTTTTCAGGGATTTACCAGCACTTCGACAAGTCTATATACCTCCTTTCCCAGGTCCGTAATTTAAATTATTTAAACTTCTTCATTCATTTTGTTATGTGAAAGTTCAATTCAGCGATGGTTACAATATTTTTTACTACAGGTACAAGGAGAAGACCAAGTATTGATGAGTATTTCTAGGTCATATCCTCTACCCTTTTATATTGTTATTCTTAGGATTTATTTCCTTAATTCTATTTTCTTATATTATTAGTATAATTCTAAATTCAGTTTCACTATTTTATTTCAGGTTTGATGTTATGTTATCTCCATAATGTATTGTTCACCTCTGTCATTTACCACTTCATCTGAAAGAAAATTTATCTCATTCACAGTTTGGTCACTAGACCAATGAAGAATCTATGGTGTTCTCTCAATTCTACATTTTTTATCTTAGCTCTTTAATATTATACTAGGGTTATAGCCCTAATTTATTTCTAGTTTCACTGTATAATTCCAAATTGTAGTATCATGAACATTTAGATCCTGCATTCCTTACTGAGGATTTATATTTACTAGTTTATGTATAGGTAATTTGAATATGATTTTCTTTTATATTGCATATACTATGAATTTTCACCAATATATCAATATGTAAATAATTTTGTCATACATATTTTATTGATATGACTCCCCCTTTACTGAATATATGGTTTACTTTTCTCATAATATAGTTATTCTTTGGTTATATTACTTGTTGTAATTGATATCAGTTTATGTTGAATTTATATGACATGAAAAATAGTATCATTACAATGTTCTAAACCAGTTTGTCAAATTCTGTATTTTTTCAACCACATTTGATGAATATTCATAAATAACTTGCAAGCAGTTTTCTTTTGACCTATTAATAAACGTCATATTTAGACCCTTTTATGGGTTTTGAGATTCTAACTATTTATCTAATATAAGTCCCTGCACATGTGTAACAAAATAGAGAATTAACTGTATTTAATTACAGTGACGATCTGTTAAATATACATTTAAAAGTGGAAATTATACAATACACAAATAATTATTTACTTAATTGTATAAAATTTATTCTAACAGTGCCTCTACTAACATAATTCTATGGATATTTACCCCACTTATCAGTGATATTCTGTATACTTTCATATTCAATTCAATCTCTAACAGTTTAATAGTTTTGGAATTTCTGAATAGTTATATAATAAAAAATCACAGGAATCACAGACCACTGTGTAAATATTTTTTTCCTCCTAACCACAACGGTATTCCACATCTCTCCCCCAAGAAGAGACCAATTATTCCCCAGCATAAACAACCCCTTTGTTACACTAGTAATGAATTATTTAAGGTTTCTGTCCCTCGGCCTGTTTCCATAACGTAGTCCCATTATTTTGGGATGTCGTTTCCCTTAGCCTAGGTTTTTATTTGGTTTTTTCCACAAAAGGTTCGTTTAAAACTAGCCTTTCCTCAACCCAATTTTATTCCTACCCCTTCCTAGAAACTTTCCACTTTATTGAGGATTTTATTAGACCTTTTTCTCCCATCTAATATTTTTTTTTCTCCAAGGATTTTTGGAGAGTTTTTCTAAAGTCTTCGGATTCTAGTCCATCATCGTGGATAAGAACTCTGGTCTCAAATACTCTGTATTTACACATAAATATTAATTCCACACTTGTTTATTAATTTTAGAAATAATAAGTTCATAAATAATTATCGCCTAGTTCCACCTGAACCTTAGGTTTATTCACTAATTGTAGAAGTTGTAAATAGGGGTACTACATATTTATCGATTCAGAACAATATCAATTCCACTAAGTCCAATCAGAACTTTATCTATGATGGAATTCATTGCTTCTCGACTAATATCAAAAGTGGCATCCATCTCTGACCGCAAATAGTCCAGACGAGGAGGTCATCTCACTAAGGTTGGCTCAGGGAGAGGAAAATCACCATCATGCTTAGAGCCCCTACGGTCACATAATCGACCTTTTCTAGGACAAAATAAATTCAGAAGGAAGGCCATTATAATTATTTTTTATTCCAAAAAACAATTTTTCATAAAATATATTTTCAAAATGAAAAAAAACCTCATCATTCCATGGTATTCTTCCATAGGCTGCAAGGTGCCTATCATACAAATGGCAGGCTATATTACGGTGCTTGAAATATTGCAACTTTAGCATCTTTCCTTTTGACCCCTCTTCGAAATTAAACATATACTTTACCATTTATTTTGTAAGTATTTTTTTAACATCGTCCCATGTATCGTGAACCATTACTATTTCCAGTTGGGTGTGGAGCTTGATTATCTTGTTCATTTTGTATCACAGATTTGGAACCTTAAACCTTAATGTGGTAGCTACACTACTTATAATTAAACGTTGCCTGGGGGCTCCAGTGGGGGCGGCTGCGACTTTATGCACGGCCCCCCTAGTGGTGGCTTTTAGGGGAAGCGCCCCCGAAGCTAAAAACAGATGTAAAATTGCCTTGTAAAAGTATAATAATTTCTATTCAATCTAGGCCATTCATTAGGAGGATGATCTAATGGTAGAATTTATCTTTAGATTAGGGTTTTTTGACCTAGAAGGCAACCCCTCACTTGTATGAGGGTATTGTATTGCGACTATGTATTGTATGTGTATTCTCAGAGTGAGAAATAAATAAGAAGACTGTGAGAGAGAACAGAGGATATTATAGTGGATCTATTGTAGGTTGTGTCTCTTCATTTTTCTAGATAATAGAAAGGAAGGACTAGTTTTTCGGGGTGGACTTAGCCCAAACTGGGTGAACCATGCATATCTGTGTCTCTCTAGTTTTATGTGTTTTGTGTGCTTGTGTTTTCTGCATATTTTATCTGTTGCATTGCTATGTAATATATAATTTTTCTAACATTTCCTTCTTTTTCTCATCACTTCTACAAAGGTATCAGGGGCTGGCCCAAGATTTTTGTAAACATCAACAAGTGTGCTTAAAGAGTGTTTAACTATTTTTAATCTTTCTTGAATCTCAGCAGGGAGTTTCAAACACACAAGATATTTCTTCAATTTTGAATAAAGATGTTTGCACCTTTGTAATATGTATTGTTTGATGTTTTCTTCCCAAGTTAAATAATCGAGAATTTAAGAGGGATAACTCATGGTTGGTGTACAAACTTCTTCTTGAATAACAAAATCTGGCCTACTTTTTTTCAAGCAACATTTTCACCCTCTACATCAATATATAAAATTTTGTATCAATAAAATAACATGTGAATATATCTGTAAAAAATTTCTTGTTAACCATAAAAGATTATATAAATAATTTAACAAATTAATAATTGAATGAAAATAATATGCAGATCAATGGCGACCTCGAGATTGTTGAGAAACATCATGCCCACCCTGAAATGGTTGGGAACCAGTTTGACCACCCATTGGTTTAGAACCAACATGACCACCCATTTGTTGAGAACCAACATAACCACCCATTGATTGGCCATCGGGGGAATGTGTACCACCACCAACCTCACACTACGAGAGGGAATCTTCATTAAATAAAAAATGGGTTAAGCTTCATTAAAAAATATGAATTTATATTCAATTCAAATATACATACACACATATAAATGCATACATATGATTGTAGATTGCATGAACCATACTACGATTGTGTGAACCATGGCCAGGCTCAATTGATTGAGTTGATACTCTTTTCCTATGAACTCCTAAAAAGTGAAATTTATTAAAAAATAATTTAACTCACAGAATTGATAAAAAATCAATTCCATATGTATACATGTATCTATGGTGATAATATTATATATTCCAATGTCATTTAAAAGCATGCAAATTTAATATAAATACCATGAACATCCCTCGATCCATGATCTCTCTCTCTCGTAGAGGGATCGAAGAATCACGTGCCGAATGATCAATCTCCGATGATATATATATATATATATATATATATATATATATATATAGTGGGTATCTACAGTTACATAGATACACATAATGCTTAAAGCCTCGAAGAATCACGAGGAAACTGATCATCCATGATATATATGGATCTATATACAAATACATAGATACATGATTTTGAAAAGTTACCTCGTGTATTTACAATTATTTTTAAAATTAGTCTTTAAAAAAATTTCAAAAGAATTCAAAAATTTATGTAATTTACACAAATGTTGGAGAAAACACACAAATTATGTAAAGCATAAAACTTTCAAAGAACAAATTTGTGTAAAACTCACTTAAACAAAACTTTGTTGAAGTCCTACACATTTTTAAAATAAAATACAAAATTTTCTAAAAAATGAAGTCCACCAAGTTGTGCTTACATGGTGGAAGAGCACTTGGTATATAATTGAAAAAAACACATGGTCATTAAAAATGATGCATTTATAAGTAAAAAACACACACATATAAAAGATATGTTAGATTTTCCATCAATAAAATTTGGAGAGTGTCTCAACACTAATTCATCTTTGACAGATGAATCTTGAATTGGAATTGCCCCATACAATAGTAATTCATCTTTGAAAAATTAACCTTGAATTGGCATTGCCCCATTTAATAGATCACTAGACATATTATTAACATTTGGAGAATGTCTTATACTAAATTATCGATATTGTATAACAAAATTTCTTTCCTTTCCAAGCAGTTGTTTTAGCCTCTCCTTCTTAAATTGGTACATGCCTTTCATCTAGTTGCACGTAAGTTGGGAACTGGTGAAAACTACAATTCCATTTGATCCATACTCCCTAGATGTTCTGAAGCCTTATATCAATGCAATATAATATTCTTCATTGTTTGTTGTTTTTCCAAGTATATTCATTTTCCTTTGAGGGACTTTGTTAGTCGCAATATTGCATAACACATATGTAATCATTACTTTCTCTCAATTTGGATAACAAGAAACATCTATGTATAATGTCCATTTTTCAACCATTTTTAGTGGGTTTTTTTTATCCCTGAAAAAAACGAATTTAATAAAATATATTAAATTAACATTTATTCCAAATGACTTAAAGTTTATGGGATAAATGACATGTACATGGTTTCCATAAACATTAGGACCACAATAAAATATTAAATGTACATTTATTTCAAATGCCTTGAAGTTTATGGGAGAAATGACATGTACATGGTTTCCAAAAACACTATAAAATGCCTTTAATTTTATAGTATAAACAACATGTGCATGGTTACGTTTATGGGAGAAAGGACATGTACATTGTTTCTTAAAACACTAGGACAGTCCTTATATTTAGCTATAATTTTTATAATTTACTGCCAATGAAAATGAGTAACACCACATCCTAGCCATTATGGTTGGTTAGGTGATAGTTGACCCTTATGAGGTGATAGAAAAATATAGCTAAAAGTTTTATAAAGGTGACAAACATGTGACTTTGAAAGAATCCTTGATGTTGAAAACGACATTGGCTAAATGACTAACAACACATCGTAACCATTATGGTTGGTTAGGTGATAGTGGACCCCTATGAGGTGATAGACAGATTTAGCTAAAAGTTTTATAAAAGTGATAGACATGTGATTTTGAAAGAATCCCTGTTGTTAAAAAGGACAGGGGATAAGCAAGTAACAACACATCGTAGACATTATGGTTGATTAGGCCATAGTGGATAACACATATGTGATAGGTGGTAGTAACAACACATCCTAGCATAGAGTTACCATAATTCAGAAAACAGATGCTAGAATGTTGATATTAAATAAAGTTTACTTAGAAAAATTCATTTTTCACATTCTCCTTTAATCAAATTCTTTCATACTCTAACAAAATATACCCACATCAAACTTTATTATAATTCAGAAAACATATGCTAGAATGTTGACATTAAGTAAAGTTTACTTAGTTAAATTCAGTTTTCACATTCTCCTTTAATCAATTTTTTTTCATACTCTAACAAATTAATATACCATCATAGAGTTAATATAATTGAGAAAACATATGCTAGAATTTTGATATTAAATAATGTTTACTTAGATAAAGAATAATAAATATCTTTCTTAACCTAATAAATAAATTAATGTTATTTATTATTAATTAATTAAGATAATTAATAATAATTCAAATAAAAATATTTATGTATTTAATAAACTATAATATACTATTTTTTATTCCTTGGTATTTTTCTGGTCGGCCCCTTCTTTCTCCTCATTCACTCCTACATGTATTTATTACATCCATCCTCCTCCCTTATTCACAGGTTTTGTCCTGATCATGAATCTTTTTTTAGACTTGAAGCATAGACATAAAAATGGATACTGTGGAGATTTTGAATTCCCCATCTCAAAACTCACACCACAGAAACCTTTAAACTATCATAGATAAATTATTCTTTCATATTCTCCTTCAATAAAAAAAATTTCATACTCTAACAAATTTGTATACCATCATAGAGTTACTATAATTCAGAAAACAGATGCTAAAATGTTGATATTAAATAAAATATACTTAGATAAATTTGGTTTTCACATTCTCCTTTATTCAAATTTTTGTCATACTCTAACAAATTAATATAGCAGCATAAATTTACTATAATTTAGAAAAGAGATTCTAGAATGTTGATATTAAATAAAGTTTACTTTTATTTAGATAAATTCGGTTTTCACATTCTCCTTTAATGAATTTTTTTTCATACTCTAACAAATTAATATACCAGCATAGAGTTACTATAATTCAGAAAACATATGCTAGAACGTTGATATTAAGGAAGAAAGAAGCAATATTTTCTTCTGGAAAGGCATAGTAGTGTGTACAATAAGATATTATTTTTTACGAGCCTTCTAATGTTGTTGGTTTTATATCGGTAGCCTCTAGGTTTTATTTGAGGAAGGGCTAAAACATTAGTTTGAGGACAGACCCAAAGCTTGAAATATATATACATATATACTATAATTGGGAAAACAAATCTCAAAATGTTGGATATTAAATATTCAGAGGGAAAGAAACAATATCTTCTCATGGGATGATCTAATGGTTCATACAATGCAATGTTATCCTCTACCAAACTTCAAATTTTCTTGGTATTATACTAGCTTTATCTATATTTAATCTGAAAAATTCATAATGATGCTTTGGCTCACAAATGACCCTTTCGATTAAGTGGGCTAATGTTAGATATAATCCTTTAATATTTTGTCTATGCTATAAATAAGATTGTAAATAATTAGGAGAATACAAGGATGAAATGGCTCTCGGATAATGAAATGAAGAGTCACTTAATTGTATAAATTTGATTGAACATTAATATAAAACTTCTAATGGAGTTATCCATTCTCACCTAACAAAATCAAATTCCACTAGAAGGAAAAAGATTATTTCTCAAATAAGCTAGAAATATAGTATCTAGAGACTTGGTGCAAGAAATAATAAATCCAAATAAATTTAATATACAGTTTAACAAACTAGAAAATTATTTGAAAATTGAAATAAATACATATAGTACTCATAAAATATTAGTTAGTGATTTAAAGTATAATTAATTGGTAAATGTATGAATATTCAAAGGATAAAACTATAATTTCATCTCTTCTTAAAGAAAAGGATAAAGAAATCAAAATGATTAGATATAAAATAGAGTTTCCTATCAGAGAAAAATGTTAAATTGGGCAATTCTTTCATAAATTCAATGAAGAGATAGAATTTTCTTCGCTAGAAAGCTTAGCCTCTAAAGCATTAGTTATTTATTTATAAATAATCAAATAAGGATTAGATTTAGAGCATATAAATCTAAATAAATTGAATATACACAGTTTAACAAACTAGAAAATCAATTGAAAATTGAAAGAACTACATATAATACTCAAAAAATATTAATTAGTGATTTAAAGTGTAAAATAATTGTTAAATGTCTCAATATTCAAAGGATAAACCTATAATTTCATCCCTACATAAAGAAAAGGATAAATAAATAAAAATTATTAGATAAAAAATCGAGTTTCGTATCAGAGAAAAATGTTAAATTGGACAATTCATTCATAAATTCAATGAAGAGATGGAATTTTCTTTGTTAGCAAGATTAGATTGTAAAGAATTAATTATTGATTTAGCAATAATTTGAAAAAAATTTAAATTTGTTGAAATAAATGTCAAGTGGAAGTCCTCATAGATGCTAAAGCTAGAAACACAAACTGAAAAAATAAATGCACTAATAGAAAATTCCCATTCAAGATTAGATTTGAAAGATAAAATCACAGAAAACGCTAATCATAAAATAACCTCGAAGAGATTAAGAAGAAGCTTGATCAGAAAACCTTTGCAAAGAAATATTTGGATGGGGTCGAACACTACATTGGGGACGAATTATGGTGGCTACACAAGAAATCAAATGCGATTTCAATGTGTCTGAGTACCAATATATACCAAAAATAACAGAAACCATTACAAGAAAACTCTAAAAATGATGCATGTATGAGCTTAAACTGTTAAATAGTAGGGAAGTGCCCTTTTTCCCACACTAATACGTTCTCAGGGTAATTGTAGCAATATGTTATAAAGTTACCGAAAGGTAGGGAGTATATTAATGTATTCTTTTTCGTATGCCATTGACCAGTCATTTCAACCCATGAAGGGTTCCAACCATGAATGGTTTCCACTTAATTAACAAGGCTTCTCATGATACATCAGTTAAATTAATTATATGTTATGTGCATTACTATGTTTTTATTTGTATTGGTTCTAGACCTATACTTTTCCATTTATGGTGCTCCGTAAAGAATGTTAATGATCTCAACAAATAGTTTTTGTTTCTTTAAAAATATTTAATTTTCTATTTGAATTTTAAAATATTTTTTTCATATTTGTGGCATGCTTTTATATTATTAGTGAAATTAATTACATGCAGTAGAGATCCTAAAGAGTGATTTGAGCCGTTGACATAATATTTTCAACTGCAAGGTAGTAACTGGGGAATTTTTCATTTTGTTCATTGATGCATCTACAAACTGAATGGACCCTGAGATATTTGATACTACTCGACGAACAAGGTAACATAAGAGATATGGAAACTATGATTACTAGTAATACAGATGATGTCATGAACAACATTGCTTATCACTTACTCTGATTAATCACATTACTATTGATTGATTTGAGTATTAAGCCCATAAGTATCTATAGATCAGCTTTGTGTTCATAAATGCAATATATGTATATGATTACCATTACTAAGTTGTAACATGTACAAAAGGAGATATATGTGATATTTATAGTGTAAACTAATTACACCTAAGCTCTAAGTTAATATGCTTACAACCTTTATCAATATGAAGTAATATGAAAATATTGATGGTTACACTCTTCATGTTATAACTAGTAATCAGTACTAAGAAAATGACTGGAATGGTAGAGATCATCAAATAGAGTAAGTTGAATATGGGTTAGTACTACCATTTTCATCATAGTACCCATGTATCATAAGCTGCCTGATTTCCATTTCTTGTAAGATACGACTCGACAGACATGGTAACATAATATATACAAAAACTATTATTTCTAGTAATATAGGTGTTGTAATGAACAACATTTTTTATCACTTACTCTCATTAATGGCATTACTACTAATTGATCTGAGTATTAAGCCCATAAGTATATTTAGATCATCGTCGTGTGGTAAGAAAATGACTAGAATGATAGAGATCAACGAATACTGTAAGTTGAATATGACTTAGTATTACCACTTTCATCATAGTATCCATATATCATAAGCTTCTTGATTTTAATTTCTTGTAATATACCACTCGACAGACATGGTAACATAATAGATATGGAAATTATGATTATTAGTAATACAGGTGTTGTAATGAACAACATTGTTTATCACTTACTCTAATTAATGGCATTACTATTGATTGATCTAAGTATTAATCCCATAAGTATCGATAGATCAACTTTGTGTTCATAAAGGTTAAATATGTCTATGATTACCATTACTAAGTTTTAACATGTAAAAAAGGTTATATAAGTGATATGTATAGGGTAAAATACTTGCACGTAATCTCTAAGATGAGATTCTTACAGCCTGTATCAATATGAAGTAATATGCAAATACTAATGATTACACACTTCACGCTATAACTATTAATCAAGACTAAGAAAATGAATGGAATGATAGAAATCAACGAATAAAATGAAATAAATATTAATTAGTACTACCATTTTCATCATAATGTCCATATATCATAAGCTACTTGATTTCCATTGCTTGTAATATGCCACTCGACGGACATGGTAACATAAGATAAATGAAAACTATGAATACTAGTAATACAGGTGTTGTAATGAAAAACATCATTTATCACATACTCTGATTAATGGAATTATTAGTCATTGGTCTGAGTATTAAGCCCATAAGTATATATAGATCAACTTTTTTTTCATAAAGGTAAGATATTTATATGATTACCATTACTAAGTCATAACATGTACAAAAGGTGATATAGGTGATATGTATAGCGTAAACTACCTACACCTAAGCTCTAAGTTGAGCTTCTTACAACCTACATCAATATGAAGTAATATGAAAATATTGATGATTAAGCTCTTCATGTTATAAATATTAATAAATACTAAGAAAATTATTGTAATGATAGAGACCAACGAATAAAGTAAATTGAATAGGACTTAGTCCTACCACTTTCATCACAATATCCATGTATCATAAGCTGCTAGATTTCCATTTCTTGTAAGTTATGTTTTACTTAAGCTGGGAATCACAATGGTCTCATAGTAAGATTATACTGTTGAGACTATATTAGCATCTCAAATATGGAGAAACACTCTTCTAGATTTTCATTAATAGTGAGTATTGATTTCATGGTAGTTACACTCGATCATAAGTAGAGTAATTGAAAATAAATCTTGTACATGCTTATACTAAGGACAAAACATGAGAAACAAAAGTGTAAACAAGCTTCTCACAAAAGTGTAAACAAGTGTAAACAAGTGAGAAAGCTTCTTACGTGAGAAACGCACCCGAATATTCTTACATGAGAAATTTTCATTTTTTTCGGTTCTTCAACTTTCAGCAAACTATAACAATTTTTTTGTTTAGAATTTCATTTTGTGATAAAAATAAAAGTTGTCAGAAATTTTGTTAGCTTTCTATTAATTATTTAAAAAAAAAAATTATGAAGATTTGATATGTCAACTTAGAATTTCTTTGAGTGTGTGTTTCTTAACAATCAAAGGATTCATAAGAAGTCATGTTATGACGCAATGTTGTATTCATTGAAAATTTGTGCTTTTGAGAAAACAAAATGTGTTACAACAATATATACAGAGTCTACTTTGGTTTCGTCATATTTACAAAGCCAATGGATACATATCATAATTACTAGAATTTTTTGAACTGGTCCAATACGAAAAACTGCATATTTTGGATATGTTTCACGACGCAACAAATTTATTAACATATGAGTTATAAACTAAAAATCTAAAAGATACCCATTAGAGATGACAGACCAATGTAATAACCCATAAATTTTTCAATTTTTTTTACAATGTATTTTGGGGGATACAAAATTTTGATTTCACTGAATCACAATGACCCTCAGAAATTGTTTGCACCCATTTTATTAGAAAATTAATTAAAATTAGTAAACATTTATGAAATTCCATAAAATTTATATTTCCTGAAAGTAGATTCAATTCTAAAAATGCTTGTCTTGGTTCCAATAGTTAATTAAAAACCTTTCATGGAGTTTAATCAGTCCAAAGTTGCAGAAACGTATTCAGAGCCTGGTTCTGCGTAACTGGTGATGCGTTAGTTCGGCCGAACTTTGATTAAAAGTTCGGCCAAAATATTTTTTGCGCCGACGGCTCGTTAAGTCTAATGACTTAATAGTTCGGCCGAAATTTTTGTCAAATTTTGGCCGAACTTTTGTATAATCTTCCGTCGGCCGGAAAATTTCGTGGAGCCCCTCCTAAAACAAATTTCGCGGCAATATAAATTGCCGCGAAATCATTCATAATTTTCACACATTTCACACATTTCATCTGATTTTACAAAGGTCTTGGTTTGGGTTTAAAAATTTTTCTTGGAGGTTTGGATTTAACGGAATTTATTGGAAGTGGACTGATTTTGCAAATAATTGCTTTGGGTTTAAATAATTTTGTTGGAGGACATTTCTTGGAGGTGGCCTGATTTTGCAAAAAAAAAAATTGGGCTTAAGGAATTTTCTTGGACGTACATTGAAAGGAAATTTCTTGGAGGTATGTGATACATTTTTTTGGATTTTTTGTGCTTCATTTGTTTTGAAAGTATGGAGTTGCGCTTAATTTTGAAAATACATTTTTTGGAAGTATTTTTTAAAGTGACGTTTTTTTTTTAAGTTGGAGGCATTTTTTGAAGTGACATTTTTTTAGAGTACATGTTTTGAGTTGAAGTAAATCTTTTGAGCTTCATTTCATTGTTATAAGACATTTTTTCTCGAATTTTTTAAAGTAAGTGTTTTGGATTGGAGTATGTATTTTTTGCAAAAAATTTAAAATGAATTTTTTTTAAATTAAATCTTTTCTGATGTTTTTTCCAATTCAGTTATTGTCTAATTTTTTGAAGGAAATTTTTTGAACTTCATACCCTATTATCATGGGAAATCGAACGACTTGTTGAAAAAGAGACCCTGAGGAACGTAGAGAAGAGACAAGACAATCTCGCAAAAGGAAGTTAGAAGCCCTCTCAAATATTGAAGAGGAAAATCAACCTCAAGAAGAAATTGAAGCAGGTATGTAAATGTAAATATTATGATCTATTGATATATTTAAAATTTTCCTAATGTAAAATGTGAAGCTTAATTTTTATTTGATGAACTAATTTGAAAAATATTTTGTTTAATGTAAATAGACAGAGATACTCCTCAAAACATTGATGATGAGATACAAAATTTTGAAAGAAAAAGTGAAAGAGATATTGAACCAATGATTGAAGATGGTGAAAATATTGAAAGAAATCCAAATAAAGAAATTGAATCACAAGGTATGTACATATATATATAATATATATTAAACACATGCACGTATTATTGAAATTATAGATATATTTATTAATTTAGTTATTTATTGAATATGTACTATTTTTTCGAATATGTATAGATGAAATCACTATCGATAATGAGATGTTAGAAAATGTTGACACTCACACATATGGAGATAAAAAACCTGACCATATTATACGATATCGTGTCGACCGCATTTTTGAAAAGTATTTCTTAAATGAGCGAGTGATAGTTCAGGCTCAAATGTTGAAAGGTCTCCTATCATCAAGGAAATTAAAAGAAGCGACGACACTATTGGGTATTCGAAAATCAACCAAAGATAAAAAAAATGAAGGAAGAGGTGATAAAAAATATGAGTAGTGCTATAAATTCAATTAAGAGATCTAGAGATAAAGATGTTTCAAATGTACGTAGAGGAATACAGATGGCAATGGTTTCACCAAGTACTCAAGAGAATCGTTTGATAACATATATGGCACGAGCACTGGGAACCTCACGAAAAACTCTGCACAAACATCGAAAATTTCGACTGCAAATAGATGTAAATGATGAACTCGCTTGTTGGAGAGCTATTTGTAGGCAACCATAGAAAGATAGACTTGGAGAAAATGTTAAAAAAATAATATATGAATATTGGAAGAACAATTCACGTGTTTCGCCAACTGCAAGGCATGTGATGCGAAGAAGAATAGCACGAAATTAGTACGAAGAACATGAAAAATATTTCTTGGAAACCAATCAGATAGAGTTATTCAACAAGTTCAAAGAAGAGAATCGTCAAATTCATGTTTCACTCAGTGCTTTTGTTCAACAAGAACCATGGTATGTAAAACCTATCACCGTACGCGACACTTGTTGTTGTCGTTATCATGTGGAATTTGAGTTATATTATGACACATTCCTTGATTTCGGTAGAACGTTATGGAAGGATTCACCTCCTCCTTCCACTATCCGTGATTTCATATCTCAAATTATATGTGAAAGAGAAAGCAATGAATTATTTTACAAAAAGAAATGTGTTCGTGGTAAAAAATGCGATGATTGTGGAAATTTGACTAAATTTCAAAACAAATATTGTATTGATATAGATTATCAATCATTGTCCAACATGAAAGTGAAATGGAAGAGATATGAATATATCGATACATCGATTCAAGGTGCAAATAGTGTTAAAAGAATTGAATTACTAGAAGACAAAATTTTTTTGATAGACTTTTTGAGAAAGTTTGAGGCGGAAATTTACAAATACACCAAGCTTTCCCATAGAGCTCGATGGCAAGACTTGCAATTCAAAAAATCTCGTGAATTTTTTCCACCAGGGACCATTTTGTCAGTGATTGATTTTGCAGAAAACTACACATTTGTTCCACAAATAGAATTTCAAGGTAAATACTATTATTCGGACCAAGTCTCCATGCTCGTCCATATTATATATAGACATGCTGAAAAAAATGTTGATCATATAGAAAGCACGAGTGAAAATCGACATATCATTAAACAATATCACTTTTATATCAGTGATGATCGTACACATGACACATGTTTTGTACAACATTGTTTTGGAAAAATTTATGATTCCTTGAAAAATCGTGGAATAACATTCAATGAACATTGGATATGGTCAGACGAATGTGCAGGTCAATTCAAATCTGCACGATCATTCTTTTGGTTGTGTTGTCTTCATAAGAAAACCTACATTAAACATTGTTGGAATTTCTTTGAGACTGGCCATGGAAAAGGAGAACATGATGGTGCAGGAGCATGCATAAAAGGAGCACATAGAAGATATCAAATGAACCACTCTGCAAGCCGACTTGTGAATTCTAAATAAGTTGTTCAATTGTGCATCGCTGCTCTAAGCCATGAGACTAACCCATCAAGGGAAGTGCAAAGGTACATTCAATTTAATTTATATTGGAAATATAATTTTAAACATTGTACATTTATCATGCAATGGTTATCTTTGATTGTATTTTGATATCATATTTACAAATTCTTCTTTTAATTTTCCATATAAAGGTTTTTCTGGCATATTGGGATCGAAGACGTAGATAGATCAATTGGAAGTGACATTGAAACAATAAAAGGGACTCGAAAATTGCATTCAATTCAAACAAAGTCGTCCAGAAATGTGTTTGCATTGGATAAAAGAAAATATTCTTGTTTTTGTGATGTTTGCATAGACAACACAGAATCCAATGACTTTTATGAAAACAAAATGTATGTGAATGATTGGAAACATATAGAGCTAAATACAAAGGGAAAAATGTTTGTTGCAATGTTTGAAGAAATGCAATCAGAGGAAACTACAATATCATCCGATGGTGATCGAGTTTCCGATCTTGTTAGAGAAGGTAACATTTGAATTACTTTCTAATGATTTAAAGATCTAGAAATAAATTTAAATATGTATAATTTTGTTAAGTTTGTTTTATTGTGCAGGAGATGTTTTTGCTGTAATTGCACCTATTGACAACGATGAAAATCTGAAGTATTATTTGATGCGTTGCACTGAATGAAAAATGAAATTATTACAAAACTATAATGATCACGGATTTCAATATGACAGAGGGTATATTATACTGAAAGGTTATTTTTTTAGACAAACTCATCAAAGTGGAGACTTTGTTTACTTTGAAGCCTATGAACTTGATTCCATAAGTTGTCAATATAGTCACTTTGTGTGTGCAACACGTATAAAGTTGAAAGAATTTCAATCAAAGAAAAAATCGAAAATTAAGAGATGGAAAATGTCAAAATCCGATCACGAACAAATTATTGAAGATGGAATTCCATTGGAATTATTTTGATTGAATTGTCCAACAATTTATTCTCTTTGGATTATATATGTTTTAGAAATTCCAGTACTCAACTAAAAATTGAGTTGCTTATGTTATTTTTGCAAGTGTTTTCACATGTACAAATTGTTTTGGTACATGCACGTGCTCTAGTATCAACTGAAATAGCTTTTCTATACATGTGCATTGATGAAAAATGTTACATGTATTGGATATATATATATATATATATATATATATATATATATATATATATAGATATATATATATTGGTATTGGTTCCATCATTGTGTTGTTTTTACTGATGCAATTGATTTAGTCTTCCTTGACTAACTGATAGTTACGAATGCGAAATATTATGTTCTATATTATCTTTGTTTCTTGTGTATGTGCAGGTATCCGAGCGTGAGAACAAGCGGATCGTGATTTGTCAAACCAGGAGTGAGAGGCAACCACTTTTTCGACGACGAAAAAAGTGTAGGACCTCCAGTAAGTTAACTATCAAGTCTCTATCCATTCGTTAACTAGGAATTGATGTCATAGTGTGTCTTGCTTGTGGCTAGACCCACTCTAGGGCTAGTGGGATCGCCTCTGTCCATAGACGAGATTTATTAATGAAATGATGGAAGAGTACAACCAAGCTTTGACGTTGCAGTCTCCTCCAACAGGGTTTCAGTGGAGCCCATCTTACAAAGGCTCATCAAGAATTTGGACGGGGCTCTCTCTATGGAATTCTCCTTGGTTCTACCTTCTCGATAGTGATTACTCAGCGATAGTGTCTCTTCTCCAAGTTCAGATTCTTGGATATATGTTTAGCTAGCTTTCATAAAGGGATAAGGCATGTTTATATAGAGGGAGAGGGAGAGGTTAGGATCCCTATAATCATGGAAGGGAGACCTATCTTCAAGGAGTGTTCCATGGGAGGAGGAACCACAACCTAAAGAGGGAGATCCATGGCTCATCAAGTTAACCAATTCTTGTGACTCATCCCTGAGGTGGTTAAAGGAAACTTCTACCTATAATTTGTTAAAAATAATTCCAAAAAGGATGGCCCAGGCACAAAAAAGAGACAGAGAGCCAGCTGGCACAGGCTCTAGTGTACATCCTCCACATTGGCATGAGGGGTGAACTGGCTACCCATGCCAATGCCAAAACATAGGTTTTTGTGGGCTTTTTTAGGAAATTTCCAACACGAGAAATGATGTCCTTATGCAGAAGGATGCAAAGAAGGTGTTTGCAGAGTATGACACTGCTCACAGGTCATAGGAAAGACCCTCCAATATGCGGGGTGAGGGATTGCAGGGACAGTGACAAATTGTTGTTTAATAGATGCCCCCTAAAGCATATTGTCCGAGAGAGAGGGAGGGGTGAAATGATTTATGAGAACACGTTGGACCCAAACACTTCCATTAGAAAACCTACAAGTATGAATACAACTGATACATCTGATACATGACATGTGGCATGGGCGTAGCCATCCATAATAGAGTACATAAACAAGGAGATCTGAGGTATGGACACAGCCATCCAGCACTAGGGATCAACAAATAAACCCAGGTATGGTCACATCCATCCAATCAGAAGAGTCATATAATAATTCATAGTAATCCACAAAGAACCCACAGCCTAGATCTGAGAAAGCTTCTTTTGTGAGAAACGCGCCTGAAGCTTCTTATGTGAGAAATTTTCATTTTTTTTCGGTTCTTCAACTTTCTGCAAACTATAACAATTTTTTTTGTTTAGAATATCATTTTGCGATAAAAATAAAAGTTGTTAAAAATTTTGTTAGCTTTCTATTAATTTTTTTTTAATTTTTTTTTATGCAGATTTGATATGTCAACTTAGCGTTTCTTTGAGTGTGTGTTTCTTAACAATCAAAGGATTCATAAGAAGTCATGTTATGACGCAATGTTGTATTCATTGAAAATTTGTGTTTTTGAGAAAACAAAATGTGTTACAACAATATAGACATAGTCTACTTTGGTTCGTCATATTTACAAAGCCAATGGATACATATCATAATTACTAGAATTTTTTCAACTAGTCCAATACGAAAAACTGCATATTTTGGATATGTTTCGCGATGCAACAAATTTCTTAACATATAAGTTATAAACTAAAAATATAAAAGCTACCCATTAGAGACAACAGACCGATGTAATAACCCATAATTTTTTCAATTTTTTTTACAATGTATTTTGGGAGATACAAAATTTTGATTTCACTGAATCACAATGACCCTCGGAAATTGTTTGCACCCATTTCATTAGAAAATTAATTAAAATTAGTAAACATTTATGAAATTCCATAAAAGTTATATTTCCTAAAAGTAGATTCAATTCTGAAAATGCTTGTCTTGGTTCCAACAGTTAATTAAAAACCTTTCATGGAGTTTAGTCAGTCCAAATTTGCAGAAACGTATTCAGAGCCTGGTTCTGCGTAACTGGTGATGTGTTAGTTCGGCCAAACTTTGATTAAAATTTCGGCTGAAATATTTTTTGTGTCGACGGCTCGTTAAGTCTAACAACTTAATAGTTCGGCCGAACTTTTTGTCAAATTTCGGCCGAAATTTTGTATAATTTTCCGTCGGCCGGAAAATTTCGCGGAGCCCCTCCTAAAACACATTTCGCGGCAATATAAATTGCTGCGAAATCATTCATAATTTTCGCACATTTCACACATTTCATCTGATTTTACAATGGTCTTGGTTTGGATTTAAAAAAATTTCTCGGAGGTTTGGATTTAAGGGAATTTATTGGAAGTGGACTGATTTTCCAAAGAATTGTTTTGGGTTTAAAGAGTTTTCTTGGAGGACATTTCTTGGAGGCAGCCTGATTTTGCAAAAAATTATTTTGGGCTTAAGGAATTTTCTTGGACGTACATTGAAAGCGAATTTCTTGGAGGTATGTGATACATTTTTTTGGATTTTTTTGTGCTTCATTTTTTTTGAAAGTATGGAGTTGGGCTTAATTTCGAAAAGACATTTTTTGGAAGTATTTCTTAAAGTGACTTTTTTTTTTAAGTTGGAGGTATTTTTTGAAGTGACATTTTTTTAGAGTACATGTTTTGAGTTGAAGTAAATCTTTTGAGCTTCATTCCATTTTTATAAGACATTTTTTTCTCAAATTTTTTAAAGTAAGTGTTTTGGATTGGAGTATGTATTTTTTGCAAAAAATTTAAAATGAATTTTTTTTAAATTAAATCTTTTGTGATGTTTTTTCTAATTGAGTTATTGTCTAATTTTTTAAAGGAATTTTTTTTGAAATTCATACCATATTATCATGGGAGATTGAAGGACTTGTGCGAGAAAATATGATCGAAAAAGAGACCCTGAGGAACGTAGAGAAGAGACGAGACAATCTCGCAAAAGGAAGTTAGAAGCCCTCTCAAATATTGAAGAGGAAAATCAACCTCAAGCAGAAATTGAAGCAAGTATGTAAATGTAAATATTATGATCTATTGATATATTTAAAATTTTCCTAGTGTAAAATGTGAAGCTTAATTTTTATTTGATGAACTAATTTGAAAAATATTTTGTTTAATGTAAAGAGACAGAGATATTCCTCAAAACATTGACGATGAGATACAAAATTTTGAAAGAGAAAGTGAAAGAGATATTGAAGATGGTGAAAATATTGAAAGAAATCCAAATAAAGAAATTGAATCACAAGGTATATATATATATATATATATATATTAAACACATGCACGTATTATTGAAATTATATATATATATATATATATATATATATATATATATATATATATATATATATATAGTTATTTATTGAATATGTACTATTTTTTCGAATATGTACAGATGAAATCACTGTCGATGATGAGATGTTAGAAAATGTTGACACTCACACATGTGGAGATAAAAAACCCGACCATGCTATATGATATCGGTGGTTAACCGTATTTTTGAAATGTATTTCTTAAATGAGCGAGTGACAGCTCATGCTCAAATGTTGAAAAGTCTCCTATCATTAAGGAAATTAAAAGAAGCTAATAAACTACCTGGTATTCAAAAATTAACCATAGATAAAAAAAATTAAGGAAGATGTGATAAAATATTAGTGCTATAAAGGTTCACTCAAGAGATATAGATAGAAAAAAATTTCAGTTGTATGTAGAGAAAGACATATGGCAGTGGTTTCATCAAGTACTAGAGAGAATCGCTTGGTAAAATCTATGGCACGCGCATTAGGAAACTCACGAAAAACTTTGCACAAAAATTGGAAATTTCGGTTGCAAATAGATGTAAATGATGAACTCACTTGTTGGAGAGCTATTTGTAGGAAACCATACAAAGATAGACTTGAAGAAAATGCTAAAAAAATAATATATGAAAATTGGAAGAAAAATTCACGTTTTTCGCCAACTACAAAGCATGTGATGCCAAGAATAATAGCATGAAATTAGTACGAACAACATGAAAAACATTTCTTGGAAACCACTCAGATAGATTTGTTCAACAATTTCAAAGAATAGAATCGTGAAATTCATGTTTCAATCAGTGCTTTTGTTCAACAAAAAACATGGTATGTAAAACCTGTCACCGTACGCAACACTTGTTGTTGTCATTATCATCTGGAATTTGAGTTATATTATGACACATTCCTTAATTTTGGTATAAAATTTTGGAATGATTCACCTCCTCCTTCCATTATCTGTGATCTCATATCTCAAATTCTATGTGAAAGACAAAGTGATGAACTATTTTACGAAAAGAAATGTGTTGGTGGTAAAAAATGTGATGATTGTGGAAATTTAGCTAAATTATAAAACAAATATCATATTGATATAAATGATCAATAATTTTCCAACATGAAATTGAAATGGAAGAGATATGAATATATCCATACATCGATTCAAGGTGAAAATAGTGCTAAAAGAATTGAATTACGAGAAGAAGAAATTTTTGTGATAGACTTTTTGAGAATGTTTGAGGCAAAAATTTATAAATACACCAAGCATTCCCATAGAGCTCGATGGAAAGAATTGCAATCCAAAAAATCCCGTGAAGTTTTTCCACCAAGGACCATTTTGTCAGAATTGATTTTGCAAAAAACTGCACATTTGTTCCACAAAAAGCAATTCAGAGTGAATACTATCATTCTGACCAAGTTTCCATGTAAGTCTCCATGCTCATCCGTATTCTATATAGACATGCCGAACAAAATGTTTATCATATAGAAAGCACGAGTGAAAATCGACATATCATTAAAGAATATCACTTTTATATCAATGACGATCAGACACATGATACATGTTTTGTACAACATTGTTTTTGGAAAAATTTATGATTCCTTGAAAAATCGTGGAATAACATTCAATGAACATTGAGTATGTTCTATTGTATGCTACAGTCAATTCAAATCACAGGGATCATTCTTTGTCAGGAGTTGCTCTATAAGAAATCCTACATTTAACATTGTTGGAATTTCTTGAGACTGCCATGAAAAGGAGAACATGACGGCAAGAGCATGGCAAACGAGCACTCAAGATATCAAATGAACCACTCGCAGCTTCACTTGTGATTTCATGTTAAAGAAGTTATTCAACAGCAAGCTGCTACTAAGCCATGAGACTAACCCATCAAGTGAAGTGCGAAGGTACATTCAATTTAATTTATATTGGAAATCTAATTTTAAACATTGTACATTTATCATGCGATGATTATCTTTGATTGTATTTTGATATCATATTTACAAATTCTTCTTTTAATTTTTCATATAAAGGTTTTTATGGCATATTGGGATCGAAGACGTAGATAGATCAATTGGAATTGACGTTGAAACAATAAAAGGGACTAGAAAATTGCATTCAATTCAAACAAAGTCGTCCAGAAATGTGTTTGCATTGGATAAAAGAAAATATTCTTGTTTTTGTGATGTTTTCATATACAACACAGAATCCAATGACATTTATGAAAACGAAATGTATGTGAACGATTGGAAACATACAGAGCTAAATAAAAAGGGCAAAATGTTTGTTGCAATGTTTGAAGAAATGCAATAAGAGGAAACTACAATATCAGCTGATGGTGATCGAGTTTCTGATCTTGTTAGAGAAGGTAACATTTGAATTACTTTCTAATGATTTAAAGATCTAGAAATAAATTTAAATATGTATAATTTTGTTAAGTTTGTTTTATTGTGCAGGAGATGTTTTTGCTGTAATTGCACCTATTGAAAATGATGAAAATTTGAAGTATTATTTGATGCGTTGCACTAAATGAAAAATGAAATTATTACAAAACTATAATGATCACAGATTTCAATATGACAGAGGGTCTATTATACTGAAAAGTTATTTTTTCAGACAAACTCATCAAAGTGGAGACTTTGTTTACTTTGAAGACTATGAACCTGATTCCATAAGTTGTCAATATAGTCACTTTGTGTGTGCGACACGCATAAAGTTGATAGAAGTTCAATCAAAGAAAAAATCGAAAATTAAGAGATGGAAAATGTCAAAATCTGATCATGAATGGATTATTGAAGATGGAATTCCATTAGAATTATTTTGATTGAATTGTCCAACAATTTATTCTCTTTGGATTATATATGTTTTAGAACTTCCAGTACTCAACTAAAAATTGAGCTGCTTATGTTATTTGTGCAAGTGTTTGCACATGTACAAATTTTTTTGGTACATGCACGTGCTCTAGTATCAACTGAAATTAGCTTTTCTATACATGTGCATTAATGAAAAATGTTACCTGTATCGATATATATATATATATTTCTATTGGTTCCATCATTGTGTTGTGTTTACTTATGCAATTGATTTAGTCTTCCTTGACTGACTGATGGTTACGGATGCGAAATAGTATGTTGTATATCATCTTTGTTTCTTGTGTATGTGTAGGTATCCGAGCATGAGAACGAGTGGATCGTGATTTGTCAAACCAAGAGCGAGAGGCAGCCACTCTTTCGACAACAAGAACAATGTAGGACCTCCAGTAAGTTATCTATCGGGTCTCTGTCCATTCGTTAACTAGGAATTGATGTCATAGTGTGTCTTGCTTGTGGCTAGACCCACTCTAGGGCTAGTGGGATCGCCTCTGTCCCCAGACGAGATTTATTAATGAAATGACAGAAGAGTACAACCAAGCTTCGATGTTGCGGTCTCCTCTAACAGGGTTTCAGCGGACCCCATCTCACAAAGGCTCATCGAGAATTTGGACGAGGCTCTCTATATGGAATTCTCCTTGGTTATACCTTCTCGATAGCGATTACTCAGCTATAGTGTCTCTTCTCTAAATTTAGCTTCTTGGCTATATGTTTAGCTAGCTTTCATAAAGGGATAAGGCATGTTTATATAGAGGGAGAGGGAGAGGTTAGGATCCCTATAATCATGGAAGGGAGACCTATCTTCAAGGAGCGTTCCATGGGAGGAGGAACCACAAGCTAAAGAGGGAGATCCATGGCTCATCAAGTTAACCACTTCTTGTGACTCATCCCTGAGGTGGTTAAAGGAAACTTCTACCTATAATTTGTTAAAAATCATTCCAAAAAGGCTGGCTCAGGCACAACAAAGAGACAGAGAGCCAGTTGGCGCGGGCTCTAGTGTACATCCTCCACATTGGCGTGAGGGGTGAACTGGCTACCAGTGCCAATGCCAAAACATAGGTTTTTGTGGGATTTTTTAGGAAATTTCCAGCACGAGAAATGATGTCCTTATGTATAAGGATGAAAAGAAGGTGTTTGGAGAGTATGACACTGCTCATATGTCACAGGAAAGACCCTCCAATATGTGGGGTGAGGGATTGCAGGGATGGTGACAAATTGTTGTTTAGTAGATGCCCCCTAAAGCATATTGTCCGAGAGAGAGGAAGGGGTGAAATGCTTTATGAGAACGTGTTCGACCCAAACATTTCCGTTAGAAAACCTACAAGTATGAATACAACTGATACATCTGATACATGACATGTGGCTTGGGCATGGCCATCCATAATAGAGTACATAAACAAGGAGATCCGAGGTATGGACATAGCCATCCAGCACTAGGGATCAAAAAATAAACCCAGGTATGGTCATAGCCATCCAATCAGAAGAGTCATATAATAAGTCATAGTAATCCACAAAGAACCTGTAGCCTAGATTTCATCAGACAAAGCCTAGGGTCTTCCGCTCCATCTCGACTTGATTAAAGTACAAATTCGAGCATGAAAATATGTGAGTTGAAGTTGAACATGCAAGAAAATCGTTTGATTAATAGCCAATAATGAAAGTTGTTAACAGACACAAGAGAAACCACCAATAATGGCAATGGCTCTCAAGGTACGAAAGGTAAAATCCACAGAACGTGAACAATGATCTGACATCGAACACCTGTAGAGTCAGTCGATTGAAGGCCAATGATGTGGACCTTACATCGAATGCGAAGAACCTGCCATTGAGGCATGCAGGCTCCAAGGTACCTGAAGGGAGTCCCTAGATCAACTTCCTGGATAATGATCTGGAGTCGACAGGAAGCGCTTTTGATCGAAGGTGGGCCATAATATTTCCCACATTATCAACACGAGAGAGAGGAATATGATGTTTGTGAATCAAGACCAACAGATAATCAGAGGGAGGTTGAAAACTTTAGAGGAAAACTTCTCTTGAACATATCGGCGGCACGACACTAGATTTCGCAGTATTTGACATCAAAGGATCTGAGGTCATGGTGACGTGGAAAAGAGTAGATGAGCGGTCAAAATAGATTATCCAAACCCATGGAGGAAAAAAAATAATGAGATGAGATGTCCCCAACCCGACACGAATGTAGATGAGTGCCATGTTCAAGAGCGACATACTTCCAGCACTACTATAATCTGGTTCCATTTCCCCCCACCAATTCTGGTGAGTACCCCAATTATTTTTTTAAAACAAGCTTGAAGGGGATAGCATATTCTTGCGATGTAAGTTTGTCCTTCGGATAAATTCAACCTAGTACATTTTATGAGCCCTAGAAAGGAGGAACTCGGGTAACGTCATGACGATGGAGTCCGATGTCATCAGTTTCAATGAGTCTGACAAAGGGAGAACTCAACATCTTTTCATGTTTAGAGAGTTTGAAAAGAAGGTGGAAAAGAAAACTCTTGCAATCCCTTTTCGTAGGCAGTCTCACGGATCTGAAAAGGTAGAAAATTGTGTCTGAGAGAACCTCTTAGTCGTGTTCGGCTAAGGTATTTATTTTTCGTAAATAATCTATCGCAGCCCGAAAAAGGGGTAAACGTATACTGGGTAGATATCGTTTCGTAGCCAATTTTAACGATTTAAAAACGACAAGCCACTCGATAATATTTTAAGTTTTAGAGATTCAGAAAAGAGCTGAAAGGTGACTCCAATAGTGACTTATTTTTGTTTTTACCAAGTCCAAAAAAGTATAAAATACAACTCCTTTCTTCGCCATAACCATGTGAGAACCTGTCGTTGCACAAAAAGACGCGTGTAAAACGTATTCCTCGAAAATATTGTGATAAAATAAACGACAAATATGTTTTAAAGCCTATTTTAAGATTTCGAAAAGATATAAAAGACCATAAGTGGTAAAATTTATTTACTTTTCACTTTTATCTCTTTTCGAAGCAACAGTGACCCATTTTCCTTGCAATCTTGTGGCGACGATTTCAAGCAATCCAGTGAACCAATCTGGATTCTTTCAATTTTAGGTAAGATCCGACACCATTTTCCATGTTCTGAGCTAAAATTTATTTCCTTTAATTTTCATCTTGAATCCCTTAGGGGAGGATTTGTAAAAACTAGGGCATTGCGTTTGGCGTGGGTTTCAGGCACAGACCTGGCCAATAAACCCTTTTTTACACAGAAGTCACAACAATCGCGCAACCCAAAATCTGCCTCAATTTTAAGAAAATGCAACCATTTGATTACAAATTTTGATGCCCAAGGGGACTTACAATGTTCATATGAATGACACATGCAGGTAAAAAGCAGAAAATATGGTAATTGAGTGGAAAGAGAGAGAACACAGTGAGGAGGATGAATAGGCCATGGAAAATGAACAATGCATGAATGCCCTCAGAAATTGTGGGCTCAATAAATTCTTCCTGACGTCGTGCCTCCAGAATCAGCCCGAATTGCTTCAATATTTATAAGCATTTGGGATGAAGATCAAGAAATTTTTTTACTTCGGGATCATGAGCTTTAACTCAAATTTTTTGATGTGTATTTCATCATTGGATTATCGCATAGGGGTGTAGTCCCTATCTTGACTGGTACCCGTCCTTCCGGGGAAAGCATGGCAATGGTAATTGATAGGGTGTGCTGAGGGGCATGAAAAGGAATACGGAGTGGCAAAGTGAACATCCAAACTGTCCCTGATCTGGAACTAAGAGTAGTGCTACACACTATCACGTGGGTTGTGGGATCGCAAGTACCGCATGAGGCCATGAATACACAACTACTTCTTTCCTCAAAGTGTATCAACCCGACTCTCTTCAACTAGGCCGAGGCCATGAATATGAACATCAAACGGGAACTCACTATGTGCAAGAAGACCAGACTAAAGCAGTTTGGGTACGGATCTATTCTGGTATCATTCTTCTTGGAAATATTACCCATATTCCAGCATCATGAGGTTATTGTCCTGATGCCATCACCTAGAGAGCCATAGATGGCACGATGGGTGACACTGATTCCTAGAGTAGGGGGTCACCAACAGATGTCCTGGAGGCCAGATTTTTTTGATTGGCTCTGATGACAACTAATTGTTGTGGAGTATTGGCCTACACCAACACAGACTTCACCGCAGACCCATACCTGCCACTCCCTAAGGGAGAGGATTGGGACGAAGAGCTAGGTGAGACTCATTTTTCATTTTCATGAGTTTATGATTTTTTGGTATATATGCATGTCCTGACAGTTACTCTTATATATATGCAGATGTTGGCCGAGAGAATCCTGCAAGTATGTCGCTGATAGCGAGGCGAATTCCTCATGGTGAGGGTGGCGAGGAGGAGATAGTACAAAACCTAGAGGGGATCGCCGTGGGGTCCCAGACTATGCTCACTTGGATGATGTGCCTTGGGCCTATTGGAGGCACACTAAAGGGGTACCGAGTCTTATCCACCACTTGCTGAGGCAGTTGGTATGGGCGATGACGTGCTATCATGAGCACCACATCGATTAGGCATTTAGGCTTTGATTTCCGCACACATTTTTGAGAGACATGTTGTCTCATGATGTAATTGAAACATAACTATATTATTTTTGGGTTTTATGATGCACACGTTGCAAAAAAAAGATATATATATATATATATATATATATATATATATATATATGCATATATTTTCGACATGGGTCTATTTACATATGATGATGTTTTATAAATTACACAAATGTCTATTGCATCTGTTAATGTATTCATTCATCTTGGTATATGTTGTTATGTAATGAAATCCAAATTTATTTCAAGTAAATGAATACGCAAATACAATCTCAAAATGCATGGGTTTCAAACCGAATAATGACCGTTAAGCTGAAGAACAACAAGTTGTGAATCCAAATTCACAAGAAACACACGTATGCCAAGGTTCACTGCCTCGGTGAATAGTTCCAAAACACCACTATATTCAGCAACATTATTTGTAGTTGGTCCTAGACAAATACCTTGTAAGTTAATCAACTCACCAACGGGATCATAAATTATCCAGGCTATTGATTACAAGTTCCTGGTATTTCGAGAAGCACCATCCACAAAACCGACATAAGGGGAAATTGACATTTGCATAACAAACAAGACACAATCAGTAGAAAAAATCTCAGAAAGTGCATCAAACCAAAACATGCACAAAAATGAAAAAAATCACCTATGTACACATATCATGCATGAATGACTCAAGCATAATACTTTTTTAGGTACAACCCATTTTTGGGTTGCGCTAAGGGATAGCCTTCATAACGAATAAGCTCATAAGCCCCATTCTGTCACACAAATTTGACGATTTGGGGCCCATGCCACATGGATTGGAATTTTCCTACCCCTAGCTTGTCATGAGCTTGGTCGTACAGGAGAATGAGATCGCCTTCGATAAAAGAATGAGGGGAAAATATTTGGTCAAAATGGGCTTTGACTCACTTTTTCTGTGCTTCGATGACCAAAGCAGCTAAGTGACGAGTTTCATCCAATATCTATAATTAGAGGAGATGCTCTTCTTCAGGTGAAGTATTACGCAGTATTTCCACAACTAGTTTGAGTCAAGGGATTTCACATTCAATCAGAAGAGTAGCTTCTAGACTATATACCAACTGAAACAGGGTGAATCTGGTTGCACTCCTGATCAACGTTCGGTAAGCCCATAGAGCTGAAAACAACCTGAGATGCCAGTTTGACTTATGGATCCCAATTTTTCATTGAAGCATGGTAACAAGGACTTTGTTTATAGCTTCAACTTGGCTGTTAGATTGAGGGTAATAAGGCATGGAGTTGTTGTGACGTAGACCCAACTTAGACATTAGCTCCGCCATTATATAGTCTCGAAAATGAGAACCATAATTGGTAATGACGGCTTGAGGGATACCAAACCAAGCAATAACATGATTGAATATGAATTGTGTCGCTGTCTTATCGTCTGCCGCTAGTGTAGGCATTTCTTTGGCCCATTTCATAAATATTGATGACGATGATAATATAGGCATGACCCTCGACCAAACGAGGGTTAAAAGTCATAAAATCAATGCCCCATTTGGCAAAAGGACCAACAGTAATGATAGGGTGTAAAGGAATAGGTGGCGCATGCATCTTGCATTGATATATCTCGCACACATGGCATTTGCATACTATGACAATGCAATATTTAAAAATGGATGGCCAGAAATAGCCAGCACGAAGGATCTTTAACCATACATGCGACCACCACAAGCGCCACTGTGGCAGTCATTTAAAACATTCTCAGCTTCCTCAAGGGTCAGGCATCGGCGAAGTATAGAATCGACTCCAACACGATAAAGGGTATCTCCAACAATACGATAAGGTTGTAATTGATGCCGAATGGGGCGTCGGGCATCTTTCGTTAACTCATACCTAAAAGTAGACATTTGGAGATACACAATGATATCACCGTACCACAGATCGAGGGTGCTAATCAAGAAAAGAGTTTCGTCCAAAATATGATCTTCGAAAGAAGAAGGAACAGAGTCGGCGAGGAGAGAACAAATCAAATCATGAAAACAAGTGATTTCTTCGATTTGGCAGTAGTAAACTCCAAATCGATCTCTTGGAGGATAATGATCGACTTCAAGTATTTCCCCCCCAACAAATACCGAGACAAAATATAATTCATGGGGTTACAATAAAAAATCATGTTCACCGTGCGTAAAAGGATGTAATGACGAAAATGTTGGACGGCCTGGACCGCAGCCAATGCTAACTTCTCGACATGTGCGTAACGTGTTTCAGGGTTGAGAAAGTTTCGAGACAAGTAGTAAATGAAATTATTGTTACCGTCATCATCCTCTTGAACCAAAACCATGGCGATCGTACTGAAGGCGGCAGCTAGGTAGAGGGTGAAATCACGATGATAATTCATAGGACGTAATAGAGGAGCATTGACAAGCAACATCTTAAGCTATCAAAAGACTGCTGAGCAATATCATCCCAGCAGAGAGGGATGTCCTGCTATAAAATTTGTGTGAATCCTTTGGCTACTTCGGCGTATTTCGGGATAAAGGGTGAAAATGTGAAGTTGGGTTACAATTTTTGCCCTTTTTTGAGAAAAAAATTTCATTTTTTTCGGTTCTTCAACTTTCTGCAAACTATAACAATTTTTCTGTTTATAATTTCATTTTGCAATAAAAATAAAAGTTGTCAGAAATTTTGTTACCTTTTTATTACTTATTTTTGAAATTTTTTTATGAAGATTTGATATGTCAATGATCTAATCGATGAAAGGGGTGGGATAGATATCCTTAGGACAGGACCAATTGATATCGTGATAATCAACATAGACACGAATATCTCCTTGCATTTTATCCACAGGAACAATGTTAGAAACCCACTCTGTCAGAGGAATCAGATAAATGAAACCTACTTTGAGAAGTTTTTCAACTTTAGCTTTGATGGTGGCTACTTTCTGAGGATGCACGGGACGAAGGCGCTGGTGAACAGGCTTCGCACCTGGGTAGGTGGGAATCTCGTGTGCCAAAATACTGGGGTCAATGCCAGGCATCTCTTCATCAGACCAGGCAAAAACATCATATAATTCGTGAAAGAGGCTAGTATACACTTGGAATTCATTGAAAGAGCAAGTGAATCCCACATGGATGTTCTCGACAATTCCTAGTTTCACAGAAATGTCGATAGGCATCGTTTGGGTAATGTCACCCAAGTTACCTTTAGCTAAGACTTCATGAGTCAAAATACGCATTTGAAATGGCGGAGAAGGACCTTAGGATGCAAAATTCTCAAGATAGTTAGACATTTCCCCAAGGCTAGGCATAAATGAGGAATGATGATGCCCATCTCTCCACGATAGGACCTCGAGAGACATGGTTTCCATTATAACCTCGTCGGATGGAAACACTTCTTTCAAAGCATCAGGCGAATCAGCATCACCAAGCCAGGGGGATTGAGAATACACGTCAAGAGATATGCTCAAAGGAGCACCTTTAGTAGGGGGAGAATCAGATATAGCTGTAAGCTCACAATAACTTATTTCGATTGGACTAAGGGACATTGAATCCCCAAATGAATCAACCTGTTCAGGTAAAGGGATGATCATGGGTCATCTAACCGAGAGACCATATTAACTTGAACGGTATGGGGTGGCAGGAGGGGAAAGATACCCATGAGAGTGGGATATTTTTAAAAGACCCGGTCCTACACTGTTAAGGGGAGACGGAATCTAATCCACGTATGATGCGTTGTTCTCGAAAGACGAGGCAAAGAATGACAACTAGTTGATAGTAATGATTTTTCCATCATGTGGAAACCTTAAAAGTCGAAAAAGGGTGGACGGAACGCACAATGTAGCATGAGTCCAACTGCGACCGAGTAGAATATTGAAATTGAGTTTTGCATCAACGACTTCTACTTCAACATTGACCATCTTTCCTTACAACATGATCAGCAAGCTAGCGAGAACACCTAAGGATTTCTATTCCCTTCCATCAAATGCCTCAAGGGAATTGGGTGACGAATTCATGGCTAGAGAGCCAATAGCATTCCAGCAAGCAGATGACATGAAATAGGTAGATGCACCTTCGTTCACTATGACTTTATCGATGTTGA
This sequence comes from Pinus albicaulis, assembly GCA_034641835.2. NCBI lineage: Eukaryota > Viridiplantae > Streptophyta > Pinopsida > Pinales > Pinaceae > Pinus > Pinus albicaulis. Next base: position 322,128,971 of record CM076577.1, on the reverse strand, counting down.
GACCATTAATTCCGACTTGTATGACAAGCACAATCTGGTGCAGAATTCGGGGGAAGAAGTTCTCCAAGTCGAAAGAGAGAAGGCTAGAATCAACATGATCAATTTTTTTGATCGCAGATAATAATGCCTTCCATTGAGATGGACAAATCTAAAGCACTTCTAATGTGGAAATCATGTAAGGCGCTTATGCTAAGTCCTCAACAATACAGTAATGTTGAACAACACAGGCGTTTGGATTATAAGAAGATTTCCAGAGAACACCTTTAGAAGGTGGCCACACAATGGGTTCAGCACTGGGCCTTTCAATCTCAACAGGACCAGAGGCAGCTGGGGAAGAAGGACCATCAATGACCTCTTTCCCGGCTACCTGACGTGATCCAGCATAATCCTTCGACTGAGTGGTGATGGAAACAAGTGTAGAACCGTTCATCATGAAAAATTAAGAGCCAAAAAATGCAGATGGCAGAGGTTTCTCAACCATCTAAGTCTGCTGAGAGGGGAAAGGTTCTTTAAGGACCACTGGAGTTCCCTTAGTGCATTTGAGCAGTTGACTAACCTTGGATCATCTAGGATAATCCTTAGTGTAGTGGTCCTCATCATAAATCAGACAGGTATATTTAGGCTTTAACTATGAACAATCATCAACACGAGGTTTAGACGATTCTGATTTTGGGGCATCAGCTTTGGCCTTGCATTTGCCCTTATTTCTCCCCTTGGAAGACTTGTCCAAAGTATTGGCCTAAACGGCGTTGACCTCCGAGGTTTACCACAATCCAGGGTAGCTTGAGGAGCAGAATTATTGGAAGAATTTTATTTGTGCTTCCCATTGGAAGACTTGCCTGAAGTTTGAGACATGGAACCAACAACGTCGTCGATTGATGGGGTAGCCAGCACTTTAGAGGTCCCAGGTCATGGAGCCTCAGTCAATATGTCATACAAAATGCCCGATTGAGAGTACACTAAATCAAGGTTCTCGGCACGTGCAATGGATTGTTCCTCAGTTACACATGCCCCCATGGCGATGTCCTTCACAATTTTGTTGGAAGAAGAGGCATTTAACCAATGAGTAAGAAGCTGATAAAGATTTTGAAACTTGATCAGGCGACGATGCTGTCTCCATTAATGAAGGTGGTCCAAGATACGGGTAGCCCGGTCCTATTTCAAGGATGTTAGGAGATGTGTCCTAGCTTCATAACGAACCATCAATTGAAAATGAGTAAGGAATGCCATAGCGAGAGTGTTGAAATATTGAAAGATACCACGAGGTAGTTCGATATACCACTTAGCAGCAGCTCCAGTGAGAGTGCGCTAGAAGAAATGGAGTCGAACAGAGTCATCCACATAAGAATTGGAAGAACACCATAAATGGTATGTCATGACATGAGCTTGTGGGTCTTCTCCAGACTTTCCCTCAAACTTGGGACAGTCACCAAGAACCTTTGTTGGAGCCGGAGGCCAAAAAGGATTATGAAGAATGGGATAATTAGTCAATTTGGACACATCTAATAACTCCAATGCGGCGAGGAATGGTAATTGAGGATTAAAAGGAATAGCAAGTCCTCGATAAGGACCCGTACCCATACTCCACCCTAGTTGAGTATAATTTTGCCCCCATTGGTTTTGTCTCATAGGATTCGGACCATAAGTGATATAAGACAGATAATTTGGTTGATATCGCGGTGGAGGACCAGGATATGGGGGTTGAAAACCAGGATAATGATTCCAAGTATATAAGGATCCCGATTGAGTAGCATAAGGATTTTGATGCGGAGTATAAGTATAGCCTGGCGGTTGAGGGTAATAAGCAGGACCTTGAGGTAGGTTGTATACCAGTCGATATTGACCTTGATGGTAATAACCGCCTTGAGGTCAAACGGGCTTCTGACAAGTAGGGCCCTGCTGAGCTGGATAAGTCAGGAGCAGAGGTTAATTGGGCTGCGGCATAGAGTAGAGCGGTGGCTAAGCAGGGTGAATGGGCTGTGCAGGTTGGCCTAGTTGAGCAGCTTGACCTGACTGATGAGGGCCACTAGTTTGCCCCTATGGAGCAGGTTGGCCTGATGGCTATGGTGGGCTAGGTTGTGCCTGATAACCAGGTTGACCTGCAGTAGGACCATAAGATGTTCCTAGCTGTGAAACATTTCGACCAATTGGAAGATATGGTTGTTGAGGTTTCACCAAAGGTTGAGATGGATGGATCTGCCCCCTAGGACCGTATGAAGGTCTAGGTTGATATACTGGTTGCCCAGCTGGTCCTTGAGGTTGCCCTGGTTGGACCACATGCTGAGCTTGTAAGGGTTGACCTTGAGGATTGTAAGGCTGCCCTTGTAGGCCGTAAAATAATCCTTGCTGGACTGAAGGTTGTCCCTGTAATGGTTGTCCTTATGGGTCATATGAAAATACTTGTTGCACCAAAGGTTGTCACTTAAAGGGTTTTCCTTATGGGTCATAAGCATACCCTTGTTGAACCGAAGGTTGTCCCTGGAAGGGTTCTCCTTGCTGGTAAGAGGGTTGTATAGGCAAGGTAGGTCTAAAACAAGAAAGGAACTGATAACCCTCAGGAGTAGGCAAGTAGATAGGGTTGTCTTGCTCATCATATTGAAATAGAAGTGAATAAATTAGGGTACCAGTCGCTCCATAATGAGAAAAATAAGACCGATAAGAATCGTGAGGGGAATGATTAGTCTGGGAGCTCTGTTACTGAACAGCCAACCGATACTCCTCAAAAGGAAGGCCGTCAGGGATCGCCATGGCAATCTAAGTCTCTACCGAAGTTGAAACTCCTGACGGCTGAGTGGTGACAACAGGTGTCGATGCAACCACGCATACAGTAGGCCTAGTGGGGACAGACGTAACAAAAGGCATGGACAAGACAGGTGTCATTAGCGACATCCCTAATGATGAGAGAACTAGGCCCCTTGACGGAGTTGATGTTGCCATGGAGGCAATACTAGCTATAATCTGACCCAAAGACCTATATCCGGCTGGAAGTGACACTGATGGTGAAGATTGAGCAGGCTCTTGATGGATGTCTTTCAGGAAATGTTTGTATTCTTCATCTGAAACTAGAATACCCTCACTACCATTAGGACAAGACGAGTCCATGTCTAAATGCACCGTGAGATCTTGTAAAAGACTACGGGGGCTAGGAGGTATGATAGAAGCCAAAAATGGTGATCCTGATGTAAGAGGGGGAAAATGTTCCCCAACCCAAAATTCAAACCAAGCATTTGAAAGAGGCTAATGGAACTCAACTAGTTCTCCAAAGGGGTACTCTGACGGGATGATAGGTTGTTGAAGCTTGTCAGACCTAGAGGTCTGAGAAGTCTCAGATAAATCGTCCGAGAAAGGACTACCGGTAGATGAAACCAACGGTTCCACCATTGTGACTATAGCACACTAGAAAAGGGAAAAAGATCGAAAATGAAGACTCTTGGATCAAAACCAGGGCAAATAAATACAGGCCAAGTAGCTAAGCTTTAATGGGCGTGTAATCGTAGGTAGTTTTTTTTACCACATTGAAACCAAAAAATTTTCGTTTCATTTTGTAAGAGTTAAGAAACAGTCAAATATGACTCTATTCTCTTTCATTTTAAGCAAGCACGAAAGGACAAGTGCTTGATGATATTTTAAAATTTATGGAGTCGGTAAAGATAAAAAATGATTGTTCAGTTAGTCTACGTAAAAGGGTGTACCAGGTTCTCGTGAACTGCCATATACACCTTGGTTATAAAATGAAATAAGAATCAACCAAGGACTTGATGTACGTGCAGGTAGTCTCCCCGAATGTTGTGTTCGATGTATCACGGTTACAAGGCAGCGAACTCGGCTTCCTACGGATAAAAGGATTGCAACCTAGAGGGGTATCCCTTTATATACTCCACGGTACGGGGAGCACAAGTCCGTACTAGTGCTGTCTGAAGCCAGATGATGAGCGACAGCTGCTAGGTTGAAAGATGCTAGGACACATCTCTAACTTAGACCACTAAATTTTTCATTAAGTTTCAATGTTGCCTTAGTTTAATTGAACAAATTTTAAGTTGATCTTGTATTTATGTTTCAATTCCAAGGTCCTACCAAATGTTGGATCTCACAAATCCCTAAATGCAAGCTACATGCCATAAAATACCATTTTGTTTGATCAAAAGCTATCTAATAGAAATTTTAGGAGTTTTCAAGCAATAACGAATAATGAGAACACACAGAAGCATCCACTAGAGAATCTAATGTAGGCTAATAAAAATGAGAAATATTTCCTAGAATGCCCAATGCTAGTTATCCGAAAGATTTTTCATTTCCACAATGTAAACAAGAGTGCAAGCAAAAAATATTTTTTGATTTTTCAATGTAATAGAGCAAACATTGCACTAAATGACATGAAAAACGAATCTTCACACTAGTTCGAGAATGCCAATGCGAGAGTTGAAATGAAACAATTCAATCGACCCAAAGAAAACGAAACAAAAACCAAAACCAACGTCACAGTCTCTCAAATCGAAGAAAGATGTCAAAAAAGAACCATACAAGCAATGTGATCTATGGTTGGAGTGATAAGAAGAAAAACTAAATGAGAGAGGCAAGAATCACTCAAGACTCATTCCACAAAATGCAATCACTCAAACAGATCAAGGGAGATGAATGCAATCAAGCAAATAACAAAGGTGACCGCAAAACAAAAGACCGAAGCTCCTACAGGAGGCTCAGCATACCAAAGAACTAGAAAAACCTAATGCCATGACACTGACAAGAAATGAACAAACAACCGAAGGAAGGAGGTTGTTCACAGTCACAAACAATCCTAAATCACTTAAAACAAGTCAAGAAAACACCCAGAGACACAAGTACTAGCCAAAAACTCCAAAACAGGGTAAACCCTAACACTTACAGGAAATGGCACGACTGTCTGGCTGTAATCGGCGCTAGACAGGGGATGGCGCGGGTGATGAACTGGAAACAAGCACTAGTGTGTGTAAATGTTAGACTGGAAATCGCGCCAATCAAGCCAACCCTAGAAGATGAAAATTTTGGAAAAAAAGAGGTCATATCTGATCCTCTGGGGCTAAACAAGGGTCGTAGACTCAGTAAAAACAACCATAAAAGGCAAGTTAAGCAGACAAAGACCAATAAGAAGACCTAATGGATGAAATACCAACTTGCACTGATCCCCAGCGGAGTCGCAAACTTTTTGGTGAGGTAAATCCCCTCTGCAGACAGAGGCGATCCCACTAGCCCTAGAGTGGGTCTAGCCACAAACAAGACATGCTATGACATCAATTCCTAGTTAACGAATGGACAGAGACTCGATAGATAAATTATCAAAGGTCCTATGTTGTTGTTGTCGTCAGAAGAGTGGCTGCCTCTCGCTCCTTGTTTGAAAGATCATGATCCACTCGTTCTCACAATCGGATACCTGCACATACACAAGAAACAAAGACAATATACAACATACTATTTCGCATTTGTAACTATTAGTTAGTCGAAGAAGAATAAATCAATTGCATCAGTGAACACAATACAATGATGGAACCAATACCATAGTCGAGTATATCAATGAAAGGAAGGAAGAGTACAACCAAGATTCGATGTTGCGGTCTCCTCCAACAGAGTTTTAGCGAAGCGCATCTCACAAAGGCTCATCGGGAATTCGGACGGGGCTCTCTCTATGGAATTCTCCTTGGTTCTACCTTCTCAATAGTGATTACTCAACTATAGTTTCTCTTCTCTAAGTTTAGCTTATTGGCTATATGTTCAACTAGCTTTCATAAAGGGAGAAGGCCTATTGATATAGAGGGAGAGGGAGAGGTTAGGATCCCTATAATCATGGAAGGGAGACCTATATTCATGGAGTGTTCCATGGGAGGAGGAACCACTACCTAAAGAGGGAGATTCGTGGCTCATCAAGTTAACCACTTCCTATGACTCATCCCTGAGGTGGTTAAAGGAAACTTCTGCCTCTAATTTGTTAAAAAACATTCCCAAAAAGGTTGGCGTGGGCACAACAAAGAGACAGAGCGCCAGCTGGCACAGGCTCTAGTGTACATCCTCAACATTGGCGCAAGGGGTGAACCGACTACCTGCGCCAATGCCAAAACATAGGTTTTTGTGGGCTTTTTGAGGAAATTTCTAAGAGCAGTAATGATGTCCTTATGCAAAAGGATGCAAAGAAGGTGTTTGCAGAGTATGACATTTCTCACAAGTCATGGGAAAGACCCTCCAATATGCGGGGCGAGGGATTGCAGGGACTGTGACAAATTGATGTGTAACAGTAAGTAACCATACTATCTACAAAGGATTTCAAATTCAAGGAGAAATATTTGCAGATCCTCTCACCTCAAACCATGGCAATTGGGAAGGAAATATGAAGGGATGTTCTTGATATGAAAACTGATATCGATATCACGAATGGGAAATCCAAGATTATGTTCTTCATTGTTATCATCTACATCCATTTGTTCTACCTTCTCTACCATCTTTTCTTCTTCTACCGGAAGAAGTGGATGGTGATGTGGTTCTTACTTCACCACATGATCATGTGGGGGGGGGTGGGGGTTTGGTGTTGGATAACTATTTTTTTATAAAAAAAATTCAATAATAAATCTAATGCAATGCAATTTTCCTTTCTTTGGAATGAAATATGTCTAATGGAATTTGTGTTCTTGCATAAGTAAAATAAATGAATCAAATACAGAATAAAATAATGCATACTTTGACACATCCACGAAAATGGTGCCAAAAAGTGATGAGCCTTGGTATTGTAACAATAATTTTGCAACTTCCAAGGCTACCAAATTAAATTATCAACCCGAGGTTCATACAAAATTAAGAGGTGCTGGCACTGTATGTGCAACATGAAATTTCTCCTTCTTTCGTTGATCTAATGAAATGAATTGAATCTAATGGGTTCAAGCCTAAACTAATTGTATAAATTGAAATTATTAACTATTTGCTAGAATGGAATTGTTACTCTATTTTACGTAAATGTAATGGTTAACCTACTTTCATCAATGTAAATGTTATTCTATTTGCAAAATTTGATTGTTGCATCAAAAGGAAGCCCTCTCTTTACAATATAAATAACAGTGTTGGAAATGGAAATAACAGCTTAATATGTATCAAAAAATATTAAATCCTTTTGCAATCACTACATTCAATAGATATTTTGTCAACAAATTTCAAAAAGCACTTCATAAAGCTATCATTGTTATGCTCTTCAAGTCATGAATATGTCAACTAACCAGAACTGCAGAGCTGAATTGCAATGGAGAAGAGATAATGCTTAATATGTATTTTTGCATTACCATAATTCAAATTGTCTAGGTAACTGTTAAAGCCTAAGTGACAAAAACGAAAATTTGGAGAAAATATGGTCAAGTTTACACGTGCTACAATAGTGCTAGAGGAGGTGCTACAAGAAGCCTCGTTTTGCTACAAGAGGATATATATTTCCAAATGCCTAAGTAAATGAAATGAAAATAGGATTTGATTTTTTTTATTAATTAGGACATTTTAGGAGTCTATTCCAAGTGGAATCACTCCAAAATGCCCCTGTTAACACATGCTAAAAAATAGCAGAAAATTACTACTCTAAAAAATGGAAATTCAAGAACTCAGTGAGCTAGTCAACCTACAAAATTCCTAACCTAATCAAGTGACAATGCTATGGGATATATTTTTTTATTAACTTGAACATTTTTATGACCCAATACAAGTGGAATAAACTCAAGTGAATCTTGTTAGCATGTGGTAAAAAAATGCATAAAATTACTACTATTTTACTACAAGAGACTTCGGGAAATTCTAAATTCTTGAACTAGTAACCCAATCCAAGTGGCTCAATGATGAAGAGGAATTTTAAAACCTATTATAATGATTCATCATGATTTTGAATCTATAAATAACCTGAAAAGTCACTCACTTCAATAATTTAACCAATGTAACCTACAACAAAACAAACATGAAAAAGAAATGAAAAAATAAGAAATGCAAGCAAAAAATACATTCAAAAGAAATAAATAAATTGTACAAGAGGGATATGAAGCTCTTGTGATGGAAAAATCCAAGGAAAATAAGAGTCCTATGAAGGAAACCAAGGTTTAGAAGCTAAAAATTGAATCAAACTACATTATTTGAATCAATCCAAGTACATCCCTCCTAGAAATGAAAGTGGAGCTTCTAAATAACATGTTTCCTCCACAAGAATACTAATAAATACATGCCTTTAGAGGAAAATTCAAAATTTTTATACAAATTGATGGGGAAGCATTATCCTTGGAAGGAGGAACTTTCCTCTCCAAAATCCCTCAAATAGTGGACCTAGATCCCAATAATAAAAAAATTCATTAAATTCCATGGAACACATCTCTAGATTTTCTCAATCACTAGAGCTCCATAATCTGTCAAATAATTTAACAATATCTTGTTCATTTATTATCCAACCTTGATCCTTGTGTAGCAGGTTACAAGTCCTTAAATTATCTCCCCCTCCAAATCTTCATAATATGCGCAGTATTCTCACAATATTCTACAATAATATTAGGAAAAAATATGCAATTATCTCGAAACCTTCCTAATGAACATATTGAAGCTAAAAATATATCATCTAATGAAAAAAACAGAGTTTTAGTGTGTTGAAGGATGGTCATATGGTCCTTCATTTATGTATGATTTGGAGGCCCATCACCATCCATTTTTCTTTGTTCCATTTCAAATAAAATTTATCCTTCCTGTTCCAAGATTCCCAATCTTGAAATCACAAGAGAATTACATTTAGCTAACCAATTTCAATGAAAAATTTCACCAATAAACTATATAAAGATAGTTCAAATAATTAATATCAACAATTACCAATTGAAAAACAAATGCAACAATGATGTGACTATTGACGATGTCTTAAATACAAATAGTCTTTTTAGACTTCAAGAATTTTCATAAACTCTACATGATTGTCTTTTCAATTTAATTGAAGTTCTTTTGCATTTTTTTGTACATCTACTGAATTGTGAAATTCAATAATTTACCGCTTCTTGATATGCCTCGAACAAGGGAACATAGAGGAAATATAATATTTTAATTGCAAGATAACACCTAATTTCTTGTATCAGCTTCATGAAATTCTTAACATTGAAATATATTTGTGGATGATGCATCTCCCTGCTTCAGATAGCCCCACTCACAATGAATGAGCACTATGGCGAGATATATTTTGCATATGTTGGATGGCCAAATGGCTGAAATTACCAATAGGAATCTAGTCAAGCACAACCAAAAAAGGGTATCTTCTCTTCCACTCAAACAAAAAAAACAAACCCATTGCATATATTTTTCCATGATGAGAACCCTATTAACAGGCACTATGAACCATTATTTTATAGGAAAATAGGTCAAACCATTGTCACACACAATGAATGTATTTCCCCTTCCTGCAAATATATTTAAATCTATTGCCAAATAATGAATGAAAAAATAAAAACCCATGGATTACATAAAGAAACAAATACCATTTGTGGAGATAACATGTTCTTTGCACTTCTTCATTTGATAGAACCTGAGTTTTATGTATAATCTTAGAGTCTTTACATATCCAATCATTTTGTAATTCAGTAACATGTAATGCACGAGACGCATTGCATTTTTTACAAAAATATTTATCAAATGATGTCATAGAAACTAAAATAAAGTTGAAAATTGATAAGAATACCTTATTAATATAGAAATACCATATGAGAAAGGTAGGATTGAAGGAAGTTCATTTTTTTGTGATGGGAACCAAAAATATTCAAATTAAACGTACAAGAATGGTCCTTTTCTAACTAGAATCATTGCCAATTATTTTCAATGAAATAGTTTTTGAAGCCAAACATACAATATAGTATAATTTGAAACAAATAAACTGCATATTCATTATGCACCATTTTCAATAGACAAACATAGCAACGTACAAAATATACATTGGAAAATATTTCCAATAGAAACAACCTCCTTGCACATGCAACATGCACTGATGCCAAAAAATGCACATAGGAATGAAGAAAAAGTACAATATATCGTGACACCAATGACAAAACATAAAAAAATAAAATAAATTTCCATATATTAAAACAAATAATTCCTTTTGAAACAAAAATCCATAAACAATCATACAAACAAAAATACAAGAAAAATTCCTTGACAATTTACTTTGCAAAGCAACAAGACACACCTAAAAATAAATTTCCAATATGTAAAAGGTTACAATTTCAAAAGAATATGAAAATAATTGAACAAGATTGGGAGGAAATATATGTAAATTTATTTGACATACATAGAAATATTCATATGTGAGTAATACACAATGTCTGCAAAAGAGCACTTAAAAATCGAAAATTGCCACAATTTGTTGTCACTGAGAGGATTATCGAAATAACTCATTGTTAGAAATTGAAGAAAGTCTTGTAGCATTAAGAATTACATTTTATCAAATAATATATTGGGGCCATAAATGATCACAAATTGTTTAACAAGATTGATTATCAATATCCTGTCCAACCATACATCGTTCAAAATGCATTCCCACAATTTATGGAAGACACATCAAAAATCATTGTTGCATTGAAAATATGATTGGAATATAGAAATGAATTTAAAATAGGAAAATTTCTCGTGCACAATGTCATAAAGGAGTTGAAAGAACTATCTTTTTGGCACCTATATAAATCTGAAAACATTAGCATAAATAGAAATTGGGATAACATCCTACAATCAACTGCTTTAAATGTTCCAAATAAAAACATTCACATTCAAGAAAAAATGAAACAAGTAGTGATTCATAAAATGAAACAAAAAATGAAACATTGGTACATGGATACATAGGGTCCCAATGCATCCCTGATTTACAGGACATGTCAATTGATGTTACTCCAGTTGAGGGGAAATACCCCCTTGGAATTTCTAGAGACAAATATGCAGATGAAATGAATTGTCCATCCATTTTCTTTAGATACCCACATGATAGTGAAATTGCAGAAATATTTTTCTACCACAAAATTGTGCAATGTGGGTTAATGCACTATAGTTTTTATTTCTCTTACCACACAACTAATCATTTTTTCAAAACATTGTGAATAATAATTGAAAAATTCCTTTCATATATTTCAATAAAAGTCAGAAAAGGGAAATTACAAGGAAGAAAGTTACTACAAAAATATGTTAAATACAAACCAAACATGGACATAATTATTAAAATAGACATTGGTTACATGGATTTCAAACAGATACGGATTTTTCTTGATTTGTTGTAGTAGATGAAGGAAGATATAATCACGATGATATGTTAACAAGGACCACCAGCCTTATTCGTGACATTTACGAGCATTGAACATTGATGCACTCCATTAATCAACACATTAACCAGATTACATGACAAAACACTGAAAATAAAACATATTGGAACAATAGAATACTTCAACACTTACTATCTTGTAAGAAAAAATGCAGTGGCATGTAGTCGTTATTATAGGAATATAATTAATTCCTTAAAGAAAATGATATCTCAAGAATAAAAATTCTTCGGAAACATAGTAGATCACTACTTAATAACCCAGTTCAAAAATATAGGAAGTGAAAATGAACATGGGTTTCTATTGGTAGAAAAATGACCATTATATGGATTCAATAGTAACACTGACATTGAAAACTTTATCAACAATTATTTGAATTTTAACATAGATCACCTCAATGATCTAGAGATTGAAAAAATAAATCAACAACACCATACAAAAATTTGTAAAAAGAGAAAAAATCACATTGTAGATACAATTTCCCAATGCCACCCATGAGAAGCATGGAATTTATTCATTTGGTTTCCTTTTTAGTTGACACAATGAATGTAACAAGCCTGGTTGGATTTCCAAGTTAAAAAAAAAATAAGACCAAGGTCATGGGACACTTATTCCAAGTAGAATGTTGGGAAAAAAATTCCTCTGTGGGTGTTCATTTGGTCTATTATGGCTAAGGAAATTATCAAAGGAAATGGAAAATCTTTTGGAAAGGCAAGGGGAATTAATTGGATCTTATTTATGAAAATAAATGAAATTAAGAGAAAAGGAAGGTCAAAGGTTACAAGTTGCATGTGCGGAGGAAAACAAAGGAAAATAATTTATAATGAAGAAAATAGAGGCCTCATTAATAAGAAGGATTCTGAGGATTATTTGGTAGCTTTTTGGAAGTGTAGCCTTTTATCAGTTTAGGTTTGGACCTTTCCCTATTCTCTATCTCTCACACCCTTGGATACTTAGAGTTTTCTTGGAGCACTCTAGCATTCGATCAACGAAATAAAATGAAGGACCAAGAATGAAAATGAAAGAAAATATCAAGCAAGGAAGGGCAGGATCAAGTGGCTACAACGAGATTACTTGTAGGTATTGATTTGCATGTGTGATTTCCTTGTTATATTTGGCCTACATGGTACATGAATGTGTGTATTTGGTTCTCTTGTTGTCATTGGCATGGGATTTTCTAGGTGTGATAGGGTTCTTCATCGTTTCCTTTCCATTTCCAGATAGCCATGGTGTGATGGGTTCTCCTGTATTTGGTTAATTTGGATTTCTGGATGGTTTTGAAACTAAGTGAGGAGATCTCTGAAAGAAAGAACACATGGCCTAGGAATCCCTGAACCACACTGGGATTACGGTAAAGCCATATTTTATGTGGCTCAGTTGGCCAAGGAATCCTCGACTGGTGAATGACACGATATATGATAAAACCTAGAGGTTTGTACCCTCGATCAAGTCTAGGAATCCTCGACTGGTGTATGGAAGAATATACGGTAAAGCTTGGAGGGTGGAGTCTTGACTAGACCTAGGAATACTTGAGTAGTGAATGGCAAGATATATGGTAAATCCAAGAGAATAGGAGGCAATAAAATTCCTCACAGTGTAGGTCGATAAATTTGATGGCATTCATGACCATTTAGGGCCTAGTGATCTAGTGAGGATCACAGTAAATCTTGAGGAAACGTTATTTGGTTTCGTTTTTAGTCCCACATTCATTTTTCAAATATGGAACGAAGGTGATTTGTTGAAAGAAATATTTGGTTTAGCCAATCTGTTATTGGGTGGTTCATGGAAGTCCCATACCTGGTTGGATTTTCAATTCATTAATAAGAGCTTCTTCTCCTTCGTATTTTATGTGGAAATGTATTGGTTTATATGTGGATTTTATGGTTTTTATATCCTTTTTATTTATGTTGGTTACATGCTGGTTATGATTATGTTTTATGACGGACTTGATGTATGGTTCTCATCATGTTTTCATTATCAAATGAATATATATATATATATATATATATATGGCTTAAAATATCATAATGCAGCTACTATGATAAATAAATGATGCTTCTTTATGAATCTCAAATAATTATGAGATCCCTCTGCTCAAATATGAAGTTATGACCTATAGATTAAATAAATTTGTGAGATGTTTCAAAAAATCTCTGTCATGGTTAGTAGGGGTCAGATCAAGTATTTTTTTCAATTTTCTCATTAACATATTTTTTCCCATGTTATTTATCATTTCTGATGTTTTCATGAAGTTTTAGAGAGTGGCTCATATCCTGGTCCTAAAAAAGTGGCACAAAATCTAGGGTCGTTGGCAAAGAACAAGCTGGAAAATTCCACAGTCGTTGGCATGCCTTACTATGGGAGTGAATCAAATTCCTAGTCACTTGCAAGGCTTGTCATGGGAGTATCTAAGGGTCCAAGTCACTCAAATTATGAGTTGTCTCAGGGGTTGACCACCTGGAAGGGTTGGTTGGCTCTTGAAGGATATGTAGTATGTTGTGAAGGTCAAATTGGTTGTGTTATGTTGGTTCCACTTCCTTCAAGTGACCTATGAGGTTGAATCCCATCATAGTAGCCTATCATCACATGTTTACCCCAAAGGACCGGTTAGCATGGGTAAATGTGGGAGGAGGGTGTTACAAAGTGGTATCAGAGCATAGTTCACCCCTTGGATTAGATAGGCAATGTGTTGATCATGCATGCATGTAGTTTGTATATGTTCTTGTTATGTATGCATGGTGATGGCCATTGTTACAGTTGTATTTTGATGTAGAATTTGATGATGTTGATGCTAGGATGTATTTTTCTTGAATGCATATTGGTTGTAATTGAATTATTTATGCATATTAGTGTAGATATTTTGTTATGAATGCAGTGTCATGGTTATTTTTATGTCTGCATGGTAGGTCAGAAATGCATCATGGTGCTCATTATGTAGTTTATGTCATGTTGATTTTTTTGGTATGTTATGATATTGATGTGTAGGATGAACCAACCAAAGTTCACTTCGTTCATTAGGTATTGAATAGAGGAAAAATCTTTTGTAACGGTCGGACGATGGTAAAAATTCATAGCAAAACCAGTAGCTACTTGTAACTTGATGAGATGAAGTAAGAGATGCAGATCATCAAATCGAGGTTGCAACACTAGGCCTCAGGGTAAGAGAATATCATCATACATGTTTGTATGTTCGACATGCATATTTGTTGGTTAATGGATTGATATACACATTAGGGTTATACACATGTTTTTCATGCTAATTTTTTTGTTTAAATGCATGATAGATGATAGTTCACCAGTGTGGCAATATGCACATGTGTCAAATAGTTATGTATGGTATCAACTTGTTATTATATGCATCATGGTCATATATATGATGGTTATGGTAATTGCATTTAATATCTTGATGTTATATGTATCATGCTAAATTGGATATGCCTATGCATATGATTAGAGTTATGAAATTCTGGGACGAGACGACCTATTTGTGATATCGTGTTGTACTAATCTAGACTAACTATGCATATGTGATTGTTATGTATGAATGACAATTGTTTATGATTTTATGATGTGAACATGTTAGCCAGTTATTATTATGGATATCATTATCTTATTTTTGCTTGATTTGATATGCTATGAGGTTATATCATACTAATCTAGATTGATTTTGCAGACAAGATTGCCTCCCTTGAGGTACATTAATGTGTGAGTTTGCTTAGGTGATCTACTTAGTGCTTAAATGTTCGGTTATGTCATCTATGTGGTGATTGAGTGTTTGGTGTCTATTATTGTGTCTATATGATGTTTGAATGTTTTATTAATCACATGATATTAGTATGTTTTTATGATATCGCATGATGGAATGGTCTTGTCTTAATACAATTGTAATAATACATTATGGGTTGAGACAATCGATATGCGCTTGAGTGCAAGTGAGTGCTAGTTGTAGTAGTATTATTAATGGTTGTGAGTTTACTATTGATTATGACATGATTCTTAGTCTTAGTGAGGGTTTATTTCAAACTAATAGATATGATGTCTTTATATTTGTAACATGTGATTGACATGCACGAACATTTGCAGGACGACATACCTGGTATTAGCATGCAGAGGAAATAATTGATTTCTTTATATAACTAACAGTTGGGAGATGCGAAACCATATAATATGACTCAATTGTAGTAAGGTAAAATGTGGAAGAAAGGAATTGGGTAAGAATTCATTTGGCCATGTCTGGAAACCACAATTCCAAAGGAATGAATGATTGCATATAAGAAGTCTTATTAACCTTGATCTCATTTGAAATTATGTGGATATGTGATATATTCATGAACATGTATTTGGTAGGTATATTAGCTAATTTCTAGTTGTAGTTGGATCCTTCAAGGGTTTTGGTGTCACTTGAGAGATGGCATGGACGTGTGCAGTTACAATTCAATGTGCCTGCCACAACAATGTAAGACAATTGGTATATGGTTATATTTATTTATGAATTGATGATTATTTGTGTTTATGGTAGTATGATGTAGGAAGATGCATGGAAAAAGCGACTACCATGAAATCTTAAAGAAGGATCAGGTTGAGATTTCCTTTGGAAGCATTGCGAACCCATGGGGATTGAGTCATCGTGTTTGTTTATAGTCTTGTGATTTTGGTCCTTTCTAATTTTTTGCACTAGATTGTGGATTTTTTTATGTTTAGTGTATGGCCATACCACTTTGTTTTTGTTGTCGTATTGTTATTGGTTTCCACAGTTTTCTTCTTTTTCTTTCCTTTTATGTTTTGCGTGTCTTTGGAATTGGTTTGGAAAGAGTGAAGTTAATGGAGTTCTCGAAGAGTTGGATGAAACTGAACAAGGGATGAAATACTCATATGAATGGTGCATGAGTAAGGGAAGTTGAAGGTAAGAGTATGATAGTGAATTGGATTGGTTGGGTCTGTTGGTGTAAATGAATTGTGGCAGAATATTCATGAGAAAAGTAACATGAAACCTAAAGTAAATGGATTTGAGGCACTAGATGCCTTAGCTATGTTAGGAACTATTGTTCTTGATGTTTTTCATGTTGTGCATGGATAAAGGGATTTATCTTAACCTAGACCTTATAATATATGGTAATTATATTGCAATTATGATTATGATGATGTATATATATGTATACATGTATGTATATATGTAGGTCATGTATGACAGGGTTATCGTGGATCATTCTTCCCTTATGCTTATATATATATATATATATATATATATATATATATGTGTGTGTGTGTGTGTGTGTGTGTGTGTGTGTGTGTGTGTGTGTGTGTATATATATATGTATGTATGTATGTATGTATGTATTTCATTGTATGACGTGGTTCTCACGGATCATTCTTTTGAAGGAATGATTTCTTATGCAGGTGAATGACCTGAAGAGGTTCCTCTTCTTATGAGGAATCAAGTGTGAAGAGTAGCCCTAACAAAGCTATGAGGTTAGTATCCTGTAGATATGAATTGATACTATGTCATTATACTGCGGCTATGTTCATGTTATGGACATGTAATGGTGAGGGATACATCAAAAGTGTGGAAGCAGTATGATATGTGACATGCTAGAAAACGCATGAATAATGGAAATACACTGGAAGCAATGTTGCTTGGTAGAGTTAGTGCGTGGTCTATCGATGTGCAGTACTACTGTTGTGTATTGAACCTGTGATGTTGTGTATATATGGTGTTGACTACATGTTTTTTATGTAATTCTATGTATAGATGGTGTTGTGTACATGTTGTTTATGCAATGCTATATACATATGGTGCTGTGAACATGTTGTTTATGTAATTTTATGTTGGATATGTGGTGATATGTATATATGATGATGTGCACATGTTGGATATGTGATGCTACGTACATATGGTGTTGTGTGCATGTTGGATATTTGGTGTTGTGTGCATATGGTGCTTTGTGCATGTTGTATATCTGGTATTGTGTACACATGTCATGTTATTCATGTTGTACATATGGTGCTATGTACATGTGATGTTGTGTCTATGATTGTACATGTGGTGTTGTGTGCATGTGTTACTGTGTACATGTTGGAAATGGGGTGTCGTGTGTAGGTGTTGTTGTGTACATTTTGTGCATGTGTTATTGTTTACATGTAGTGTTGCGTACACATTGTGCAGGTGGTGCTTGGTACATGCAATGTTGTGTACACATTGTGCATGTGGTACTATGTACAGGTGGTACTGTGTACATATTGTACATGTGGTATTGTTGTACATTGCTATTGTGTGCATGTCATACATGTTGTCTTGTGCACATGTGGTATTGTATGCATGTTGTACTTGTTGTTTTGTGTATGTCTAGTATTGTGTATGTGAATTTCCTAGTCATGGTATCCTGACATGTGTATTCATTTTTGTACTTTGTGTATGTATTGTGTTGTTTTGTACACTGGATGTAGGTGTATTTATTGTGTTGTTTTGTACATTGGATGTAGGTGTATGTATTTTTTTGTTTTCGTACATTTTTTGCAGGTGTATTTGTTGTGTTGTACGCCGAGTGTAGGTGAATGTGTTGTATGTCAAGTCTACATTCATGTATTGTACGGTATTCTATTTTTTCTATGTTTGTATGTGTGTGTTGCACACAATGTGTATGTGTACGTTGTCGAAGAGTAGGCATTGATTGTTTTTTGGGTGTGGCAATCGGTCGAGTATGTGTACGGAAGGGACAAACGACAAAGGTAGAAGCCAAGGGTTGATTAAAGAATAAGTATCAATATTTTGTTTCATTTTTATTATACATGTGATCTATGATTCTATTTTATGATGGTTACATATGATATGTGGTTTTTATTATGATGTTTCTGTTTTGAGCTAAATAGATGTGCTTTATTTATACATGATGATTTAAACGAAGAGCTAGCTTTCCTTATTGTGACAAGAAAGAAAGATAATTGAAATTATACCTAGTTGACGATCTACCAAAGAGGTATGATGTGAATTCATTTAAATATATTTTGAATCTAATGGAATTTATGTGCTTGGTACATGAAATCATGAAAATGTCCAGTTGGGTGGTTGAAATTGACTACAAGAATTAACAACAGCAGAAAATTGAATTAGAATAGGTAGCGGTGTGCTGGTAAATAAATTCTAGAGCAGGGATATTATGGGACACGAGTACCCAATAGTGTCCATTGATTTCCATGAGCATGCTATGACCATTATGATGGTTTTGATGCAGGTATATTCCTTGGTTTCTTGACCTTCTGCTGTGAGGAACCCTTTCCAAGGGAAGGATCACCCAGGATAGAGGATGTTGGGGAATTTCAAAGGTAAGTGACTACAACTAAGGGGGTCGCTAGATTTCCCGAGGAAATATGTAGAAGAGAAGGAAATGCCGAGGATGGATTTGTTTTTTTCATTAACATTTCTAGATGGAATTAGATGCACATTGGGAGTGTGCCCTATAACAGTGAGTCAGTAATTGTTCACTAAGAGGTCAAGTGGCATGATATTGTGTTGCTAAATATTAGAGGAATAGTTTGGCTCTGGATGTGGATTATGGAATTCCCGGGAAGGAGGTGAATCCTAGTACTAATTTTGAGGGTGGAGGTGTGAGCCTTTAGGATCTCTTGTTGTGGATGTAGGCATCATGTCCTGGTATTTGTTGGTTGAGAAAATGTGCATATATGTATATGTGTATATTATTGTAAATATTATATCAAGCTAGATTTATAAAACTCCATATAAAGTATGGTTATTTTTCGGTTGAAGAAAATGTGCACAAGTATACGTGGTTGTTATTGAAAATACCATAATGATTCGTGTAATAAAGATGAAATAAAAAGTATGATTCTCATCTTTTTAGCACGATGTCCTTGTAAATAATACAAGGAGTTGTGCTATAAATCGTCGTAGGATGTATTCTTTGGTTTTCAACGATTTATTGGTTGTAACTATCACTAAACATTGATGACGGTGTTCCCCCAAGGGGGAGGGTTCTCTAACATCGCTAGCTGAATTTACATGTAAAAAAAATAAGACCAAGGTCATGGGACACTTATTCCAAGCCAAATGTTGGGGAAAAAATCCTAGTGTGGGTGTTCATTTAGTTTATTATGGCTAAGGAAATTGGAAAATAAAATGACAAAGGCTTTGGAAAGGCAGGATGCATTAATTGGAATTTTGTTTATGAAAATAAAGGAAATTAAGAGAAAAATAATGTGAAAGGCCTAAGGTTACATGTCACGAGGAAAGTGAAGGAAAATAATGGAAATATGAATAAAATAGAGGCCTCATTAATAAAAAATCTTCTGAGGATCAATTTATAGCTTATTTTTTAGTGTAACATTTTTTCAGTTCAGTTTTTGAGCTCTCCCTCTCACAGTCTTGGATTCTTACAGTTTACTTGGAGTAGCCTAGCACTGGATCAAGGAAAGGAAAGGAAGGATAAAGAAGGAAAATGAAATAAAATATCAATCAAGGAAGAGAAGGATCAAGCGGATACAACATGATTACTTAAAGGTATCGATTTTAATTTATGATTTCCTTGTTAGATTTGGCATCTGTGGTACATGCATGTGTGTATTTGGCTCTCTTGTTTTCATTGGGATGGGATTTTTCGAGTGTGACAGTGTTCTTCAGCCTTGCCTTACCATTTATGGATAACCATGATGTGATGGGTTATATTTTATTTGGTTAAGTTGGATTGTGAGATAGTTTCCAACTGAGTGAGTTAGTCTCTAAAAGAAATAACACATGGCATAGGAATCCCTTAACTGCACTTGGATTGGGGTAAAGTCATATTTTTTATGCCAAGGTAGGCCTAGGAATCCTCAACCGGTGAATATAGGGATATATGGTAAAGCCTCAAGGTGTGTGACCTCGATCAGACATATGAATCCTTGACCGGTCTATGTAGGGATATGCGGTAAGTAATCCTTGATGGAGGAGTCTTGGTTAGGCCTAGGAATCCTTGACCAGTGAATGTCAAGATATACGATAAAGCCTAGAGACTAAGAGGCACGAAAAATAGTCAAGATGTAGGTGGCTAAATATGGTGGAATTCATGCTTGTTTAGGGCCTAATGAGTTGTTGTGGATCATAATAAATCGAAAGGAAACATAGTTTAGTTTATTTTTAAGTCCCATAATCATTTTTGTAAGATGCCACAGGGTGATTGGCTGAAATAAATATTTTGTTCGACCAATGTATGGTCAGGTGGTTCACAGAAGTCCCATACCTCATTTTATTTTGTAGTCATTAATAATATATTATTCCCCTTGGTATTTTATGTGTAATTGTACCATATTATATGTTGATTTTATGGCTATTATATCCTTGTTATTGCTATTTGTTACATGTTGATTATGAATATGGTTTATGCCAAACTTGATATATGGTTATCATCATTTTTTTATTAGAAAATGAACATAAAATGTATATATCTTGTAATATATGATAATTCAATTATTGTGATAAGGAAACAATTATTCTTTACAAATCTCAGATAAGTATGACACCCCTATGCTTAGATCTAATTTTCTGACATGTAGATGAAATATTTGTGATGTGTTTGGCGAAATTCCTGTCATGGATAGTAGGGTTTAGATTAGGTATTTGTGTCAAATTTTTCATTAGTATCTTTTATCTTGTGTTATTTATCATTATTGATGTTTTCATGAAGTTATGGGAAGTGGTCATAGTCCTGGCCTTGAAAAACTGGCACAAAATTCGGGGTCGCTGCACACAAATAGCTGGAAAAGTCCACAATCACTAGCATGCCTTGATCTGGGAGTGACTAGAAGGCCTTATTCATTTTTAGTCCTTTTCATGGGAGTGGCTAAGGGTCCAGGTCAGAAAAATAATGACTTGTCTCAGGGGTTGACCACCCGAAAGGGTTGGTTGGCTCCTGAAGGATGTGTAGTATTTGTGGAAGGTCATATTGGTTTGGTTATGTCGGTTACACTTCCTTAAAAGGACCTAGGACATTTAATCACATCATACTAGCCTCTCATCACATGTTTACCCCAATGGACTAGTTAGCTCAGGTAAATGTCGGAGGAGGGTGTTACAATGAATAAAAAAGTGAAATCATTGCATGATACCTCAAATAACAAAAAATATCAAAATACGATAGAAATATTAATTTTGGTAACTTTTTGGATGAATTACATTTGACTAAAACTGATTATATCATAACAATACAAATTACATTGAATAAAGCAATGATTTTATTAGAACAAAAAACCTCTCATAATTGGAACAATAACTTTTCAAATAACATGCCACAACTATGGAATGCAAATATTCAAATTGAATCCAAATCAAGGGAGTATGGAAATTTCACCCATATATAGCTTAGAAAGGACTCATATTGAGTGATCCCTAATAATTCTTATTACAATCAAACTCAACTAAATGAAGATAACCTTTACATTTAGTCGATTCATTCATTAACTACATGTGTAGCATGTGTTTAAGGATATGATTGGTCCTTTCAATTTCTGCATTTATTTGTGGGTGATACAAAGTGTTGAAGTTCAATCATGTACCCATTCTTGTAAAAAGTACCTTCCAAAAATTGGAAGTGAATTTCACATCCTTGTTAGATATGACAGTTTTCAGTATCCCATGTAGTCTAGAAATTTCCTTCATGAAAATAATTTTTTCCTGCACAACTTTATAAGAAGATTTAACATGTATAAAATGTGGAACATTTAACAGTTTCATTACCACTATCATAATCAAGTCATTTTCCCTTCTAGATCTAGGTAGGCTAGTGATAAAATCTAATGAAATTACCTCTCCCACTTCCATTCTGGTATAGGTAGAGGGTTCAAAATTCCTATGAGAAGTTGATGTTTTAACTTTACTTTTTTTCATTATTAACATTTTTACAAGTACTTGGCTACTTCATTCTCCATATTGGGCTAGAAAAAATATTTTTTTATTTCTAAAATGATTTTTTCATAAAAAGTATGAGCTTAGATTGGAATATTACGATGCTCAACCAGTATTAGTTGTTTATGTCCGACCACATCACGAACATAGATTCTATCTCTAAATGTTAGAAAATTATTTTCATTAATTATATATTATGGTTGTTAAACATGATTAATTTTATCTTTCAACTTTTTCCTGATCTAATTATAGATTCTATCTTCTAAATTTGCTATCTTAATTTGTTCTATAAAATTTATTTCATCACTACTTACTGTTACCTCACAAATATTCTTCAAGCTCCGAAATAATGTGTCAACCACTTTATTCTCCTTTTGTTTTATATGATTGATGTCAAATTTATATTCACTCAAGAAACACCTACACCTATATTTCCTAACATTCACGTTAGGATAACTGAAAAAATAATTTAAACTCATATGGTCAATAATTATGGTAAAAGTCTAACCAATTATGTAGTGCCTACACATCTTAAGCACATGAAGAAATACAACTAATTCCAAGTCATGTTTCTTGATCTCTTTCAAGATGCTTTTTCTTCTGAGATTCCAAGCCTTATAAAAAAGTATCAGTACATACTATAAAAAAAATCTAGGATCTATTATTTTAAGAAACTATATAACAGAGATAAAATGCTTCAATTGTTCAAAACTCCCTTGACATTTTCGAGTCCACTCAAATTTAACCCCCTTTTTCTATAAACAAGTTATGGGGTAATCCAATTTGGAGAACCCTTTAATGAACCTGTGATGATACCCTATGATACCGATAGACAATCTAACATCTATGACTTCATTAAGAGTTGGAAAGTTAAGAATACATTTTACCTTTTTTGGATATACAACTATTCCATCCTTAGATATTACATGTTCTAAATAATGTAATTTACCTTGATAAAATTCACACTTTCTGAACTTAGCATGTTGCTAATTTTCCCATTGAGTCTAGAACACTATTTCTTAGTGTTTTTTATCCTCCTTTGGTGTCTTCGAATAGATAAAAATATCATCGATAAAGATTAACACAAATTTGTCCAGAAATTTGCTAAAAATGATATTCATCAAACACATAAAGATATCTAGTATATACATAAGTCCAAATGGAAGTATTGTAAATTCATAGTTTCCATATCATGTTCATAAAGTTATTTTAGGAATATCTTCATCTTTAATCTTGAATTGATGGTATCCAAAACTTACATTTATTTTAGAAAAAAAAGTTTCTCCAATCACTTGATCAAATAAACCATCGATTATAGGAAATGCATACATATTCTTAAATTCTAATTTATTCAAATTATTGTAGTAAAAACATAATATAAATCTACCATCCTTATTTTTAAATAATAATATTGGTGCTCCCCACCACATAACAGATGATCTAATGTACCCTTTATTTAGTAATTCTTGAAGCTATATTTTGAACACCATTACTTTTGGCACACATATTTTGTAAGGTGATCCAGAATTATGCAAGAATGCAATAAAATTTAAAAATACACATAAAAATAGCGATCCAATAGAAATAAGACTTCATTTCATTAATATCACATAACTAAAATATGCTTACAAATACAAAGGAAATAAACTACCTATGGTGCTGGTATATTATCTCTGAGAAGAGATGTGGTGACTACAAGCCTCTCAAATATGTTAAAATGAGGCTAGAAGGCCTATTTATTGTTTAGAAACAATGGAAATCCCTAAATATCCAAAACATTAAGCCTAGGAGATGAAGCGCCAAATCTATGGGCCTCGTTTGGGTAAATTGGTACATCAACCTCTCGACGACGTAACTTTGGCATACGATCTCCATTTGATGTGAACAATACCTTGTTAGAAATATATATATGACGACTACAATTTTCGAGGGAGAAAAATGTGTTGAGAACCCATGTTACTTTTTGTTTTCCAAAAAAACCTCATCTAGGGAAACTGAAAGATACAAAAATTAGTAAATTCTGTTACAATTAAGGAAACTGAAAAACTGAAAGAAACAATCGTAGGGCTCCAAGTGGAATAGGCGGGTGGCCACAAATATCAACCTAGATCATTCCTCACCCCTTAGGAATAAATGGTCCCCATTGTGTTTAGTTCTGCCATGAGATGAGTAAAATTCTACTGAACTTGGTCCTTGGTGAGCCACTTGCCTTGGTGAAGGAGTTGGCATGCTTTGACAACTCGATATAGATGGATGCGTTATTTTCGAGTGTTCTTGATATGTGTATCCATGATCTAATCATTGGCATATTTTTCCATGCAATCTGGGTTTAACTTTGTTGGAGTGATTTATTATTCCATGTTGGATGTGTCTAGTAGAGGTGGAGAGTAGGACCGAAGGTTGTCCACATTGAACATTGGGCTAAAACCAAGGAATGATGGAATACTGAGCTCAAAGGAATTTTCCCCTACAACCTTGGTGCTGGTGTATGGCCCATATTTGAGCAGGCAAAGTTTATAGTGGGTTCCACTGAGGCACTCCTTCTGCAAATGTAGCCACACATTTTTGGCCACCTATAAATTGTGTGGCACCCAATGTTGATCATGTCGGTGCTTGTACTTAGCATTGGCTTTGTCCAATATGTCATGAAACTGTTGGAATATGTGTTGAATATGCTCAATAAAGATATTCGCCTTGTCAAATTGAGATTGTACATGAGATGTATATGCCTGAGTAGCCACAAATGGCATCGCTACATCAATGGAACATAGTGGCTGGAATCTCAGATGCACTCGAAAGGGGATATGGCTAGTTGAGCTGTGGAGAACCCGGTTATACCTATGATGTACATAAGGGATGTATTAATTCCATGTTCATGGATGTTTTCAATTGTACATGCATAGAATGTGTATTATCATCATGTTGACAACCAATATCCGGCCATCAGTTTGGGGATGGAAAGCTGTGAACTAGGTGAGCTTAGTGTCCAACATCGACGAAAGGCTGGACCATAATGTATTGAGGAACTTACTGTCCCAATTTGATATGATAGGCTATGGGATCCCAAATATTACCCACACTCATTCAAATAAGATTTTAGCAATGGCTTCTACTATGATATTCTTCTTGCAGGTTTTCATAATGGTCATCTTTGACAATCTGTCGATGACCACAAAAAAACATTCGTTGCCATGCTTAGTAGAAGAAAGGCCAAACATGTAATCCATGTAGATTGATTGCCAAGGTAGACTTTGGGTATGTAGGGGAGTATAGAGGCTTTGCTTCTTGATGGTCGGTTTGGAAATGGCACAGGCAGTGCAGGACCTAATGTACTTCCCGACATCTTGTCGAAGGTTTGGTCAATAGAAATACTTTTGCGGTACTGCCACTATTTTCTCGACCCTGAAATGCCCAATGACACGACTTTAGTGTGCTTCCCAAATCATCTTGGAACGCTTACTTGAAGGAGCACAAAGGTGTCCCAGGTGACATAGTAGTGCACCCTAGATGTGTAAATTTGGAACTTTCTTACCCTCCAAAATCATCTTGTATGTGTGGGTGAATTCTGGATTGCACTTATAGAGAAGAGGCCAATCATAAGTCTCGTTATTGCAAGAGTTGAGCATGGTGGTTAGCTCCACGATTGGTGATCGGTTGAGGAGTATACATTATTATTGGAACTTCCCTTCTTGTACTTGATGGTCGAATGAAATTGTTGCATATATGTGGAACACTTATGATGGTGATTGTTATACAAATTCCCTTGTGTTTGTATGAACTATAGGGTTTAGTGGTTTGTGTAAATGATTGTTTCCTTCCCCAAAATGTAATGCTTCAATTTTTAGAAATCTTGCACAATGGAATACATCTCTTTGTCATAAGTAGGATAATTTTAGATAGTGTCGAACAATGTGTCACTATGATATGCCAGTGGATTCCCTTATTGAGTAAGAACTACCCCAGTAGCATAGTCTAAGGCATATGTCTTAATCTGAAATGGTTGTTTCAAGTCTCGTAATGTGAGCACTGGGGAAGAGTAGAGGCATTCTTTGAACTCTACAAATGCCTTCAGTTGAGATTTAGAATAACATATTTATTCTTGCACTCCTCTCTCGTTTACTTTTCTCAATGGCCAAGTGATATGAGAGAATCCCAACATGAACATGTGGTAGAAATTTGCAAGACCCAAAAAGTTATGGAGCACTGTTAGAGTGGTTGGAGCTAGCCAGTATCGAATGACTTGGATCTTGGCTGGATTCACATGCACCCCCCACTAATCAATAATGTATCCCAGATACTGAACCTAGCCATGCCAAAGTGCACTTCTCCAAATTCGCATAGAACTTGTGTCGCCATATTGTTTGGAGGACCTGTAAGATGTGGTGGAGGTTCTCTTCCCAAGTCTGGCTGAAGATCATGATGTCATACAAGTACACTACTAAAAATGATTTGGTGAATGGCCACAAGATGTCTTCCATCAGCCTCATGAAGGTTGCAAGAGGATTCGTCAACTCGAAAGGCATGACCATCCATTCAAAAAGACCATCCTTAGCTTTGAAGGTTGTCTTCCATACATCAAAGGGGTCAATAAATACCTGGTTATATCCGAACTTCGAGTTGATATTTCCGAACTATTTTCCCCCCTTGAGTGGGTCCATAATGTTATCAATCCATGGGATTGGGTACTTATTCCAAAAATTGATCTTGTTCACTACCTGATAGTCAATACAGAGTATCCAAGTCCCATCCTTCTTCTGAACCATTACAATTGGGCTCCCACAGGGTGATGAACTTGGCCAGATGTGACCTTTCTACAACGATTCCTGAATCTACCTCTTTATTTCTTTCTTCTCCAAAAAAGAGCATCGATAGATTGGTCCATTGGGAAGTGGCGTATCTAGGGTCATATCAATGGGGTTTTTGACATGACAATGTGGTGGAACCCCTGTTGGTGAGGTGAAGATGTAATCGTACTCCTCCATGACTTTGTCCATCTATTGTTTTTGCGCAGAGGATCTCTGTCTAGAGATCATGGCCACAATATTATTCTCTCCCTAAGGGTGGATTATTAGGAAAACAAATTTCCCAATTTTGGAAATGAGCTTACTACATTACCTTGTAGTAACCAAAGGGCTGGTCTTATGAAATTATACCTTGTGTATCCTATAGAAATGATTGCCCAAAGTAACAATAAAAGTGTGAGGTCGGGACTCATACATAGTATGTCGCTTCCACAAATATGTTTGGCCAAATAATACATCACAGAAATCAAGAGGAATAATGTCACATGATACCTCACTCATGAAGGGATTGATGCTGTAGGGAAGGTGACACTGTTGGCTGATGTAGAGATATCAATCCCTGTTAAGCTACCTGATGGTATACGGTTATGGGTGTGTTGTGGTTATCAAGCCCAACTGCTTCACTAACTTTGCTGAAATGAGGTTATTTTGGCTCCTACTATCAATAATGAATTGTGGTGGGGAGCCCTTTACCCACATCTAGGAATGGAACATGTGCTCCCTCTCCTTTATATCTTCTGGTTCCTCCTTCTAGATATTTTTGGTGGCAACTCTGGTGTTCGGCTCGACATCGATAATATTCTTCCCTTTATAATTCCCCTTGTTAGGTTCTTATTGATAGTTGGAGAGTGCATCTAATTCAGAAGCCTTCAACTCGGAAACTAGGGACTACCTGGACTGACACTAACTTGTTTTGTGAGTGGACCTCTTATGTAAGTTAGACCACTTTCCCATGACCTTCTTTGGCTTCACAGTGTTGTTATTTGCTTGTGGATTTGACATGCTATCCCAGACTGCCCCGCCTTGGCTTTGTCCTTTGTTTTGTGGTTTGGGGGCACCTTTCTCTTGCTTCTAATTTGTCGATCCAAAGTCTCACTTCTTCTATTTGAACTTATGCTCAATCTTGGTAGAATACCGATATGCAGTGCCAACCGAGAAGATGTCGAGGAACTCCATTTCCTCTTGAATTTATCTATGCCAACAACTATGGTACATCAACACCAAATATTTCTTTGAATCTTTGATACCTAATTTTTTGTGGAGGGTATGGAACATATTCATTAGCTCATGAAAATATTCATCCCTCTGCTGTCGCATCGTCATCCATTGTATGTACTTGTCCTCATAGCTCCCCATGGGAGAATATCATTCCTTGGTAGATGAACACATAGAGGGTTACATATCATCCTTTTGCTCAGATTAGGTTTCCCACCAATCCTTAACATGGGGGCCGGATTTAAGGAGTGAAAAAGTAATCTTTTCTTGGCTGGAAAGATCATGAATTGAGAAATATCCTTCTAATAGATTTAACCATATATCTTTGACATTTTCATATATTTGGCCATGAAATATGGGAATGTCAAAGTTTAATTGTACCTTAAAAGGAGTTGCGCCTCCAGAGTGGTTGCTGGATGCAGATGCCCCACCGGTGGGAAGGCATTGAAGGATCTTGGCAAAGTTATCCATCATGGAGTTACGTTGTTTCTCAAGGGCCTCCTCAAAAAACATTTTGATAGGATCTCCTAGCCACTCGTATTTCTTTTCATCCCCCATGGGCAGTCGTTTGGGTTTGCGAGGGTGATATTGTAAAGGTTCAACCAAAGCGAGCCCTAACTCCTTATACCCTAACCTCGTTGGGAACATGTACATCAGGATCAAGAAAGAGTAGACTGCTCTGATACGACTGATCCAGACTTATTTAGGAACCCAATAAAATATATAAATACACATAAACATAAATATGTAGCAAAAATAAGAATTCATGTCATTAATATCACATAATTCAAATATTCTTACAGATAGAAAGGAAATAAACTAGCTAGAGCATTGGTAGCTTATCTCTGAGAAGAGATATGGCAGATGCATGCCTCTAAAATATGTTACAATGAGGCTCAGATGCCTATTTATTATTGAGAAACAATGGAAAAATATAAATATCGAAAAACCTAACCCTAGGAGATGAAGCGCCAAAACTATGGGGCCCGTTTGGGTGAATTAGTACATCAACTTCTCGAGGACCTAACCTTTTCATACTATCTCCGTTTGACGCATACAATACCTTGTTAGAAATATATATCATAAGAATAAAAATTTTGAGTGAGAAACATTGATTATAGCCCTTTGTTGCTCGTGATTTTCTAAAAAAATGTTGTTTAGGGCCTCAAAATGGCTCCAGAAGTTTAGGACCCGAAAAACTGTTAAAAATAGTAAATTTTGCTACAATTAAGGAAAGTGAAAAACTAAAATAAACAATGGTGGGGGTCCAAGTGGAATAGGATAGTGGCCACCAATATCGACTTGGATCATAAGGTGCCTTAGATACTAATACATCCCCTAATATTAGCTCTATAGAGAAATCGATGTCTCTCTTAGGTGAAAACTAGAAATCTCATATGGGCATATATCCTTGTAATAATATATTACTAGATTGTCTAAGGAACTAGATTTTTTTTATTTCGAATGATTTTCTACTTGAATGGAAAACAACACAAAATTTCTAGAAGACCTTTTTCAACTATAAGGCGGATATTTTTCAAACAAAAATGAGTCTAGGTATATCTTTTACAATCTTAATTTATTCGTTATCCATGGTACATATAACAGTCCTATCAAAACAAATAAAAATATCTTTATGTCCTTCCATCCAATCCATCCCCACTAGTATATTATAAGAACCTCAAGGAAGAATTTAAAGATTCATATTGGTTTTACATCCATTTTAATCAATAGGAAATTCCTTCGCCCAATTAATAACTTTAAGTTTTGTGCCGATCGCTAGCTAAACCAACCAATAATTTTTTATTTTTTTTCAAATGTGGATATAAATTTTTCTTTAACCCAAGGATTAACATGAATCAATCTATCACTGACATCTATTAACATAAAAACAGGTTGGTTCAAAATTTGACCTTTTATATCCACCATGGATTAATGCTCTGCTTGGAGTTCTTCTAAGGTCGCATTAATTTGAGGAACGTTTTTTATGACATCATTGAATGTGAATGCCTCTTGAATATTTTGTAACTTATGTATAATTTTTTTTTTTATATGGTATTTTTTGTGGAAGACAAGGGCTCCACAATCGTAGCAATTTAAAGGTTCAATTACCTTCCCACTAAATACCATATTATATATATACATACATATATACATAAAAATATATGTGTGTGTGTGTGTGTTTGTGTGTGTGTTTAGATTTAATTTGAGTCTAACTCATTCTTGTGTGACTATTTTTTTTCTAAAATTTTGAGTCAGGTTTCCTTTACCAAAATTCTTAAAAGAAATATATTTTATTCATTTTCCTCCCCATGTAAATCTATCTCTCATTTTATTGAGCCATAAATTCACATTTTAGTTTCTTTGTTTAGCTTGCTGGTACAAAACTCGTCCTTTTTCAACAACCTCATCCATAATTTTCGGATTATCATATTCAATTCTTTCTTTAAAATAGAGAAAAAGGCAATTAATGAAATTGTGTACCTTAACTTTTTATTCTAGTATATATGACACATACCTTAAAAGGTGAGTAAGTTTTGTCACGAACACATCCATTGTAATTTGGTCGAGTTTCAAATCATAAAATTCTTTGGCCTGATCATCATTATATCTTTCATTTAAGTATTTTTCCATGAATAATATTGGAAATTCCTCCCATTAAATATTTTTATCTTTAAAACTGTGCACAATTTTTTACTCTTCCCAACATAAGGGAGCTTTGCCATGCAATTGGTATCTAGTTGATTTAGCTTCTAAATAATTTACTAGAGTGACAATACTGATCAATATTAAGTATCCATGCCTCTGTTGCTTCTTTGGATCCTCCATCATAGTTTAGGGGTCTAATTATTTGAAGGTGGATAATTATCAATGCTAGTTATGGAAACAAAGCATTCGTCTCTCCTTTGTCCCATTTTTCAATTGCGTTCTCAGCTTTGTGAGCAAAGCTCAACAAATATGAATAAAAATCTAGATATTATGTTTTGACCTCCATACAAATTAGCTACCACAGTGAATATTTCATCATATTAAAGGTTTTTCATGCATTATTTTATCTATTGATGTTAACATAGGCCATATTTCATGCCGAGGTCATAGTGAAAACCCTACTATTTTCTTCATTTTTATTTTCCGCTCCTTTTTCACGTTTGTATTTATTTTACCTGAAATAATACGACGTTGGCTAATTTCATTTTTTGTTTCAATTTTCATTATTCTTGCAGGGTATTCTTGGTATTTCTCCCTTTAATCATAACATATGGTTTTAGGGTTTCATGATGACTTCAATTTCACCTTCTTGAATTTTTCTAGTGAAGTCTAGATATTTTTTTCTAGCATTCCTATGTTTTAAACTCTTAGCTTGGTTAATTATTTTCATTATGGAGGGGCTTCCTTCCCCATTCTATAGGGCTTATAAGCATATCATCCTCACGTTTATTTGACAATAACGAGAATTTCACCTGCCTTTTTGAGGTAACTATCAATTCATATTTTCCTCCAAAGTTTTATTTAGATTTTTCGTTTCTCTTCCTTCACAATTTAGGTGCCTAACTAGGGTAATTTTTTTGAGGATATGTTTTTGTCTTTGGTGACTTAGGGGAAGCCATAAATTTATATGGTTTAGTTTCTAATATTCTCGCAACTTTCAGGTACTTCTTTTTTAGGCTTCATGCCTTTGTCACATTTTTTCTCTTGAACTTGCTTCAGTAATTATGTTAGTGCTTTGCCATGTCAAGTGATAGATCATTTTAGTTAATCTTGACAAAAGTTCATAAATAACCTGATGGATACTATTCGTTTTTATATACATTTCTCGATTTTTTTTCCTTTAAAAACAAGGCACAGGGAACAGTTATTGGAAATGTTAAATAAGGGTTTCTCTTAGCTTTTGTTGAAACACGCATTCTTCATTATTTTCTCCAACACCTCAATATTCTTATATAATTTATAATTTTGAACTGTGAAAATATGTTTGTCTCAAACTGCTTTTGTCTTAAATTTTGTATTTAAGAGAATTCAATTGATATTAAATTTTAATGTAAAATAACTAAAATAAAAGGTAATTTTTTAAGATAAAATATTTCTATTGTCTTAAAAAAAATTATTTAAATTTCCCTTCGTATAGTAGTGATGTATGGAATCAATACTACTAGTATATGTGGTTGTCTATGGTATTCATAACAACCATAGTATTCAAGGTAATCATAACATTGGTGCACTTCTATGTAATATCCCAAAAGGGAGAATGCAGTAATAAAAAAACACAATAGATGAATTGTAGAAAAGTAAACAATTAATATAAATACACCATCAAAATGTACATAATAACTAAGCCATTTATTAATATGGAGGTGGATAAACCAGTACAAAATTTCTCAAAATATGAGATGCTCAAGGCAAAGAGATGGCCTAGAATGACCCTGAAGTGATCCCACAAGAGGGACTGTGTAACTGCTAGACTGCTGGAAGGAAAACTACAGTGTCCTTGTTCCAAATGTCAGGACTAAAACTGCCAAAAAAAATGTAAAAGTGTAGATTTGACATTTCTAGAGCTCTGATGATGCTGAAACTTTAGATCTGGGCTCTATGATGGATACCCAAGATAACCCAGAAAGAGATCTCTAGATCTATCAATCTAGGAAAATCACCCTCTTAGGGCTTGCACATATAACTGTTGGGTATATATATTTGCTGCATTATATAATCAAATATGGCTGTAATAGGATGTAAAATAAGATCTATGCAAGAAGGGTTGATCCCTTCACTAGATCCCCAAGCTAGAAGCTGAAGATCTAGCTCCTCTAACCTTCTCCACTGAACGCAATTGTTGCTACACAACCACTAAAAAAAAATACACTGTCAAGGAGGGAGGCTCTCTAGCCTGAATTTGGATGCTGCAATGTAGGTCAAGAATGATTGAAATAGTATCCACAACTTGAGTGAATGGTCCCTCACAGTATTTCCATCTGAAATACCAGAAACTTCCTTCCTCCAATAGATATAGAAGATTGAACTACGCAATCCTTGAGGTGACTGCTGCTACATGGAGGTATGATAATCTCACCTGAATTACAGATACAGATCTACTGCTTCTGAAAGGCTTAACATGAAGCACAAAGTGAAAGGATGAATCCTCCACTAGCTTCCTAGTTGAAATGCTAGAAACACCCACCACCTCTCAAAACCTTAAGCATGAATGTGTTATTCCTAAGATTGAATGTACATATGAGATTTTTTGAATGTGGCACCAATTCCTCATGATGTATGGGAGCTCAAAGAAACCTTCCCACAGTAGGCACTCAAATTCCCTCATGGCTAAGGGTGGGATTTTCGCTTGGAAACACCTGTGTGCTAAACATCACTACATACTTAGCTAAGCAACATAAGCGTGCATAGAAATGTCACATGAAAAATATAGATCTAAACAGATCAAAAATAATAATACAAATCCTCCTTATATTGTGCCTTCATCCTCATTATATAGATTGTGAGCCTTCTATAGCCCTGGCCCACCTCATAATTGTGTTGTACATGTGGCCACTGGCCTCCCTAAATAATTTATTGTCTCTTCATGATCTCCATCATGTTTGCATATAATTCCCACTCTCTCCATCATGTGTTCATTGGATGCACCACTTCCTCCACTATATCATCATAAGTTCTTTATGATCTTACTTTGAATGCACTATGATCTGAGTTGACCTCCTCCAAGATCTCCATTATTTTACATTAATGATCCATGATCTCCACTCTTCCTTCATTTAAGAAGTTTCTCCACTACACCATAATGTAGATATAGCTCTAAATATCCACATACACACATCAAAAGTGGATTTTTTTCTTTTATGGGGTTTGTCGGTCCTTCAACCCTCTTATTTACTTAATTAATTATGAAAACTAAGAACTCTAATATTCCAATTATCTGATGGAAAATTTGGAATATTACAGTCCTCCCCACCAAAATGTTTCTTGTCCTTAAGAAACTAAAAAAGTGGATGCTACAACAAACATCCTCCCTCCAAATGGCATCCTCATATGGAAGGCCTTCCCATCTGCTCCAATGTCTCATGCATGCTCAACTCCAGAGTTGCCTCTCTAGAATGTCTAGAATGGCCTCGAACTGAAAAGTTAGATACACTTCCTCATCAATGAATCTCCAAATGGAAACCATATGTTGTCCATAGATCTCCTCTATACATGAGATACATGAAATGAAGTGGTTTCTTCCCAAAGTGGAAAGTCCCAACTCATGAACTATCTCTCCAACCAATGATACATAGAGTAAATTGCATCTATCAATGCTCTCTTCGTTAGGCCTACTGGCCATGTATGATCTAAGCATCACATCAACATAGTGAAAAATAATAAGTAGAGGCATATGGATGAACATGAACAATGTCAAACCATATTCCCCCATTAAAACCCACCCCTGCAAATCCTTCTGCTGCCATGCTAGATCATCATGAAAATAAGTAAGAGTGCCATACTCTCTCAATAGAAGCCACCGCTCCAATGCTTCTTGCTACCATGCAACATCATAATTGTACCAAATGTAGTGTACATATTATCTCAAGAGAATCCACTGCAGCAATGCATCTTGATTTCCCATCACATCATCATTATACCAAGTACAATGACCATAATCCCCCAATAGAAGCCAACGCATTAAGGCCTGATGTTTCCATGCTCCATCAATGTCATGAAATGTATGGGAAGAAATCATCCCATACTCTCCCAATAGTAACCAAAGCAACAAGGATTCTTGCTGCCATCTTAAATAATCATGATACAAGTCATGGAGAAACAAAATACTAATATACATGTGGAATGTCTCATTAGAACAATAAAAATAAGCTCCCTTATGCCACATCATGTGAGAGTTGTGCAATGTCCCAAACCCAAGTACATACATGAGCATAAGATATACCCCAAACATAAATACATGGAAATACATGAGACATATCCCAAAGAAGAGAAAATATATGGACATCAGATACATCATGAGGTGCTTGAACTCGCTCATCAATAACCAACGCAACCATTCATCCTACTGATGCATGTAATCAGTGATATACATGGCATGGATCTTGAAAATATGAGATCTTGGATGGTATCCATACTCACCCAAAAGTAACCAACGCAACCATGCTTCTTGCTACCTAGTATCATAAATCTATAGGAAGGTAGGCAACCTCCTACTCCTCATCTAGATCCGTTCATCCCAATGTGGATGGTGAGTCAAGCCAAGCTCAGTCTTGGTATCCACCCATTTTTGAATACCAACATCCTCCATCTGAATAGCTTTTCACTCCATGAAATGTTGAAGTGCACCTCCATTGAGGTCTCTCCATGAGATCATATCATCAATGGCCCATTGGAACCCATAAGGCTCCATATATGTTGTAGGTAGAATCTCGTCTTTGAGTTGTGAGATGCTTATCAAGGAAACTTCATCTTGAGAATTGAAAGTGCTCTCCATCACAAGATGTCTACCACCTATCATCTGTCCCTCCATTGCTTCACGAGTGAAGCTACCTTCAAAATGCTCCAAGAATAATGGGGCCCTTTTAACCTCACTACTGCTAATTGACAACATTGTAGATCTGCATGGTGAGACGTGTGTTTTCTTGTGGGAAAATGCAATGCGAAACTCATAGTTTGGAACTATACTAAGTATGACTGTGTTCCTCCAATCCTCTGCAACTCCACACTTAAACAAAAAGTGTTGGGTGTAGCTCAATGATGAAGAACTGGGATAGCAGTACCTCTCCTCCTTGATAAAATCAAGGATCCTCTCTGCAGTGATAATTTTCTGCTCCAAATCAGCAAGGTGATCTAATCCTTGGTTATGCACTTTCCCTGATGGCATGGTCTCACAAATCTCAATATGAGGTACTGAAATAATATGAGATGAAATTATATGCAAAAATTTGATAAGATGAATCTCAAGAACTTCTTTCACATCTACAAGAGTTCCTCCAACTAGTGCAATGTTCTCTTCAACTACTAGTAATGATTATGGATTCATCTCTTCAACTGTACCAGCACCGGTATCTACCTCCTCCTAATGCATCTCATGAATCATGAATGGGGATCCAAATGTCAAGATTTTAAGATGATATTGCAAAGATGCAAGTGATCCTCCTCCCGATTTAAGTACATCTGCAGCTTGTGGTGGTGGTAGAGGCTCCTCCTCCTAAGTGATAATGAGGAAATATTCCTTGTGCTCGTCATGTACTATCTCCTCAAGGATGGGAGATGTCACTATGTGATATGTCTCTGATTTCTTTCTACCAAAATTCTTCTTCAGTCTTTGAATGAAATATGCATAAGAATACACTTTCATATGTGACAAATAACTGAACAACCAATCACCTACTTCACCTTCTAAGTGCAGCGATGCAATCTCTACAGCTTCTCTTTCTGCTACAGGATATTGTAGAAAGAATGTAGCTAACTCTTCCCTCCAAGCCCTCAATGTTCTTGTGGTAAGTTGTGGAAGATCCATCAAATGTAGGAAAGAAGAATCTATGCCTATTTCTTCTATTGTTGCTTCAAGATCTCCTCTCCTCTTTGAGTTGCAAAAAATGTTGGAGAGTTAGATTCTCATTGAGTGGTCTAGGCTGTGATTTGTAATCAGACATATATTTACTTAGGGTCTCATCCCCCAAGTCTCCTTGATATTCACACCAATCCTCTCTCTTATCAAAGAATGTGGGTCTAGTAGAATGATGTGAAGATCTTTGCTTCTCTTTCTCATGCTAATAGGAAGTCCTTGGACCATTCTCGTCTTGAAATATTCTTGGATCCTTCCTTTGGATTTCTCTCTTCATTTTATTGACCTCCTTGGAGAGATCTTGCATGGATATAAAGGGAAGAGTGGAGAAACTAAAATCCTCCTTCATGATAGATCTCTAATATATGCTTCTTCTATTGATGCAAAATATGAAGTACCCACAAGCTTAGCCAAAGCTCATGCTCTGATACCACTGTAATGTCCCAAAAGGGAGAATTTAGTAATACAAAAACACAATAGATGAACTGTAGAAAAGTAAACAATTAATATAAATACACCATCAAAATGTACCGAATAGCTGAGCCATTTTATTAATATGGAGGTGGATAAACCAGTACAACAGTGCTCAAAATATGAGACACTCAAGCAAAATGGATGGCCTAGAATGACCCTAAAATGATCCCACAATATGGAATGTGTAATTGCCTGACTGCTAGAGGGAATATTGTGCTATCCCTGCTGCAAATTTTGAGACTACAACTGTAGAAAAAATGTAAAAGTGTAGATCTGGTAGTTCTGGAGCTCTGATGATGCTGAAACTTCAGATCTGGGCTCTATGATGGATACCCAAGATAACCGAGAAAGGTATTTCCAGATCTATCAGTCTAGGAAATCACCCACTTAGGGCTTGTACATATAACTGTTAGGTATGCAGATCTACATCATAATCTGATCAAATATCACTGCAATAAGATGTACAATTATATATATGCAAGAAGGGATGATCCCTTCACTAGAGCCTCAAGCTAGAAGCTCAAGATCTAGCTCCTCCAACCTTCTCCACTGATTCTAGTTGCTGCTACACAAATGCTAAAAAAATGCATTGTCAAGGAGGGAGGCTCTCTAGCCTAATGTTGGATATTGTAATGTCGCTCATGAGTGATGGAAATAGTATGCCCATGGTGAGGGAATGGGCCCTCATAGGATTTCTAGCTGAAATACTGGAAACTTCCTTCCTCCAATAGATCTACAGGACTGGACTTCGCAATCCTTGAGGGGACCACTACTGCATGGAGGTATGATAAGCTAGCCTAAATGTTGGATATAGATTTTCTACTCCTAAAATGTTGAACATGAAGCACAAGGTGAAAGGATGAACCCTCCACTAGTTTCCTAGCTCAAATGCTAGAAACAACCACCACCTCTCAAACCCTCAAGTAGGAATGTGTTATTCCTAAGGCTGAATGTCCATATTAGAGTGGTTGAATGTGGCACCAATGGCTATGGTAGGTCAAATAAACCTTCCCAGAGTAGCCACTTGAAGTCCCATGTGGGTAAGGGTGGGATTTCTGCTTGAAAACACCTATTTTCTAAAAAAAATTGCAAACTTAGCTAAATAGCATAAGCATGAATAGAAATGTCACATGAAAAAACTAGATCTAAACTGATATAAAATAATAATACAAAGCCTGCTTCTATTGTGCCTTCATCTTCATTATATAGATTGTGAGTCTTCCATAGCCCTGGCCCACCTCATAACTGTGCTGCACATGTGGCCACTACCCTCCGTGAAGACTGTGTTGTCTCTCCATGATATCCATCATGTCTCCATTTAATTCCCACTCTCTCCATCTTATGTACATTGGATGCACCACTTCCTCCACTATCTCATCATAAGTTCTTTATGTTCTTACTTTGAATGCACTATGATTTTGGTTGACCTCCTCCAAGATCTCCATGATTTTATATTAATGATCCATGATCTCCACTCTTCCTTCATTTAAGAAGTTGCTCCACTACTCCATAATGTAGATCTAGCTCTAAAATTTCCACATACACACATGAAAAGTGGATTTTATTCATATATGGGGTTTGTGGGTCCCTTTACCCTGTTATTTACTTAATTAATTATGAAAATTAAGAACTCTAGTATTCCAATTATCTGATGGAAAATTGGGAATATTATATTCTATAAACTAAGCTTTTATTACAGCGTAATTATTTCTCATATCACTTATCATATTGTTATGGTTCTACTTTAACTGCTTCTATTCATAACAAGTGCTTCCATATTACTCATACTTATCACTAAATTAAGGAAATCCTTACCACGTGTTACCATCTTAATGAGCTTCAAATATTCACATAGATTAATGGAATCACTTCTATGTATAAGCTTACTGTTTCATTGAAATGATTAGTTGAATTCACACATTGATATCATGGTATTACTAGTGGGAAAAAATTGTAGGTACAAGTCTAATCATCAATATATCTGTAATTACACATATATATTGATGATTACACTAAGCTCCAGCCCCTTTTTCACATATAAGGGTGTTTTTTCAAGCCACTAAAGTGATCTCCTTTCACATTAGAAGTGATTTTATTCCTACTAAGGAGTTTTATGGGTCCCCATCCCCTCTTATTTAGCAAATTAAGAAGAAAAAGAAAACACTAATATTCCAACTAGCTTATGGCTAATTGGGGATATTATAAGGGCTACCTAAGTGGCCACCCCCTCATGAGGTCTGAAACATCTCACACACACCTAGGAATCACCGGTACAATATGTTGCATCACTGAACCATCAAGTATATGGATCTCAATCGTGCCATAAGGAGCTGGAGCTGAGAAACAATCAAGTCAAAGGGAAACAAAGGGTCCCTTTGCCTTGTGCAAGGCACCGAACAAGAGTGGAAGCTAGAACCAAGGTACACCACCCTCTACACCTGTCTTTTGGAATGAATAAGCTAATGTCAATAGAAGGAGGTCCGCCATAGGTGAGGCAATAAGGGATCCTCTACTAAGGCATGAGGGATAATAGTAAAGCGATTGATATACTAACAGCAGGGATGATGGTGGAATTGGGGGTACTGAGTAGTGGGCTGACGACTTCCCTTGTTAGAGCATAAAGGGAATGGATGACCTAGGAGCTACTGACTTGACTCTGGATTGGATAGGGAATAGTACGAGTGGAGGCCAAAACGTGTGACACAAGAGAGGAACACGTGCGACATGAGAGAGGAACAAAGAAATAAAGGATAGAAGACTGTAGCGGGAGAAAAAAGAGACTCCGGATAGAATCCATAGATGCGATGATGACTCAACTCGGATGCTCCAAAAAAGGGTGACTCGATGATGCTACCACACAAAACAGGCCCAGTGGGGACTATAAAAACATGAGTACAAGATGGTTACTCACGATGAAAATCGACAAGAGCATGGATAAGTATGAAGGCAAAGTGGTGCCCCAAGTACAAGTGTTGCAAGTGAAGAAATTTGATTTTGAGTAGTGGTGAAGTGATCCTTCTTGGAAAAAATGTGTCCAGTGAAGTATCAAATCACTAAAAAACTAAAAGGAGACCCATTTGAGAGCTCGGTGAGAGCTTTGCAACGGTGTGGATAGTTTGTCAAATCAAGCTACAGCTTAGTCGCAGATGGAAAAACAAAAATCTAGGGTTTCTATTTTAATATGGCATTTTCCCTCCAACTTGATTCATTTGCAAGTGTAGCTGTTGTGAATGTAGAGAGGATAAAAGGCCCTAAATATTGCAGTGACCATAGCGGACAAACTGATAGTTGGAATCGAGATCCGTCAATTGCACGTAAGAGGCCTAACCCTACTCTTTCAGTTCAGTGGATTAAAAGTTCAGTTTAGGCACCTAATGCTCAGGAATAGACCCCTGCTCTTCTTCAAGGTCAGGTTGCACTTTTTGGGGAATTTTCTGTGACCTGGGTAGCACGTTTTTTGGCAGAAAATTGTGACATGTCCTGGGAATGGCCTGAAAAGTGCGAACCGACAGAGAGAGGGATTTTGGTGTTGTTTTTCGGCTTAGAGCGGGGATTTTATGGTTTTCATGAAGTACTTCATTTCTATACACTGAAAAACATGATGTTTTTGTGTAAATATGGAAAACTTGAGGATAAACTGGAGAGAGAAAGACCTGGACACATTACTATTGGCGTGAGGGGTCTTGACCCAGGTTCAAAGGATAAGGTTTGCCAACAAACACCTATACTACTGGCCCTTTCTGCAATGACCTTATTGCGCAAACCAAAGTCTCACCCAAAGCAGTATAGGAGGGTGCTGGAACCAGGTTTTCGCACCCTGGGAGAGAGCAGGTAAGTCAAGTCGGTCCGCAACTATCAGATCTATACAGTAAGAGGTTGTTCACAAGAGTCTCAGTAAATAACCAGAAGACATCTTATCAGATCTAATTAACAAGTTCGCATCCACATGTGTACTATTAGCTATAATCCTAGAAGAACATAATCGTAGCGAATTAACAGATCACAGATACATGTACCATAAACGTAGATAGTTCACAACTACTAATAGATACATAATCATATAAATCAAGTTTGCATCAACCATAACATAATAGATTCAGATAACATCATATACCCACAATACTTCCACACATATATATCCTTACCCAAAATCCTCTTACATTCCCAATTACCACCTACGCACACAGCCAGCAAGGTATGCACACAACAAGACAAAGGATTTCTGTGCACACAGCTAGCAGGAGTCCTAACCCGAAAAACCCTACCACAGATCTAACAATTCATACTTCGCATCAATCTCTATTCATTCCTAGCTATGACTTAAAAAGGTTCATCTATTTATAGTGATTTAGCCTATGCATCCAATGGTCCGCAAACTGTGGTTTGTGGACTCTTGGTCTACCCTTCACTCATTTACAATGTGTTAAGGGATTTGACCCACCCCAAAACCCCTGCATTAGAATAAAAAATACAAAATTATACAAGATTTACAGCTGTTAAGGGACCCTATT
Source organism: Pinus albicaulis (assembly GCA_034641835.2). Lineage (NCBI taxonomy): Eukaryota > Viridiplantae > Streptophyta > Pinopsida > Pinales > Pinaceae > Pinus > Pinus albicaulis. The sequence goes on along the minus strand of CM076577.1, from coordinate 322,087,209 downwards.
CCAATAGTCCCCCAACACAATCTTGTGACTCGTCCCGACTCACGGTGGTCGTGGGTCCTCCATATTTTCCTAAAGCTACGTGACACCCCCGATCAGTGGAGGAAGCATCCCTTCGCTTTGAGTATCAGCAGTCTGAGCTATCTATACCATCTTCTGTGAGGTTGGGCCTTCTGTAGCAACTGCAACATTCTCCAATGTTTGGTTCAACTGTTTCACTGCAACATCCACATTGTGGGATAGCTTGAGGGCCTCCTCCGCCCATGGTTTGAGGTAATCGCTCAGCATATGCTTCTACTATCAAAAGTCCTAATTTATGTCATCTCTGAGGGTCTGCCTAGAGTGTAGTCGAGTTAAGCGCTGGGGTGGGACTAGTGTACTCAAGGTAGCCTCCAATTGATCGAACTCCTTTTCCTTCTGGTGCAGCTTTTGATTAAGTCCTTGCAGGAGAGGATCACGTTGCGCCTTGGTCCATAGCTGCATCGTTGTGTCCAAAAATAGGGCACCCTGAGAAATTTGGCCTGTTAGTATGTTCATGGCGGTTGTAACCGGCACAACCCACTGGGCCCTAACCTTTGGAAGTGTTTTTGGCCGCATATTGGCATGTAATTCTGTGATTTTCTCTTCCATATGAGCTTTGATGACCTGGACCTCTCTCTGGGAGGCCCTCAAGGCTACGAACAACCCTTCAATATTTGCCTGGGGGTTAGCTTTGGTGAGTATTTCGTCCATAACATTGATGTAGAGTCATCCAAGTAAATGCTCCAACTTCGTGTGCATAGCCTCTACCCTGGTTACCTCAGCTGTCTATTCGCTAATGTTTTGTTCCGCTGTGTAGAGCCGCTGGTGGGCCTGATGGTTCCTGTGGTGTATTTCTTGAAACAGTGAGCTATGTAAACCCTATAGTGAATCATGGGGAAATCTTGCCAAATCCAGCTCGACCTTTGTGGAGGCCTGTACTCGTGGTCCGATGTCGCGTGGAATGACTGTAATGGCTGCACCGGGTAGTGGGTACAGGCGGCTTGCTTCCACAACAAGTGTTGCGATTCTTGCGGCAGGGGTCGAGTGGACCTGGACCAAACTGGTTTTTAGTGTGTCTATCTTCATTTGCAAGTATCGGAACTTGGCCTGAAGTGCGTCGACCGCAACTTGCTTCTTATTTTCCAAAGTCAGCCACTTGTCCTCCATGGCCAAGGTGACTGCATCGGCAATTTGTTCCAGGTTGCCTTCCATGAGTGTAACTGTTTCACCACATCCTATTCTCCATGAGTGTTTCTTCTTGCGTGGCCCCTTAGCAACTGCACCCTCTTATTTTTTTCCTCTGGGGGAGTTAGCATCCGTCGGCTCCTGGTCCACTGTACTAACGTGTGGCTATGATCCCTTTTGTGAGGGTACTGCTGCACCCTTCTTCTAACAGCTATCAGGCTGCAAATATTTCGGGGACCCTACGTTACCTTCTTTCCCCACGTAGTTGTTTGATCTACGAGTTCCTTCGGCTGTGGTATTCGGGGGAACCTTCACTCCTGAAGTTCCGACTGTACCAGTTTTGAACCCAATCTGCGATTTCAGGGACTAGGTAGGGATTATGCAATCAATATCCTCATCTTCAGCCATATATCAGAGCGACACCCAGACTTTATCATTGCGCACTCTGATTTGGACGTGGTGCAGGGTGACCTGAAATGCCGCGATGGATTGGTATTTTTCATACAATGCTAGAGACAAGCGTGGGAGGGAATTGATGGTGGCTTCCAAGCAATGGTGAAACAGAAACTAAAAGACCTAATTTTCCTCGATATGTTGTGCATCCTTGGAGTCCCATAAGCTGGCATAGTGTGCACCTTCGCACATATCTAGGTGATCTCTGGGAGGACTACTTCCTCTAGTGCTTCCCACGCGACCAATGCAATAAACAACAGTATCCAGGAGTAACAAAATGGGCACCCTTGATCCTAGGCCTCACGGATATTTGCCAAAATTTTGTTACATAAGTGTTGGGCCCAATTGAAGCAAACTCCTTTTTCGCATTGTCCTGCCAACTGAATAACATATGTGGGTATGGTGGTAGCCCGACATTTGGGCATTAGCTTGCATGTGAGCAAAAATGTACCCATATGCATACCTAGGTTGTTAATGGTATTGATGATCAATCCCTGAGTATTCCATAATACATCGTAATTCTTGTGCATGTCGTCGGTAGTTTTCTGCTTATACTTCTTACCCACCCTCAGCATTGGGTTAGGTCCTACCATGGGGAGGCCAGTAATTTAGTGAATTAGCGCAACGTCAATAGGGATGTAGTCCTGAATCCATAAGTTACCGTCGTGGACTAAAGTAAGCAGTTGGCAGATCACGCGATCTGTAATCTTGTAGTGGCCAAAATGTGGCATCCTGAGCAGGTTTAACAGCCCAGCACTAGCCAATCCACACACCCAGCACATAGGGATGACCTGTACCCCATCATCTTCTAGTATCCATTCTAGGTAAAACTCAGGGGCCAGCTGGGGAAAGGAATCATTGTTAGCTAAGTCGTGATCATCGAACTTTACCTCATGAAGCTTGCCGAAGGTTTCGCCAATTACGGGGACCTCACCCGAGGTTAGCGACATCTGTAGGTAGGTGACCAAACCATCGAGGTTATTCAACGTGCGGGTCGAGGGTCTACATGGTCGAACAAATGGGGGAAACCATTTGACTGATTGGGTGACCTGGGATTTTCCCTAATTAGATAAATGATGGCTTGCTAGTTTAGGTAAGTCGAGTAGGTTCATCTTCCATGGTGATTTCATATTGCGGGACAAAGTATGGGATTTTACCCCAGCCCCTTTTGCAGGCTTCCATGACCCTTGCACTTTCTATTTTCTTTTCTCTGCTACTAGAGGCAGTGTGGAAATAATTGTTGCAACTCCTGAGGCACTCTGTACTACCTCCTTGACTACTGGCTCTGTCGACGCTATCACCGGGTTGGTGCTCGTCATTCTGGGGCGAAAAATGAATCCCAACCCTAGGTGGCTGCTCTCAGAGGGGTTAGATGTTTCAGACATAACAGAAGTACAATAGGCCCAAATGATCCTAAATAATAATCCCATGGACCATAGACAAGACAAAACATACAGAACCCTCATCTGACCGACCCTTCCCCTTTTATATCGCTAAAGAGTTACTAATGGTTGGGTGAATTGTAATGGATACTTGCCATCATATAAGTGGTACAAAATTTCAAGAGATCGCTTCCTTAAACATCATCAACCTAATCGTATCACTAATAAATTTAGCTTTCTACCCAATTCTACTGTTCCAACGGCTATTTTTCGCACCTCCTGTGTGCCCAGAGTACCCCAGGGCTCCGAGCGCACCTGTTGTGTTTTGCACAAACACCTGTGCCTCCTACCCGTCTCTCCAGGCCTCCTAAGTTTTGGCCACCTCTCATGTGCACCCTAATCATACTCATGCGTTGTGGCAGACAAATTCTTCCTTATACAAATACTCCAGCCATATACTCATTTGATCCTATATGGATTGAGCTGGCTACCATTGATATAGCTTGGGAGCATATCACCGTGCAGGGTGGCTAGCATTACAGCTCGACCATTCATGATTTCCTTAATTATATAGGGACTAAGCCAGTGCTGTCGAAACTTCCCTAGATGTTTCACAAACTAACTATCATATAGGACGACCAGGTCACCCTTTGCAAATGTCTTCTAGCAAATATGTCGATCATGTCAGGCCTTATCACAGGTCTTCTTAACTTGCTAATGGAAATTAGAAATAAATTGAACTTCCTTCAAAGCCATAAACTATGCTAAACTCTCCTCCACTATGTTGAGTTCTTCCATGTTTGTAAATGCTTTGATACGTAGGCTAGGAACAATATACTCCATTGGCATAATGGCCTCCTTGCCATAGACTAGCCTGAATGGGGTTTTCCGTGTTAGTTTTTTTGCAAGTTGTCTGATAGGCCCAGAGGAACGATGGGACATGTACATCCCAATCACTATGATCAACGTTTCAGACCTTAGTTAGTTCTTGCTCCAAAATCTTGTTAAAATCTTCGACCGCTCCGTTGGCTAGTGGATGATACGGGGTGCTTTTTGCATGATGGATCCGTAACTCTTCAATCAATGCTTGTATTGTTTCGTTAACAAATTGCGTACCTTTATCGCTCATAAGGATCTTTGGACAGCCAAATCGAGTTATAATCTGCTCAAAGATGAAGTGTGCAGCGGTATTTGTAGTACAATCCCTTACTGCTTGTGCTTCAGCCCACCTAGTTACATAATCAGTGGCAGTAATTATGTAGCGAGTACTTGTCTTCCTCCCCGGTGGGTTGATGGGTCCCAAAAAATTAATGGCCCATTTGTCAAAGGCTTATAAGGGCACTTGCATTTGTAACATAATTTCTTCTCTCCATGATGGCTTCCCTGCTCGTTGGTACATATCGCAAGCTTTATATAGTCGTGAGAGTCAGTATGGAGGGTAGGCCACCATAGTACAACCCGTAAGATTTTGTGCGTTGTTGCCTTGCCTGTGTAGTGACCTCCTATGATTCCGTCATGAGCCTCTGCCAAGATAGCATGCCGTTCGTGCTCCAGAACGTACCTACGCAACACTTCATCAAATCCTAGTTTATATAATTGACCTGTGATGATGGTAAAATATGTCGCCCGGGTAACCAATTCCTTATTTTTTTGTACTAAATATTCTACAGGTGCCATGCCTGTATTCAGAAACTAGATGATATCAGCGAAGTGTGCATCAACGAATTTACTGGTGAACAACTATGCGTCAGGCAACCCTTCCTCCAAGCTAATAGGTTCTTCACCTGTCTCAATTCAAGATAAGTGATCCAGCCTAGCATGAACTTACCTCGCTTGACTATGATTTCAAAATCATATTCTTGAAAAGGTAGCAGCCATCTGTATATTTCCCCCCCAACAAAGGCTTATTCAATAGGTACTTTAAAGCTTAGTGATCTGTAAATATTTTAAAGTTCCCTCCTAACAGATAGTGTCGATACTTTTCTAGCACATAGACCATGGCCAACCCTTCCCACTCCGTAGTGGCATATGTGATTGGATGATCAATATCACTGGTACCAGGCTACATAAGGATCGCTCCCAGGGCAATCCCTGAAGCATCCAAATGATCATGGAATTCCTTTGCCCAATCAGGCAAGGTAAGGATAGGTGCAGATACCATCTTTCTTTGAGTAGCTCAAAGCTCTTCTGGCATTTTTCATCCCAAAAAAGTGACACATCTTTCTTAAGCAGCTTCTCCAAGGGTGTTGTGATCAATGCATATCCCTGAATGATTTTTTTGTAGTAGCCCATGTGTTCAAGGATCAAACGTAGTTGTTTCTCGGTTGTAGGTACAACAAGGTTGATGATAACTGCAACCTTCGCAGGGTCCACTATCAGCCCTTTTTGGAAAACTATATATCCAAGTAAGATCCCGAAAGGTACGCAGAAGATACGCTTTTTAATATTCAAATAAATTTGGTGTTTTTAGTAGGCATCCAACATCGTGCATAGGTTTGAAACATGCGTCTTTACTAAGACGAAGAGAGTCTAGTCATCGAAATATACTTCGATAAATTTGTGGATGAATTCCTTTAATACTGTGACAACGACCCGTGAGAATATAGGAGGGGAATTCTTGAGTAAAAATGGCATGAATTTATACTGGAAACATCCCCATTCCATGGAAAATGTATTCTTGCTACGATATTCTGGTGCGATTCGGATCTGATGATATTTGGAGAACCCATCGATGAACGAATATGTTTCCTGGCCCCTTACACTATCCAGTATTTCAATGAAAAATGGTTTTGGAAAGGGTTCGTGTACACAGGCATCATTTAACTTGCATAAGTCCACAGAGATCCAGATTTCTCCTTTTGTTCTCTTTTCCTGAACTACCATCATACTTACCCAATCTGACTACTCCACTAGCTTGATAATACCTGCGGTGATCATTTTATCCAATTCCTCCTTAACCTTTTGTTTATACTGAGTATTCAATCGGTAAGGCCACTTCTTTATTGGTCTCACATCTGGTTTTAACGTGATGTGCATCAACACTAGGTTCCTTGTGATCCCTTTTAGCTCCGAAAATTTGGTTGGGAATAGGTCTTGGTATTCTGTGAGAAATTCATCCACCTTGCTGACAGTGTCATCATCCCAGTAGTCACTAATATTAGCCAACTTAGGCTTTTACGCCATGCCAATGTTGACTTCCCACAGTTTCAGGGGTTTTTTTATATCCATAGTTTGTAGTGGAGGCCCCGCAACTGCGTGTTCCCCCTCCAATTTTGGGTTAGAGACATTACGCGGATTCTCATCACATTATTCTACAACAATATTGTGATAATTGTTAATATCCTACATCTGCATTTCCCATGTCGGCACTCGAAATGCTTTGGAGGAGATGTATTCACCAAAAAAAAATGCATCTATATCCTGTAGAGCTTCGTCAAGCGCCTCCAAGCCCCCTATTAGTCCAAAGGTAAAAATGAATTCATCCTTCAAGGTTTCCCAGTGACAGGTGCATTGATGTAGCTCCACATCCAAGTACCATGCAGTAGGGATTGATCCCAAATGCATGAATAAAAAAGTGAACCCATTTCTTTGGAGTTCGGTCGTTCCATTTTTCCATCCAAGCAGACAAGTGTTTGAGCGGGTCCCTTGGGTCAAGGAACTTCTTGACAGATACTAATGTCCGGGCCTTGAATCGCAGGATCATCATGTCCCGACATTCCTCCCTTTCCTGGAACACCTCCTTATGTGCCTCCCACCATCTTGCAGGCATTGCGTGCATAGCCAGATTAAGGGCCGATAGCCTCCGTTCTCTGGGAACCTCACCTTCGAATGTACGCAGAAATTCCTTTATACTACCGGAGCCATAAAAATAGGGTAGTTCTCTTACCTCGACAGATATGTAGTGGAATTCCCTAGAAATTTGCAGACAGCGCAGCGTGGAGACATCATGTAGTCGGTTTTTCCAATTTTCTATTTCTACATCGGAGTCGGAAAAGCATTTGCTATCATTTTCCCAACAAAGCACTCCATTGGTAGTAAGATTGATCTAGTCTTTGTCTCTTGCAGTTAGGTTATAAATATGGTCTATCTCGTCTTCCTCCTGCACTAACTCGGTATCTCTTTCTTCTTCTGCAGGGTATAGTGGTACGATTACCCGTGTTCCTTCAACTTCAAACACCATGCTTCCTTTCTTTAAGTTGATAATACCGCCCATATCAATGGCCCAATCTAATCCTAGGATTGTTGGGTAGGTGTTCACGTCTTCTTTGATCTGAATGACTTCAAATTTATCCCGCACCTTAACTCCCTCGATATCTACTACAATATTTTATAGTCTTCCTAATGGTATGATCTTTTGTTGGCTAGTCGTGTGCAACTGGATAGTGGACCATTCCAATTTAGGTTCTCTCATTCGCTGCCAAGTCTATTTAGGTAGTACGTTTGCATCAGATATCAAGTCTAGAGTAACTTGATCCATCTCATAATCGCCGAACTACATGGTCAGCCACATCTCCTGACCCATGCGTCTCTTGTGCTTATACAATTTTTGAAAATCCTTAATTTCCATAGTTGGGGTTGTAGTTATTGCGCAGCTATCTATCAAGGCTTGGAGGATTTCTACAGCCTGTTGTTTGTGCAACAACTTCATACATGCCTGCAGGAATGGTTTAATTTCATCATCTCCTATAAGGTGCACAAGTGTTGGAAGGTTAGGTGCCTCAAAGTTGGCAAAGGCTTGGCAAGTTGTGACAAAAGTTTTCCTTTCATTTGGTAACCCTTCTTTTTTAATGGTCGCTTGACGGATAAGAGTTTTTGCCTCAGATTTCTCTGCAGCTCCACTGGTGGCTATGCCACTGCATGTTATAACATTAGTACTTGGTCCTTCAATTTTTGGTTCTACCTTGACCCTTTGTACATTTTGCATAGGTGTTTGTTCCTTCTCTTACATTTTTGCTATCGGAATCAGGCAATCTTCAACCACATGGTCCAGCTGTCTGCAATATTTTTAGGATTGCTAAGTTGGGTTCGTGTAGTCCCTCACAAAGTGACCTACTTCCTCTCAATTATAGCATCTTAGTTGGCCTCTACCACTGCCTATGCTTCCTCCTCGCCCCCCTCCCTTTCCCCTAGCTGGGGAGCCTCCTATACCTGTGGGGGATCTAGGTGATGATGGGTTCGAGTGTGCCCTATATAAGTTTCCCTGATCAATCATCAAATCATACATTCCGCAATTTTGTTCGTCATGTCCTATAGACCTAAAAAACCTACACAATTTTTGTTTTTCTTCTGGGATATATGTGGCAACGCGGGGGCAACGACTGGTATTGTGCATCCTATCAATGCGACAGTCATCGCACCATAGCATCAGCCCACTTGGTCCTGCAGCTTCCCTAGGGAGTAGCAGGTTGGGTCCTCTGGCCTGCGTGTAGTCTGTGAGCAGTGGATAGTTATCTCTGGTGTGGCCATTTACCTCGCTTCGTACGCACCATCTTCTGGGGTTGGCCTCCACCCCTTGCTCCTTTCACAGAGTCTGAATCTCCATCTCCATTGCCTCTAACTGGCCTTGTATCTATTGTACTCCTAACTGGGTATCATCTCTTGGTGTAGCTTCTAGTTTCATGGCAACATCCAAGACCTTCTTCTACGTTTTAGTGGCTAGATGACCCATTAATATGGGTAGGTAAGGCAGCAACACTTCAATGAACCACTTCGTGTGTTGTCTGTCGTCATACTCGAGCGCCCCTTCTCTAATTACTTTCTTTAATCGTTGATCTGCTTCCCATAGGGACTCAGAAGTTCCTTGCTTGAAATCCTTCAGGTCGTTTACTGTCTGAGAGTATGACTTAGGTTTCTTGAACTGCTTCTTCAATGCATTCTTGATTTCCTTAATAGTCGCATTCGCATGTTGGTCAATGTATCCCATGTACCAGTCCAAGGCTCTCCCCTCAAAACCAAGGGATAATTGTGCCCATTTCACTGCATCGCTTGCTACGTTTTGCGTAGCCCATACCGATCCTATTCAAAACTAGAACCAATCCATGTCCTCATCACCCACGCCCTTGAAAGTAGGTAGCTTCATGTGTGAGGCCATATCGTCTTCTGGTGGAAGTGAGTTCTTTCCTTGTGAACTCTTGCTTCAAAATATTCGCCAATTATTCTCTTCTTAGGTTTCTAATATGGTATTGGCATTACCCGATCTCTCTCAAAATTCTCTCGGTCCTAGCAACGGAACCATTTGTTGGCGCGAGGCGTCCTGACCCAGGTTCAGAGGTTAAGGTTTGCCAACAAACCCCTATACTACTAGCCCTTTCGACAGTGACCTGCTTGCACAGGCCAATGTCTCACCCAAAACAGTATGGGAGGATGCTGGAACCAGGTTTCCGCACCCTGGGAGAGAGAAATTTAGTCAAGATGGTCCGCAACTATCAAATCTATACAACAAGAGAATGTTCGCAAGAGTCTCAGTAAATAACCAGAAGACAACTTATAAGATCTAATTAACAGGTTCGCATCCACGTGTTTACTATCAGCTATAATAATAGAACAATATAATCATAGTGAATTAACAGATCTTAGATAAATGTACTATAAACACGGATAGTTTGCAGCTACTAACAAATACATAATCATATAACTCAAGTTCGCATCAACCATAACAAAACAGATTTAGATAACATCATATATCTAGAATACTTCTGCACACATATATCCTTACCCAAAATCCTCCTACGTTCCCAATTACCACCTGCACACATAGCCAATAGGGTCCACACATAGCAGGAGAAAGGATCTCCGTGCACATAGCCAGCAGGAGTCCTAACTAAGGAAAATTTTACGGGCTAATATTTGTAGGTGGGCTAATTTTCCATGGTTTTCCAAAGAAATTGTTCCCCAATTTCCATTTTTTTCTAAAAGTGGTTCACCTAAATTTTATATTTTAAAATTATGTTATCTCAAAAATCGCCAAATATTTATAGAGACTATATATAGTCATTAGAAATTTGGATATATTTAAAAGCATATCAACAACCATTTTACAGTCTGCATATTAGGGATTGGTAGGATTCGCAAAGGTTTCTAAAATTTAAGATTAATTTCCATCCTTAAAATTTTCCCTGGACTCCTAACCCAAACAACCCTACCACGGATCTAACAATTCGTACTTTGCATCAATCTCTATTCATCCCTACCTATGAGTCAAAAAGGTTCATCTATTTATAGCAATTTAGCCTACTCATCCAATGGTCTGCAAACCGTGGTTTCCAGACACTTGGTCTACCCTTGACCCATTTACAATGTGTTAGGGGCTTTGACCCACCCCAAAAACCCTGCATTAGAATAAAAGATATAAAATTATACAAGATTCGCAATTGTTAAGGGACTTTGTTCCAACAGTTGCAGTCAGAGATCCGAGAGGATCATGTTGTCCGTGCTTCATTGTCTAGGTTTACAGTCCTAAAATTTGTGGAGAACCATTTGATGAGAGCAGGATAGCCCTTGTTGGCCCGAATTTTCATCTGTTGGGATCTGGATCATGAGATATTGATAGCGCAGGGGCACGTGATGAAGTTTATTTTCTAGGATATATATTTCTTGACTAGTCTCCCAACACTTGGGATGGCGGGAAACACACAGCTAGTGTTACCACGAGGGCAGAACATTATGGAGTTTGTAGAGCACCACTGTCGACCAGGTTTCCATGTGAAGGGTACATGGATACTGATCAAAGATCTAGAGAGGATAAGGAATCATGCTCTGGCTACAGCGATGATGTGTAACGTGGGAATCTAGGTGCTCCACCACATCACTCGGGCTCAGATGATGCTTGTTAAGAGTGTGTTAAGTGGGACCTAATAGGGGTCAACCCAAATGATGTTGTCCTTGATGAAACTACAGTTGTCTCTATGAAAGTGGCTATTGAACCATGAATGTGCATATGGCACAGTGCTTTACTCGCTCTTCTTTGAGAAGATCCCGACACTTCGGCCTCACATATAGATCTAGGATGGGGGCCCGCAAGAGCCTAGGATGCACCGCTAGGGGTGGCTACTATGTAGAGCGGGAGGTGGGGTAGTCAGATAGGTTTTCTGACTCGAGTTTTTCGCTCATGGGAATAAGATGCCACTATACATAGATGACTATCCTTATACTGGGATGAGTTATCATGGGGACTCGGACTTACCACTACCGCAAGGTCAAGCATGGGGGGCCAATGGTAAGTGAAAATTTTCTTATATTTTATGTGCATTTTAAAGTTTCATAATATTGTACATGGTACTGATTCATTTGCTCTTGTTATGTAGATACAACACTGATGAAATCAGCTGGGTATATGGGGCAGCCTGCAGTATTAGGAGCTACAACACCTAGTGGGGTGAAGGGTCCACAAAATAAGGATGCAGTTGCCCTCTTAGAGGACATCCATCATAGATGTGAGAGGCTACTGACCGGTGTTTCAGAGCACGGTTGGAAAGATCTTGATGACCAGTACATAGAGCCATGTATTGGTATACCCTCGGAGTGGCGAGGAGTTATGTGGCACATGGTGATGGTCAGACAGGGAGTACGCGATCTTCAACCTGTCGAAGATGAGCCATTGATCCGAGATCCTCCAAATAGTGATTAGATGTAGGGACATGAGGTGACCCCAATTTTTATTTTTGTAACATGCTATGGGCATGCCACATGTATGAGACTGCATGGACTCTAACAAAAATTGAACGACATATTAATGGATATCCATTGGTTTATGGTTTACTTTTATTATGTTGTGTTAAGTGCATGCGATAAATGCTAATATAGAATATTTTTTTCAATTATATCTAAACAGTGATTTTGTGCTCTAGGTACATGATTAAATGTAATGATTTCAAATTCACACATCAAAATCTTCACTTGTAAATATCTTCTAAAAAGGACAGGATTATGCACATGATAAACACCATTCAATTGCATGACAAGTAGCAAGGAATCTAAATGAACATGAAGGTGAAGGATGTGATGGAAAAATGAATCGGCTAATAAACCTATCACTGCATCATATTCGTCTTGGTTATTGGTGGTAGTACCAATGCATACGCCGTTAGAGAGGACAAGCGAGTGCAAGGGGGTAAAAATTGCTCAGGCTATCGAGGCTACATTTCGGGTGTAGCGACTTGCACCATTGGCATAACCAATATATGGTGTGGACGAGAGGTCCATATGAAAGGTGCCACAAGACAACAAATGAGAGGATGATGAACAATACTGGCAACTTGAATGCAAGGAAGAAATCAAACAAGCACTGTTAGAGGGAGTGCTATGGGTAGAACTTCTACCCCACATAGACTGAGAGGTGGATGGTTTGGGGGAACTGCCCTGGCGGTATTTTGGGATCAGGTTGCGAGTCACCATAGACACGGATGGTGTCATTTTTCTTATGGGCGGGAAAAATGAAGTCATGGGTGGAAAAGGATCCCATGATGTCATCATCACAGTAGAAGATGGAGTGCCTGGTGGAAGGATAACCACATGACGCAAAAAATCTACCTGACTCATCATCATGAGAAGAAAGGTCCAAATATGCATCGTCACGGGGGTTGATGGAAAAAAAAAAGATAAAGGATCCACCAACATTGAGCCTAGGGTGATCGTTCAAGAGAGGTCAGATGAAACAAAAGGCGAAGTCCTAGAAGGGTCTTCCACCATGGATCTCATAGAAGATGACAGGTAGAGGATGGTGGTCGAAGGCTCCGTCATCTCAACATCAGGAGGGGGAATGTCAATGGGAGTAAATGGGTCGTCTGGTTCACCCATAGCATAACGCGCAAGTAAAGGAGAATTGAACTCATGGTAATCAATCTCGTATTGATGGAATACTTCCAAAGAGGTGCGGTAGTCTTTAAGGCGGGGACAGAGGTGGGTATAATGGCCTTGCAGATCACACAAAGCACAGGGTTGGTTGGTGTGCACATTCTTACGGTTCTTGGCTGCAATCAATAAAGTAACAGGGGCGTCAAGGACCTTAGACTTAGGAAATTTGACATTGACCATGGGCTCGATACGAGGCAATTCACGACAGTTATGGGTGGCATGACCAACAACATCTCACAAATCACATGGAGGGGTACACTTTGGAGGTTGAGGAGGAGCAAGGATTGCCTTGGAGGCCTTTTCCTTAGGTTCCTTCTTGCGGGCTTTGACCCCCTCACCCGAGGCTTTCAAAACAAGAGTGGGGTCCTGTTGAGGTGGTTGAGGCACAAAATCAAAGGGAGGGGTCATGGAGACCAGTTGGACTGCGGTCAAAGTAGTGTAAGGTTTGGGCTGACTAGGTGGGATAGTGGTTGGGGTATCAATGTACCAGACTAGGATCCCCAAGGTCATGTTAGGAAGATACAAGGTAGCCATAACAGGTATTAAAAATACTCCAGGAGGGGGAGCAAGAAACGATATCAGACAGGAGCGATAATGGCCAGGCGGGATGGCTCCAAGATGGTTAATGCTAGGGGGAGCCATTCTAAGGGGGTAGATAAGATCATGGACACAAGCTGCAGATGAGGGGCCTTGAGGAGAGGGTGTTGAAGGCTGAGTTGAGGTGGTAGGAGCAAGTTGCGGAGGGTGGGTCTATTGACTAGTCGAACCGGTATGTTTGAGATCAGACCGAGATGATTTCATCATGCAAACATTCAATGAGATAGGGTTAGAGACAGGAGAAGGGAGATCAGGGAAAGAACCAAGCAAAGAGGAATCTTTATAAAATACAGGTGAGACACTGGTCTGAGGTTTGACTATTTTTTTATTGGCCACTAAAGGGATAATGGACTCACGGGAGGTCTAAGACTTCAGTTCATAATATGTCAACTGATCGATGGTGGCGATATTTCCGTTGTGAGGAAAACACATATTATGGTGAACTGTAGATGGGACAACATACATTGCATAAGTATAGGTACGACCCAATAGAATTTTTTATTCTAAGGGGGAATTAATGACTTCTACGTCAATATAAACACTCTTGCCTACAAGAGTAAAAGGAAAAGTGTGGAACATTCCAAGGGGATGGGAAGAGTGTCCATCCCACGCGCGGAGGGTGATAGTGGAAGGGGCTAACTCAGGAGATCCTATTTTCTTCTAAACATAAGAAGATATCACACAGGTGGATTTCCCCTCGTCAATGATAAAACGAGAGGCATTGGCATTCTAGATATTGACACAGATTTGGAAGGTGATGAAAGCAGGAAGGGGGGGATTTTCTAACTTGTCAATGTCAAAGATAATCAAATGATCATCTGAAGGATCTACAATGCCCAAAGAACTTAGTAGAGCTTTCATTGTAAAGGGCATGACTGGAGGAATTCTAGCATTGACATGGCAATAGAGGATTTCCCCAAGTCATCTACTATAATGTAGGAGTGGGTAAATTTAACAGAAGCAGCGTTTTGGTGTAATGGTCCCTTGGGGATCTTGGTATGAGCCTATGCCTTGGGCTAAGGGATCAATAAAGGACCATTGGGTGCCGAAAGAGGCTCTGTGGGACCTAAAGAAGGGGGCTTGGTGACAGACGTAGCGGGAGGCTTGTTGTACTGATGGGATCAAGTGTGATGGTTTAGGTCAATGGTATTGGGTTGGTTAGAGTTAATCATGTGGATCTGGTAACAGAGGTACCAGATGGAGTAGGTTGAGTGGTTGCCTAAATTTTGAGGGTTGGGAAGCCACATATCCTTGTTGGGGGAAAGGATTAGTAAACATAGTTGGTTGGATAGGGGCAGGATTGGGAGGAACCAAAGGGGAGGCTTGCTGTCCTCAGGATGTCGCTTGAGCTTCCCACATCTGACACATCTGGGGTAAAGGAGGACAATCATGGGGATAGTGAACATAGACACTGCAACAAGAACAATGATTATTCGTGCAAATAGGCTTATCCTAATTGGCCTGAGTGCCCTGTTGCTAGGTTGCAGTCTTAGATGTATTCCCTTGGGGATTTTTTACTGGATTGCCTAGGGCAGATTGGTTTTGGTTTCCTTTCCTCTTATTTTTGGAAGTAGGAGGATTAGTCATATTATGCTGTGCATACACCTGACCCTGAGGAGGGGGTGGCTTCTGTTGTGTATATTGATAAGGCGAGGGGGGATGAGGTGCTAATGCTGGAGGAGCTTGAGCACTAGCCTGCAAATATGGAAAATAAGGAGGTTGGGAAACTTTGGGGTAAAGAGGGTGGGAAAAAGGAGGAGGCATGATGTATCTGAGATGCATGTTGCTGGGAGGGGGAAAAGTGCTAGAGGAGCTTGCCCCTCCCTAAGGAAAACCATAACCCATGTGAGGATGAGTGTACGGATGTGAAAGGGATCCAACGATAGCGTCGGCTGCACGGGATGTCCCTAGTGAATTAGCACCACCAGGTCTAGGGAGATCAGGTAAGACGGTATAAACATAACCTGATTGTGCATAGTTTAGGTCATATTTCAACGCAATTTGGAGTGCATCTTCCTCGGTTTGAGGGAAGTGATATGCGACATCTTTTCCAATAGTAAGAAAAAGGGATCTAAGAAAGCATTCCATGTAGACACGATCTTTTAAGGTAGGGGATCGACATAGGCTCTTTCTCCTCCCCCATTCTTGAACATGGTCAAATAGTGGGGTAGGAGAAGATTGACAGAAAGAGGTCAAGAGTCTGGTACCAGTGTCATAGCGAAGGGGAAGCTTGAAGTAAGATAGAAAAGCCCTGTAAAGGGTCAAAAAAGTAGTATGAGAGGAGGAGGCCTAGTCGACATACCACTTGGAAGCTTATCCAATAAGCGTACGTTGGAATAACCAACGAAGAATGGAGTCATCGGTGATGGAGTTAGATGAACACCACATGTGGAAATAATGGACATGGTTGGTAGGATCCTCTCCAACAATTCCTTCAAACTTGGGGATGTTTGAAGGGAGCTTGGTTGGCATAGCAGGCCAACCAGGATCATGGTGTATGTTACACCATTTTTTTGTCATCTAACCTGTTACTATTAGATGGACCAAAGTACACCATGTAAGACCAATTTTACCCTAAGTAAAATTGCTTTCACTATGAAAAATACTTAGTAAACCACATTTATTAAGTTTATTATGGTCTAAAGAGGAAACCCCATGGGGAAATATTAAATAAATCCACATTTGTTTGATTTTCCTCAAGGAATAATTATTTAAACAATAGTTTAATTAATATTCCTAGTCATATTTAACCCAAAACAGGAAAATTAATTAGATAAATCATTATTTATCTTATTATTTTCTAGGAATAATTATTTAAACCTTATTTAAATAATATTCCTTGTTAAATGTGACTAAATTGTCAAAAATAATTGAATAAATCATTATTATTATTACTCAACCACATCCTTAAAATAATAAATAAATCATTTATTTATTTATTATTTACAAATAAAGGGATTTGACTAAATTCAAATTCTTTTTCCCTCCAACAAATATAATAAAATATTCCATAAAAGTTGGATCTTGATTTGGTTAATAATATTTTAATTATGCACCAATATCTAGAATAACTCAATATTTTGTTATAATATAAGGGTTTTTCCATTCACTCACTACCGTTTGTTGCCTAGAGGTCACTCAGGATCTATACTTTTGGTCTGACTTTGATCCTCCATCATTGTCATATTTTGCTACCATTTTTCTTGTGAGCTCCCTTTGAGTTCCATTTTTTGTTTGGGTTTTCTAAACCACAAAGAGAGAGGGATTTTAGATCGAAAGTGTTGAGGACTTACAAGAACCCATCCCATTGAGGGGAACTGGTGACATCTTTCTATGTTCCCTTCCAAGGTGTCAAAAAATACAAAAATTCTTTAAAACAATCTTGTCTTGTCTATTGGATGCATGGAGAAACTCTTGCTTTTATTTACTACTTAATGTCTTTTAATGCATAGATATAAATTTTGCAACATTTATCTCAGTCAACTAATTGCAAATC
Organism: Pinus albicaulis; assembly: GCA_034641835.2. NCBI lineage: Eukaryota > Viridiplantae > Streptophyta > Pinopsida > Pinales > Pinaceae > Pinus > Pinus albicaulis. The sequence continues at coordinate 322,070,226 of CM076577.1, read as the reverse complement.
TAAAGATATTGGCAGCCATCTTTGTTGTTAGGGTTGTTTTTTATGCATGGCTAAAGTGAGCCTTTTTCGTACGTTTGTGTTTAAGATTCATACTAACAACTGGCAACTCCACAAAGCTTTATGATTACGACCTCTGTCATTTTTCAGATCCCTACATATCTAGCTACTTCAAACCCTAGGATTTCTCTTGAGCTTCTTGTTTTTCTTTTCTTGATGTTGTTTTTAACCTATAAAACCCTAAAACATTAAAAATTCTAACGTCCGTGTGTTTTCGGACCTATTGCACAGATGGCAGGCATCAACCGCAAATGAGACGACACAATTTTCTGAAAACTTCTCCCAAGAGCGCCAGAAGCGCAGCTCGCACTTTTTGGGCCAAAACCTGCGACCTAAACCTCTAGGATGTAGAAAACAGGCCAAAACCTGTGACCTCTGCAGAAAACAAGTCAGAAACTGCAACCTAAACTTTTTGCTGGATTTTTTCTCAGATTTTCTGGGTTTGTTTGGGCCTCTGTTCAGGGTTTTCTGACCTCCATATCCACCCATTTTGGACCTGTACTTGTTCTATTCTACTCATAAAAGTGCAAACCTAGCCCCCTAGGGCTTTAATACCCTCCACCTTTCGTATAAGTGTTTTAGTTGCTGCAAGTCATTTAACATTTCAATGTGTTTAGCCATTTTTCAGAGCTGATATCTTACCTTAAGATCCACTTCAAACTGGTTATTTATCCATCTAAAACACCTCCTTTTAGTTTTGTTTGGGTCTTCCTCCAGGGTCCCTCCTGCTTCCCTCCAGGTTGTAGCCTTTTGCCACCTCATTTACAACAATTTTTCCTCTGATTTTTTTTTTCTGTTTTTTTACACCTATTTCCAGCAGATCTGACCTGTAGATCATTGTCCCTCTCGACTTTAGATTTTTTGGCTATTTATGTTTGTTTTGACTAGATTTTTTCCCACCTACAGACTAGTTTTTCAGAGGCCCACCTCCTTGGGTTTAGATTAATGCATAATTAGCTGTTTATTTTCTGTTATTTCAGTTTCATATACTATTATCTGTAAGTTTATTTATATTTATACATCACACCTTTTCCTTTTCTCTAAAAATGACTAGGTTTAAAAATTAAAATTTACACACTTAACACACACACACTGTAAGTGAAGAAGAGCCTGGTTAACACCGGTAGGAAAAGACTATAACATTGTAATCAATTGATCTTGCACCTCTCTATCCTTGTTTTGACATTGTAATCATTTGATCCTGCACCTCCTTGCCCTTGTTGGTCTCTCTTCTCTTTGTGTCGTGTTTGTTCTTTCATCATTGCGCCCCCAAGGTGTTTATCCTAGAGCCTTCTTGGCCTTCATCCTGAATTTCTGGTTGGAAGACTTACTCCTCTGCATAGGATTCGAGTTAGTCCTCCACTGAGTCCCCACTCTGACTCCTCTTCTAGTTCATTGGGTTCCCCTTCTAGTTTCACCCCTGGTTCTCCCCTTGTCACCTTCACCATGTCTGGTTCAAGACCTAACGCCGGTGGTAGCTCCGGCCCTAATGTTGGGAATACTACTAGTGGAACTGCAACAGGAACTACCCTGGTTGCTCCCTTGCTCCCATATATGGAAGGTCTCAGTCTTCCCGATTTTAATCAGTTGATCAATGACCCTATATTCCATGATGCTGGTTGGCCTGCTATGGAAACCAATCTCCCTTGCGACATCCCCAAGTTTGAAGGTCTTGTTGGAGAAGATCCTAAAAATCATGTTCAATCATTCAACATGTGGTGTTCATCTAACTCCATTATCGATGACTCTATCCGTCTTTGGTTTTTCCAACGTATGCTTACTAGCAAAGCTTCTAAGTGCTATGTTGATGAGGCCTCATCCTCTCATACCACCTTATTTCCACCTTCCCCTTCATTAGGACACTGGTACTGAACTTTTGACTTCTTTCCATCAATCGTCTGTGACCCACCTATCTGATCATGTCCAAGAATGGCGAAGAAGAAAGGGCCTATGTCGAGCCCCTACCTTCGAAGACCATGTCTATATGGACTAGTTCCTTAGATCCCTTTTCCCTACTATAGGCAAAGATGTCGCATCACATTTCCCTCAAACCAAAGAAGCCTCTCTCTAGATTGCTTTAAAATATGACTTGATCTACGCTCAGTCTAGTTATGTTTATATCGTCCTACCTAATATCCCTAGAACCGATGGTACCAATGCACTAGGGGCATCCCATGCCGCCGACGGTATCTTTGGAACTCTTTCTCATCCATACGCTCAGCCTCCCATGGGCTATGGTTTCCCTCAGGGAGGGGCCAACACCTCCAACACTTTTCCCCCTCCCGGTAGCATGTATCCAAGATACGAAATGCCTCCTCCATTTGCCCAACCTGTTTACCCCAATGTTGACCAACCTCCTCATTATCCGTATCCTGAGCTTGGTTCTCCATCTCCTGAAGCATTAGCACCCCCACCTCCCTTGCCTTCTAAACCCCCGCAACAATAGCCACCGCCCCCTCAGGGGTAGTTGTATGCACAGTAGGGCACGACTAATCCTCCTACTTCCAAAAAGAAGAGGAAAGGCACCCAAAATCAATCTGCCCCCGGTAATACTGAACCTAATCCCCAAGGTAATGCACCTAACACTCCCAACTACCAACAGGCACCTAGCCCAAGCAGGACAGGCCTGTTCGCATGAACAAGCCTTGTTCTTGTTGCGGTTTTTAGAGTCATTACACCCACGATTGTCCTCTTTTACCACAGATGCGACAAATGTGGGAGACTCAAGTAGCATCGCAAGGATAGCAAGCCTCCCCTTCCATCCCTCCAAATTTTTTGCCTAGTCAATTAGTTTTGTTTACTAATCCTTTCCCTTAGCAATTATTCGTGGCTACCCAACCACCTGAAGGTCAGGTGGCCACTCAACCTCCTCCATTTGGTACCTCCGATTACCAGATTCTCATGATGAACTCTGACCAACCCATTACCATTGACCTCAACCTTCAGACCTGGTCCCATCAGTACAACAAGCCTCCCGCTATGTCTTCCCCTGAGCCCCCTTCTTCAAGTTCTACAGAGACTCTTTCAACAATCAATGGTCCTTTGTAGATCCCTCAGCTTAAGGCAAAGGTTCATATGAAGATCCTTAAATGACCATTACGCCGAAACACTGCTTTTGGAAGAGCTACCCATTTGTATAGTATAGTAGATGATTTGGCACAATCTCCTATTTCCATCTCAACATTGGAACTCCTACAGTCGTGCCCTTCACAACGAAAAGCTTTACTAACTGCCATGGGACCTATAGATCCTTCAGATGATCGTTTGATCGTCTTTTATGTTGATCAGTCAAAATATCCTCCTTTTTCTGCTTCCGTCACCTTCCAAATCCCTGTCAAGATTCAGAATGCCAAAGTCTCCTGTTGTATCATTGATGAGGGGGCATCCACCTGTGTGATGTCCAATTTGGTTTGGAAGCAACTTGGATCACCTGAGTTGGACCCTTCCACTATCACCCTTCGAGCGTGGGAAGGCCACTCTTCCAAGCCCATTGGCATGTTCTGCAATTGTCCTATTACTCTTATGGGCAAGACTGTTTACATTGATGTAGAAGTCATTGATGCCCCCTTAGATTACAACATTATATTGGGTCATAGCTATAGCTATGCGATGTTTTTTGCACCATCTGCAGTTAACCGCAAGATGTCCTTTCACCATAATGGAAAGATAGTCACCATTGACCAGTTGACATATTATGAGCCGAAGTCTCAAACCTCCCCTGAGTCCATCATCTCTTCGATGGCCAATAAGAAAACCATCGAACCTTTAACTAGTGTCTCACCTGGAATCTACAAAGACTCATATTTACTTGGTTCATTCCATAGTTTTCCTCCTCCTCTCTCTGATCCGAACTCATCGAATGTTTTCATGATGCAATCGTCTTGGGCTTCCCTCAAGCGGCCTTCTTTGGCTAGTCAGCAGCCCCGCCCTCTGCAACCTGCTCCTAGCACTTCGATCTAGCCTTCAGGACCCTCTCCTTAAGACCCCTCATCTGCAACTCATGTCCATGAGCCTCTCTACCCTCCCAGTATAGTTCCTCCCAGCCTTAACCATCTTGGAGCTATCCCGCCTAGCCATTACCCCTTCGGTCAGATACCGTTCCTAGCTCCCCTTCCTAGAGTTTGTTTGGTACCTTTTATGGGTACCTTATCCCTTCCTAACTTGTCTCTATGGATCCCATTCTGTTACATTGATCCCCTAGCCATGATCCCGCCTGGTCAGCCCAAACCTTATATTGCTTTGACCCTGGTTCAATCGGTCCCATGATCCCTCCCTCTACTACACTAACTCATCCACCTCAACAGGAATCTCCTCTGGTTGTGAAAACTTCGTGTAATGGGGGAAAACCTTGCAAGAAGGCAACTAAAGATAAGGCCTCCCTGACACAGCCTTATTCTCCTTAGCCTCCAAAGCATACACCTTTGTGTTCTTTGTGTGATTTTGTCAGTCATGCCACCCATAATTGTCCTGAATTGCCTTGTCTCAAGCCCATGGCCAAAGAAGCATTTATTGAGTCTGATATCCCAGAATTCCATGTTACTTCACCTGATTCAGCTAAGAAACTCAAGAATTTTTGCACAAATCACCCCTATGCTTTGTGTGATTTTCATGGCCACTATACTTCCCTCTGTCCCCACCTCGAAGAGTACCACTCCTCTTTGGACGTGGTTTGCCAATTCGAGTCCAAGCGCAACGAGTCCACTGCTCCCTTATTTACGCATTTTTCTGAAGTAGAACCAGAGGACACATCCACTCCCATAGAAATTCCCCCTCTAGATGTCGAAATAACAGAGTCTTCGGCCACTGTCTACTACCTATCATCATTCATGAAATCCACAGTGGAGGCTCCCTCTGAGACTTCCCCTTTTGTATCGCTTGAACTCCCTTCAACGATCACCTTGGGCTCAACATCGGTGGATCCTTCATCTACTTGTTCTTTCTTCATGCTCCGTGATGACATGCATGTGAACCTCACTTCTCATGATGATAAGTCAGGTAGCATTACCATGTCATGTGGTCCCTCTTCCTCCAGTCACCCCATATTCTATTGTGATGATGATGTCATGGAAGCCTTGCCCACCCCTGACTTCATATTTCCCATCCATATGTGGAATGGCACCATCCATGTCTATGGTGACTTTCGCGGCCTGAGCGGAAGCTTACCACAAGGTAGCTCTCACACACCACCTTCCCCACAGTGTGTGGGTGGTAAACATCTTACCTGGATCACTCCCTCTCGTAGTGTTTGTTCGATTTCTACTTTTCGCTCAGGTTTCCAACATTGTTCATCATCCTCCCATTTTTTTTCATGTGGCACCTTTCAGATGGACCTCCCGTCCACACCTTGTATCGATTATGTCGATGGTGCAAGTCGCCACTCCTGGAATCTAGCCTCGACAGGTTGGGCCATTTTCAGCCCATTTCATTCTCTTTTTCTCTTGAATGGTGTATGCATTGGTACTGGCACCAATAATTAGGCCGAATATGATGCAGTGCGAGGTTTATTAGTTGCTGCCCTTTCCCATCACATCCTCCACCTTCATGTTCGTTTATATTCCCTACTTATTGTTATGCAATTGAATGGTGTATATTGTTTACATAATCCTATCCTTTTTAGGAGATATTTATGAGTGAAACTTTTGATGCGTGAATTTGAAATCATGACATTCAATCATGTACCCAGAGCACAAAATCACTATGTAGATAGCATTGCAAACAAAATTCTAGATTGGCATTTAGCACATGCATTTAACATAAGACAATAATATAAAAACCACTAAAACAATGCATATCCATTATATGTGTCGTACAAAATGTTTTAGAGTCCATTAACTCTGATACATATGACATGCCCATAGCATGTTACAAAAACTCAAAACTGGGGGCACCACCTACCCCTACACACTAATCACTATCTAGAGGATCCCAAGCCAATGGCTCTTCTCCTGTAGCTAATAGATCATGCATCCCCTGTTCGGCCATCGCCATGCACTACATGACCCCTCACCACTCTAAGGGTAGACCAATACATGGCTTTGTGTACTGGTAATCCAAGTCTTGCCAACCGCACTCTGAAACACCAGTCAGAAGCCTCTCACATCTACGACGAATGTCCTCTAGGAGAGTTGCTACATCCTCATTTTGTGGCACTCTAAGTCCGCTAGGTCCTGCAGCTCCCGATACTGGAGGTCATCCCATATACCCAGCTCATTTTACCAGTGTTGTATCTGCATACCAGAAATGAAAGAACCAGTACCATATGAAATATTCTGAAACTTTACAATGCACACAAAATATTAGCAACTTGTCACTTACCATTGGGCTCGGATACTTGACTAGGCAGCAGTGGCAAGTTTGGGTCCCTCCAATAACTCATCCCACTATAGGGATAGTCGTCTATGTACAAAGGCATCTGATCCCAATGAGAAAATAACTCAGGTTGGAACACCTGTCCGACCATCCCACCTCCTCCTCTGAACAGTAGATGTCCCCACCAGTGCATCCTAGACTCCATCGGGCCCCCATCCTGGATCTGTATGAGAAGTCAAAGTGTCAGGATCTTCTCGAAGAAGAGCAAGCACAACATTGTACCATGTGCATAGTCATGGTTCACTTGCCTCTTGCATAGCAACAAATTTCGTTCCAATGACGAAAACATCATCTGGGCCCACCCATAGTAGGTCCCACTCAACACACTCTCCACAAGCATAATCTACCCTCCAGTGATGTGGTGGAGTGTCTGGTTGCACAAGATCTGTAGCACCATTGTGGCCACAACACGGGTCTCTAACCTCTCTAGATCCCCGATGGGTACCTATGTCCCCATGACATGGAAACCTGGTTGAAAATGGCGCTCTACAAACTCCATGATGTTCTACCCCCACGGTAACACTGGCTAAGTATTCCCTACCATCCCAAGTGGTGGGAGACTAGTTAGAAAAAATATATCCTGGATTGTCAACTCGATCTGGTGCCCCTGCAATATAAAGACCTCATGGTCTGGATCCCAATAATTGACAATCCGGGCCAACAAGGGCTCTCCAGCTGTCATCATAGGGTTCTCCAAAAACTTGAAAGCCCCAAACTTGGCCAATGCACTGTGGACACCATGATCCTCTCGGATCTCCGACCGTAATGTGCCCAGGTCTCTCTCTCTCCAATTGATCTGTAATTCTTCCATATCTACACAAAAATAGCATATTGGTCAATGTACAAAAAATAAATACTGAATTCAAACATAAAAACCCAGCTCTCAGCCAAAAAAAAACATAGAAAAACCCCTTTTTACCAAGTCACACTTTTCAAGAAAAATCCCGGTACAAGTTGCACTTTTATGCACAAAACATGCTACCCAGGTCGCAGATATTTCCCCAAAAAGTACGACCTGGCCGTGAATAAGAGCAGGGGTCTCTTCCTAAGCTCTAGGCACCTAAACTAAACTTTCAATCCACTTAAATGAAAGAGTAGGGTTAGGCCTCTTACCTGTAACTGATGGATCTCGATTCCAACGGTCGGTTTCTCTGCTACGATCACTGCAAGATTTACGGCCTTCTCTCCTCTCTACATTCACCACAACTTCACATGAAAATGAGTGAATTTGGAGGGAAAATTTCTTGTTAAAAGAGAAACCCCTGATTTTTCTTTCGCCTACTATGGCCAAACCATAGTTGAGTTTGACAAACCGTCTGTACCGTTGGAAAGCTCTCCCTGAGCCCTCAAATGGGAATCTGTTATATTTCCATGATTTGATACTTGAACACGACACATTTTGTCAAAGAAGCATCACTTCACCACTCCTCAAAATCGAATTTCTTCACTTACAACACTTGTACTTGGGGCACAAATTTGCCTCCATACTTGTCCATGCTCGTTTCGATTTTCGTCGTGAGTAACCATATTGTACTCATGTCTTTATGGTCCACACCAAACCTTTTCTCTATAGTAGAATCATCGAGTCACCCTTTTTTAGAGCATCTGGGTTGATTCATCATCGCATCCACGGAGTCTATCCTAAGCCCCTTTGTATCCAAATATAGTCCTTCATCCTTCATTGCTTGGTTCTTCTCTCATGTCACACATTATGACATTCAATCCTACTCTCCCCCATCCCCTTTGATATTGTTTTAGTCGCTGGCAGGTCATCCATGCCATTTATCTTATAACAAGGGAATTAGTTCGTCTGCTACTCAGTACCCCTCATTTCCTCATCATCCTTGGTGTCAGTCTGTCAGTTGCTCTACTATTTTCTCTCGTTTTTTAGTTGAGGATTCCTTATTGCCTCACCTATGCCGAACCTCCTTCTATCAACATCAGATCATTCATTCCAGAAGACAGGTCTAGAGGGCGATGTACCTTTGTTCCAACTTCCACTCTTGTTCAATGCCTCGGATTAGGAAAAAGGACTACTTATTTCCCTTTCATTTGATTGAATCTCAGCTCCAACTCCTTACAGCATGATCGATATCCATATACGTGATGGTTCAGTGATGCAGCATATTGTATCGGTGATTCCCGGGTATGTGTGAGATTTTTTAGACCTCATGAGGGGGTGGTCCTTCAGGTAGCCCCCCACATGCCCGGATGACCTCTTCATTGCATCCTTTGATGCAGCTCCATATATTTGATGATGTCAGCCTCAGCCACTTGCATCACCTTTTAGTTTGCATGTATCAGTTAGATTTTCAGATCCCTTTCCTATTTAGAGAGGAAATTTGGTTGTACTTATATCTCATGTACTTAGATATTATTGTATAAGTCCTGGCTGTTATCCCAGGCATAATATGTATGTGGGATTCATTATCATTTTTTTATTTGGATCATGTTTGTGCCAACACGTACTATATAGTTCATTCCCTTGTTTACCGAACGCATTATTCTTTGTAATTTTTCTCGATGGGCATAGGTATGCCTCCCCCACTGCCTATAGCACAGGTGCTCACTCATAAAAGTGACTTGTCGCACCTGTAAGTCTCACCTCCTTAGGGTCTACTCCTCTAGCGCTTTGGTCTACCTTATATTTCTCTCTCTCCGACTTCCTCTTTGGTGTCTATTGATTGAGTTCTTACAATGTACTTCGGTCATATGGTTAGCTCCTAACACTCGCACGCTGGGGACCAATCTATTACACCATTTTTTGGTCATCTAACCTGTTACTATTAGATGGACCAAAGTACACCATGTAAGACCAATTTTACCCTAAGTAAAATTGATTTCAATATGAAAAATAACTTAGTAAAGCACATTTATTAAGTTTTTATGGTTTAAAGAGGAAACCCCATGGGGAGATATTAAATAAATCCACATTCGTTTGATTTTCCTCAAGGAATAATTAGTAAAACAATATTTTAATTAAAATTCCTTGTCATATTTAATCCAAAACATGAAAATTAATTAGATAAATCATTATTTATTTAATTATTACTCAACCACATCCTTAAAATAATAAATAAATCATTTATTTATTTATTATTTACAAATAAAGGGATTTGACCAAAGTCAAATTCTTTTTCGCTCCAACTAATATAATAAAATATTCCATAAAATTTGGATCTTGATTTGGTTAATAATATTTTAATTATGCACCAATATCTAGACTAACTCAATATTTTGTTATAAATAGAAGGGTTTTTTCATTCATTCACTACCTTTTGTTGCTTACAAATCACTCTGGATCTATACTTTTGGTCTGACTTTAATCCTCCATCATTTTCATGTTTTGCTACCATTTTTCTTGTGAGATCCCTTTGAGTTCCATTTTTTGTCTAGGTTTTCTACACCATCAAGACAAAGGTATTTTAGATCTGAGATGCTAAGGAATTACATAAACCCATCCCATTGAGGGGGACTAGTAACATCTTTCTATGCTCCCTTCCCAGGTTTCAAAAAATACAAAAATTCTTTAAAAAAACCTTGTCTTTTCTATTGGATGCATAGAGCAACTCTCACTTTTATTTACTGCTTAATGTCTTTTAATATATAGATCTATATTTTCCAGCATTTATCTTGGTCAACTAATTTTAGATCTAAAGATATTGGAAACCATATTTTTTGTTCGGGTTGTTTGTTATGCACGGCTAAAGTGAGCCTTTTTCATACGCTTGCAATTAAGATTCATACTAGCAGTGTATGGGGTCATTAATCAACTGGATAAAATCGAGAAGGCTAAGGCCTACCATATAAGGGAGAAAGGGAGTAGCTAGTATATTTCATGTTGCGGCACCACTAGTAGCATTCCCACCATTAGGTCTAGGGCTGCGACCAGCAGTAGATCCTAAACCGGACATGATGAAGGGGAAAGGTGGAGGAGAATCGGGGATAAAACCAAAAGGGGAACTCGATGAACCAGAGGAAGAGTAATAATGGGGAATCGATGGAGGATGAACATGAGCCCTACATGTTGGAGTAAGTGTTCCTGAAAAAAACTGAGGATGAAGGCCTTGGAGTCTCTGGGACGAACGCCTTGGGGGCGAGATGATGGGAAAGAGAAATAGACCAAAAAATGAAGAGATGTATGCAAGATTAGGGAGGTGTAATATCAATTGAGTACAATGTCGAAACAAGGGCTAGGAGGTGTAGGGTCAATTGATTACAATGTTCTTGTCTTGGCCTGGCAGTGTAAACTAGGTTGTCTTCACTTATGGTGTGCGTGTATGTGATCAGTGTGTTAATTTTAATTAAGCCCAGAATTGTGTAGAGAAAAAAGAAAAAGATGTTGTATAAATATAAATAAATGTGAAAATGATGGTAAAGGAAACTGAATATGATAGAAAATAAATCACTAAAGATGCATCAATTTAAACCCAAGGAGGAGGGCTTCCCAACAACTAGTCTATGGGTGGGAGAAATCTAGTCAAAACACACAAATGGCCAATGGATCTAAATATGGGAGGGAAAAGGATATAAAGGTCAGATATTCTGGAAATAGGTGCAGAAAATAGCAAAAAAAACCAGAGGGAAAAATGCTACAAAAATGGTGGCGAAAGGCTACAACCTGAAGGGAAACAGACGGGACCCTAAAGGAGGACTAAAAAAGCTGAAAAGAGGTTTTTTGGATGGATGAATAACCAATCTATAATGGATCTAAAAGTACAGGTTCAGATTGGAATGATTTTGTCGGAATATATTCAATCTTCATTCTAATTTCATTATATCCTAAATGAAGATCCAACTTGGTAAAATAAATTGCTCCATCTTATTCATCCAATAATTCATCAATCACAGGAATGGGAAATTTGTATTTAATACTAAGCTTATTGATCTCCCTATAATCCGAACACATGCGCCATGATCCATCCTGATTATGCAACAATACTACTGGAGCAAAGAAAGAACATTGACTAGGTTGAATTAAACCAGCCTCTAACATTTCTACAATCATACAGTCAATTTCACTCTTTTGGACATAAGGGTATCTGTAAGGCCTGATGTTTGGAGGAATAATTCTTGGAATCAAATGAATAGCATGATCATGATCACGAATAGGTGGGAGTCCTTCGGGAGTTTCAAACACTTTGGAATGATTGTGCAAGAGTTTTTGGAGATCTGGAGAAATACATGATTTTGATGTTGGAACTTAGTGAGCATAGTTGCATAATTACACTTCATTGTTATTTATTCAGAAGCTTTGTCATGACATTAGAGCTTATTATCTTTCTCGGCTTCCCTGCGATACCCTGTAATTCGACTTCTTTTCCTTCCAAAAAAAATTTCAAGAAAAGTTCTTAAAAATTAAAAGCTATTGTCCCCAAATATTGTAATCAGTGTACTCCTAGTAAAACATGATCACCTCCCATTGGAATGGAAAGCATTGGAATATTCAATACATATTCCCCAATGGATAGCTTCATATTATGGATTTTTTTAGAGAAATTTATAGTTCCTCCATTTTTTACCATCACTTGACATTCTGGAGTTGGGTATAGGAAGCATTTCAATTCCTTGGCTACCTTACAATGAATAAAATTATGGGTAGTACCTGAATCAATCATCACTATTACCTTCTTCTTCTTGATATTTACTTCTATCTTGAGACTTTGAGGAGTGGTAATTCCTGACAATGCATTACACGATATGGTCAGACTCATTTCTTCTTTCTCTAGGGTTTTTTCCTAGTGTATATCCTCTTCTTTTGAATTTTCTTGTTCGTTTTCTTCCTCCTCTTCACAATCTATGTAAAATAATTTCTTCTCATCACACTTATGACCTTTAGTGTATTTTCTATCACAACTGTAGCAAATCCATTTTGCTCTTTTTTCTTCCAATTGTTGGGGTGTCAACCTTGTAGGTTGTGGAAGTCTAGGAGTAGCAACACTTCCATCTTTATAGATGTGAGTGGTCAGCTTCCCTGTCACCATAATTTTACATTCAAATTTTCTTGCCAACGTGAATTCCTTCTCCAATGAATCAGGTTCCCAAAGTTGAACTTCATGTTGGATGTTATCCTTTAAAGTCCCTATGAAGACATCACTCGTGTTTCTCTGGAATATCAGCTACCCTTATATTAAATTTTTGGAAGTCCTCAATGTGCTCCACCACTGAGCCCTTTTGTTTTATATTTATCAATTGGCTAAAGAAGGTGTTGCTCTTTGTATACTCATAATGTGCTATCATTTCCCACGTAAAAATTTACCAACTGACAATTTTTTTACGGGAGCAAAGCCATCGATACCATACAAATGTATTTTGTTCTAAATATAAATTTGGAATGTGTACCTCTTGTTTTGTTTCACATTATTGAGATCAGAATATTGCTCCATCTGTAGTATCCATGTTACAGGATCCTTTCCATCAAACTTCCTCATATCAATCTTTCGAATATGGTGGGTCTTCAATCCAACATTAGATTTTATGAAATCATGATTAAAATTTATTTTTTTCTCATAATGAGATTCCTCTAATATCTTTCCACCATTATAAATCATTTCTTGTATCCACCTTGTCAAACCTTCCATGCCTGGTTTTAGCTCATTCTTCATGTCTTCCATGTTGTCTTTCATTTTTTCATCGATATTAACTTCCATTTCATCGATATTAGCTTCCATGATAGCTTCCATGACATCCATCTTAGCGTCTATGACATTCTGCAAACCATCTATCTTAGCTTCCACAGCTTTCTTCAAACCACCCATCCTAGCTTCCACGCCTTTCTTCAGAAATTCCATTTCATTCTTTTTTGCTCTTTGTGAGAGCAAAATTTGGTGCACTTTCTCTTGTAATTTTCACATCTTATTTTGCACTTCTTCCTCTTCATGAGTCATAGTAGAGCCTTATGAAGGCTTAATGGGTGTTGAATTATTTTTAGGTGGAATTTTAGAATCAAATACGAATATCTGTGTTTCAATATTCCCTTGGAATCACTTCAAACTGATTTCTCAAACAAGAATTATGCAATTTGAAAAAAAATACACCCCATTTTCTTGCTTTTGAGGAGCTCGATATTGAAACTAATGTATTCTATAATTTTGGATCTGCAATATCTGCAATTTAGTCCTATAGTATCCCCCCTAAATCGTTTTTCGAATGCCACAGGTCTGACCTGATTTGGGTTCTTCAAGAAAAATTTATACCCAATCTCCCATAATGACCTAATTATGGACTACTTTAGTAGAGGGAACTTGTACGGCATGACATGTGTCACTATTTCCTCCTTCAGCGCTGAAATTGAAACACAGGAAAATATAGTTGTTGTAATTTTGGCCACATTTTATAGAATTCAAATCTGATGCTCAAAGAAAGGGTTATGGTGATTTTACCAATGTCACCTCTTTTATATGAAATTCGAGAGCCTATAAAAACTGTAACTTCCATAGATCATATCTTCCAAAAATCTTGCAAACCAAGATCTAAAATTTTCACACAAAGTTCCTTAGGATTTCGGCTTTGAGCGGTAAAAATTTCATCTTCTGAACCTTTGTAGAAAAAAATTTATAGCGTAAATGCCAGGATCACCTATTTTGAGAAGCAAAACCCTAGAATCCAAATCTATGATACCAAATTTTATGAAACCAACTCCAAAAATAGAAGAAAAGAGAGATCAACGCCTTAAAAATAAGCCACTTCAACGGGGAAACCTAATTTACATTACATAAATGAACAATTCTTGGATAATACAAATGAATAAACCTCCTTCCATATATAGGAGTCCATAGGGTCATAATATAATCCTAGCCGACGTAACAATAATAATGTAAGGGCACAATAATAACAATATTGAGGCTACATGGGTACAACAATAACGATAAGGGGGCCACGCTAACAACAATAAGGGAGTACACTAGTAATATAGGGACCTAACAACCTATGTATGAGATTACATCTTATCTATCACACAATGTATTACTCGTATTAGTACAATATCACTCTTCAGGGCATATGTGTTATATCATCCTTATTATGGAAGCATCTATATGAACATAACTTAACAACACAGAGTAAGTAGTTATGAGTGGTCTTCTTATTGCATGTATTACTCTTATAACTAACCTGGATATGTTAGTGATTCCCATTGAAAGTTTGTTATGGTATACTATACATGAAATACTGGTATGGTGACTATCATTTCTTTGATTACACATATCGAGCTTAGTAATTCATATGGAAACAGTAAACACTATGATCTCCATGGAATACACTTATACAATGTAATGAAAAAGTTTGATTATGGTAATGATTATAGCTCAAATATTACTACGAGTTTCACTTCACTCTATCTATACAGTGTATTTAATGGAAAATATGGTGTATTATGTTTATATGTGCTTATTTTACCTAATCAACAAGATAAGCTAGACCAATCTAAAACAGTGAATACAAAATAGTACTATAGGTATTCTAATAGTTCTTAACGTGTATGAATCAATACTACTATTATATATGGTTGTCTATCATATTCATAACAACCATGGTATTCATAGTAATCATAACATTGGTGTATTGCTATAAACTAAGCTTTTATTATAACGTAAGTATTGCTCATATCACTTATCATGTTCTTATGGTTCTACATTACCTCCTTCTATTCATAACCAGTGCTTACATATTAATCATAATTATCGCTAGATTAAGAAAAATAAATATGACAAAAAATAAATAGCTAAAGATGCATCAATTTAAACGTGAGGAGGAGGGCTTCCCAACAACTAGTCTATGGGTGAAAAATCTAGTGAAAACACACAAATGGCCAATGGATCTAAACATGGGATGGACAAGGATCTAAAGGTCAAATCTTCTGGAAATAGGTGCAAAAAACAACAAAAAAAACCAGAGGGAAAAATGCTGCAAAAAGGGTGGGAAAAGGTTACAACCTAAAGGGAAACAGAGGAGATCCTAAAGGAGGACCAGACAAAACTGAAAAGAGGTGTTTTGAATGGATGAAAAGCCAATTTGGAATGGACCTGAAAGTACAAGTTAAAATCTGAAAAATGGTCAAACACACTGAAATGTCAGAAGAACTGCTTAAGCTAAACTCCTTCTAAAAAGGTGGAAGCATACTGAAGCCCTAGGGGGCTTGGTTCCTACTTCGATGAGTAAAAATAAATAGGTCGAAGATGGGTGGAAAGGGAGGTCAGAAAAACCTTCACAGTAGCTCAGAAAAACCCAGAAAAATCACACAAAAATTCATGCCAAAAGTACAGGTCATATTTTCTGACATGTTTTCTGCTGAGGTCGCAGGTTTCAGGTTGTTTTCTACTTCCTGAAGGTTGAGATCACAAGTGTTGGCCTAAAAAGTGTGACCTACACTTTCGGTTGTTTTGGGAGCATATTTAAGAAAAAAAATTTGTCTCTACTGTGAGTGATACGTGTTACCTCCGTAATAGGCCCAGAAACACACGAAAGTAAGATTTTTTACTTTTTTAGTGTTTTAAAGGTTAAAAACAACATCAAGAAATGAAAAATAGGAAGTTGAATAACCTAGGGGTTGAAGTAGTCGGTCATGCAGGGATATGAAAAATGACAGTGAACATAATTATAAACCCTTGTGGATTTTCCAGTTGTTAGTGTGAATTCTAATCGCAATCATACAGAAAAAACTTACTTTAGATTTGCATAAAATAAAACCCTAACATCAAAGGTGGCTTCCAATTTCCTTAGATCTGTAGTTAGTGATCAAAATAAATGCTACATAAATCCAAATCTATGCAGTTAAAGAGATTAAACAAAAAATAATAAGCAAGAGTTCCTCCATGCATCCAATGAATAAGACAAGAATTTTAAAAGAATTTTTTATATTATGACACCTTGGAAGGGAACATAGAAAGATGTTACGAGTCCCCCTCAATGGGATGGGCTCCTGTATGCCCTCAATGCTTCAGATCTAATATCTCTCTCTCTTGATGGTGAAAAAAAAAAAGACAAAAATGAAACTCAAAGGGAGCTCACAAGCAAAAAGTAGGAAAATATGACAATCATGGAGGATCAAACTCAGACCAAAAGTATAGATCAAAAGTGATATTTAGGCAACAAAAGGTAGTGAATGAATTGAAAAAAACCTTCTATTTATAAAGAAATATTGAGTTAGTCTACATATTGCTGCACAATTAAAATAGTATTAACCAAATCTAGATCCAACTTTTATGGAATATTTTATTATTTTTGTAGTAAGGAAAAAGAAATTGAAATTGGTCAAATCCCTTTATTTGTAAATAATAAATAAATAAATGATTTATTTATTGTTTTAAGAACGTGGTTGAGTAATAATTAAATAAATAATGATTTGTTCCATTATTTATAAATGATTTAGTCAAATTTAGCAAGGAATATTATTTAAATAATGTTTTAAATGATTATTCTTGGAAAATAATAAGATAAATAATGATTTATCTAATTAATTTTCCTATTTTGGGTTAAATATGACCAAAAATATTAAATAAACGGTGGTTTAATTAATTATCCCTTGAGGAAAATCAAACAAATAAGGATTTATTCAATTATTCCTTATGGGGTTTCCTGTTTAGACTAGAAACAACTTAATAATTTATGGATTATTAAGTTATTTTTCATAGTGAACGAAATTTTACTATGGTAAAATTGGTCGTACATGGTGTACTTTGGTCAATCTAATAGTAACGAGTTATATGAACAAAAACATGTTTAACACTTTACATTCCTTAATAGCTTTAATTTTGTTAGGGTCTACCTTAACACCCTCCTAAGATACAATATGACTCAGATATTCCACCTCTTGACTTCCAAAGAAACATTTGGAGTTTTTGGCATATAATTGTTTCTCCTCTAATAGTTTGAGTAGCCTTTCAAAATGTTGAACATGATACTTCCAAGACCTGTTGTAGATTAGTGTATCTTCAAAAAATACTAACACAAATTTTCTAAGGAAGGGTTTCAAAATGGAATTCATCAACCCTTGAAATGTAGAAGGTGCATTGGTAAGGCCAAAAGGCATGAACAAAAATTCATAATGACCCTCATGAGTTCGGAATGATTTTTTCAGAATATCTTCAGTCTTCATTCTAATTTGATTATATCCTGAATGAAGATCCTACTTGGTAAAATTAATTTCTCCATATAATTCATCCTATAATTCATCAATCATAGGAATGGGAAACTTGTATTTAATACTGAGCTTATTGAGCTCCTATAATCCGAACACATGCACCATGATCTATCTTTCTTATGCACCAATATTACTAGAGCAGAGAAAGAACCTTGACTAGGTTGAATTATACCAATCTCTAGTATTTCTGCAATCATACGTTCAATTTCGCTCTTTTGGACATAAGGGTATATGCACGGCCTGATATTTAGAGGAAGACTTCCTGGAATCAAATAAATAGCATGATCATGATCACGAATATGTGGGAGTCCTTTAGGAGTTTCAAGCACTTTGGAATGATTATCCAAGACTTTTTGGAGATATGGAGAAATATATGATTTTTATGTTGGAACTTAGTGAGCATAATTGTGTAATTACACCTCATTGTTCTTTCTTTAGAAGCTATGTCATGACATTAGATATTATTATCTTTCTCAACTTCTCTGCAATACCCCGTAATTCGACTTCTTTTCCTTCCGAAATAAATTTCAAGAAAATTTCTTGAAAATTAAAAGCTACCATCCCCAAAGATTGTAACCACTATACTCCTAGTAAAAAATGAACACCTCCCATTGGAATGGAAAGAGTTAGACTATTCAATACATATTCCCCCATGGCTAGCTTTATATTATGGAATTTTCTAGAGAAATTTATAGTTCCTACATTTTTTTCAATCACTTGATATTCTGGTGCTGGGCATATGAAGCAATTCAATTCCTTGGCTACCTTACAATGAATAAAATTATTTGTAGTACCTGAATCAATCAGAACTATTACCTTTTTCTTCTTGATATGTCCTTCCATCTTGAGATTTTGAGGAGTTGTAATTCCTGCCAATGCGTTACACGATACAGTCAGACTCATTTCTTATTTCTTTAGGGTCGGTTTCTAGGGTATATCCTCTTATTTTGAATTTTCTTCTTCATTTTCTTCGTCCTCTTCACAATCTATGTAAAATAATTTCTTCTCATCATAATTATGATCTTTAGTGTATCTGCTATCACAACTGTAGAAAATCCCTTTTTCTCTTTTTTCTTCCAATTGTTGTGGTGTCAACCTTGTGGGCTGTGGAAGTCTAGGAGTAGCGACACTTCAATATTTATAGATGTGAGTGGTCGGCTTCCCTGTCACCATAATTTTACATTTAATTTGTCTTGCCAATGTGAATGCCTTCTCCAATGAATCAGGTTCCCAAAGTTAAACCTCATGTTGGATGTTATCCTTTAAAGTCCTTATAAAGACATCAATCATGTGTTCCTATGAAATATCAGCTACCCTTATATTCAATTATTGGAAGTGTTGGAAATGTTGTCATTGATGGCAAAGGAGATGGCAAAGGAGGAAAACCTGAGGCAGCAACAAGGAAAAGAGAGCAGCATAGAAGCAAGATGTAGAGAGGGTCGAGCAGCAGAGGCAGGGTCATTTAAAGAAGAAAAGGCATCAAAAGGAGAATTAAGGAGTAGCATCAGTCAAGGAGCAGATGAAACAAAGAGAGAAGCAAAGTAGCAGAGAGGTAGAGGCAAAAAACAAGTAGCAGAGGCAACAAAGAAGCGAACAAAGGAGACAGGCGGAAGAGAATGTCAAAATGTAACGGTCAAACAGCAGAATAGAAGCAACGACAGAGAAAGAAAAAGAAGCACAACTAAGGCAAAGGCAGAGGCAGTGAATATATAGGCAGAGCCATTATCACAGAAAGGAAGAAGCAGAGGCAGAGCCGTTATTTCGAGAATCACTACCCCAGCTGGTAGATAGACTAAACATAAATTCCGGGAACCGTAACCCAGGCGGAAGGATACATAATATTCTGGGAATCTTAACCCAAGCAGCAAAGTATATATGTATAATTCCGAGAATCGTGACCCAAGCCAGAGGATATATATATATATATATATATATAGTTGAATCCTATATAATGAAGTTGGTATGTGGATATATATATAAGGTGGATAGCTGAAAACCTTATGTAAGTGCTTGCATATAAACCAAAGTTAATACGCAAGTGGGACCCCACATAACATTCCGAGAATCACAACCCAAGCTGGAGGATACATTAGAACTGAAGCGGAACCATATATATATGCAACGCGTTACATATATTACACTCTATATACAAAGGACCAAAGCATATATATATGTGTGTGTGTATATCTATATGTAGCATGAGATCTAAAGAACCAAAGGATCTATCAAAAGAAAAGTACCACATGGTGGGACCCTCATCAATCGCATCGGAAAAAAGGTTGGCAGTGGATCATATGAACATAAAGTTGCGATTGCGATTGAAGCCCAGACCCGTTGAGTTTATAAATAATGATTAATGTGTGTTTGAATTCTGGCCTAATCACATCGGAGAATCGGAATATAGGAATATTGGAACATGCAACTAAAAGTTGCGATTGCGATTAATCGCAATCGGAGTAATTGCATCGCATTGGATCAAAGTAATCACATCAGCACATTTAAATCAACAGTGGAAAATCGCATCGGAGTAAAATCAGGACATCGGAACAACTCAATGGAAGTCGCGATTGCGATTAATCGCAATCGGAAATATTTGCAAGGTGTTTCATTGCATCAGATCGGATTTATCGCATCGGAGCATAAGAAATATCGGAACATGCAACTAGAATTTGTGATTGCGATGAATCACGATCGGAATGATCACATTGCATCGGAGAAACAAACATTAGATTCAAATGATCACTGTGGGGCCCGATCCATTCAAATATTAGAGTTTTTTATTCGATTTATTGTGGATTGGATCGTAATATAAGACCAAAGGCTTATCTAAGGTTTTACAACATTTGATCACAATATATGAATATAAAGCGGCCAATAAATAATGCGATTTATTATAATGGATGGCAGAGATGATTCGACTGACTATATGGTGGGCCTTTTCTAATCGCATCGGCAGAAATCAAAAGACCAAATCACAGGGGTATTGTGAATGTTGCGATTGCGATTGAAATACACGAGTGGAGTATAGCTGGCATGTGGGGTCCATCCAAAGATAAGACTAAGAACATTTTTGCTCCAAGTAAATTAATCCAAAGCTAAAGAGGAAAGGAAAGCACCGAGGCACATATATATGATACATACATATTTCCAGTATGTGGACAGTAATGCATCGCATCGGAAGACAGAACAAGTTCAGCAAGTGGGCCCATAATGGAATTCTAAGTATTAAAACGTTTTATTATGTGTATAACGCCGAGAGCTGAATTGCACAGTTACACGTATGCAGTGGTTGCACCACGGCAGGGAACAGGAGAGCTAGCAGTGCAAAAAAAAAAAGACACAGTCAAAGAAAAGACAAATGCGCAGCGAGCCAAGAGGCTGAATAAGTGAGCTGGAGTTTTCATAGTGATTGAATGTAAATGATTTTGTTTTATATTGTTTGTGATGCAAATGAAAGTATCCAAAGGAAAAAGAAATATCCCACTGTAATGATAAATTGGTACCTACAGTTATATTTTCTGAATGAGTGGATAAAAGATTGAGGAGGTAGAAGGCAAAGAGACATGGCTGTCCATTTCGAATTTCCAGTAGAATACAAACATCCATGAAGCTAGTTTGTATTAAATGGGATAATATCCAAAGGGAAAATGTTACGAAAAAGGAGAATGAGAGAAGAAGAGAGTGTGCAGCAGAATTGAAAAGAGTTGAAGAAAATAAGAAAGCTGCAAGAGGTGAGAGAGAGAGTAAATATAGAGAATGCAGAGTATAGAAGATTGAGGCAGAGAAGATAAAGAAAAGAAGAGCAGAAAGAGATGCTACAGAACAGAGCTGATATCTGAGGTAAATCAGCAAACTTTCCGGTTGATAAACTGAGAAAGTTGGAGCTTCCTTATCAAGTTGAAGCTTGATAGCTATCAGTTGTAGCTGGCTGAGGTTGGAGCCTCCTGTAGGTTGGTGCCTGCAGAAAATTGAAGGGAGTTGGAGCTTCCTTGCAAGTTGTAGCTTACAGAATTGAGGTAGGAGCCTCCTGTAGGTTGGTGCCTACAGATAATTAGTGGTGAGAGGGAGTTGGAGCTTGCCTTTTCATCATAACAATAATAAAATGTGGTTTTCTCCCTTTATGGCTTTCCACTTATATCTGGTGTCTCTGTGCATGATGTCTATTTGTTGATGTGGTTTATCTAATCTGCTTAATACTTGTTGCTCACATATTAAGACTGTTGTTACATTAAAAAATATGTTTGATACATGATGCTCACTAATAAAGATTGCTCACATATTAAGTTGATCATGAAGTGAAGGTGTAAATAATTTTTAAGAGAAAAGATTCAAAAGTCCATGTATGTGTTAAACTGATTCACCCCCCCCCCTCTTAGTTTAACTAAGAATTCAACAATTGGTATCAGAGCAGGTTCCTTCGTACCAGTTTAACAACTGAAAGGAGATTCTACGTTCTCAGGATGGCTAGTAAAGAAGGATGCTCAACCAATAAACCCCATTTCTTTACAGGTGCAAATTATGCCTTCTAGAAAATCAGGATGAGGACATACATAATGTCTCTAGGAATAGAATTTTGGGGTGTTGTGGAATTAGGATATGCCCCAAAGGCAACTGACTGAGAGAAATAATCCAAAAAAGATTTTGTAGCTAACGCAAAACCCATGAATTCCATCTTGAATGGATTGTGTGAAGCAGAGTTTATCAAAGTAATGCACAAAGACACTGCCAAAGAGATGTGGGATACTTTGGAGAACATCCATGAGGGAGACAAGAAAGTAAATACTGCCAAACTTCAAGTCTATAGAGCCCAGTTTGGGAACTTAAAAATGAATGATGATGAAGACATTGACAGTTTCTTCCTAAAAGTTGTAGAAATTGTTAACAATATGAAAGCTCTTGGAGAAAACATGCCAGAAAGTATAATTGTGCAAAAGATTCTAAGATCTCTTCCATCTAGGTTTAATCCCAAGGTGTCTGTAATAGAAGAAATAGCTGATTGGGAGACCTTGACCATGAAACAGCTACTTCGAAATTTAACAGCATACGAGATGAGGCTCCCACAGAAGAAGCCAAGTACGAGGGAGGCAGCCTTTAAAATAGAAAAGAAGAAAGAAGAAGAGGAAGACATATGCTCTTGCTTGGATGAAGAAGAGGCAAAATTTGTCAGTAAATTTGATAGAGGCTCAGGTAAATACAAAGGTAACCTTCCTTTCAAGTGCTTTAACTATGGAAGAGTTGGACACTATGCTGCTAAGTGTCCTCACAAGAAAGTAAGGAATCAGGCTCAAGAGTCAGAGAAAAATACATCAAAGAACTGGTAGAAAGGAAAGAAGTTCAGCAGAAAATCCTTCTATGCTCAACAAGACAGCAGTACATCTGAAGATCTAGATGAACTCTCAAGTGAAGATGGAACCTCTGAATTTTTATTGATGGCTATAGAAGAACTCGAAGGTCTCCTGCTAGAAGATGAAGAAGAACAAGGTGAAGTCACCCTTGAGGGGGAGCTAAGAAGTGCTCTGGAAGAGATTGATAGACTCAAGCTGAAATTCAGAAAACAAAAGGACATTCTCCTCAAGTATGTACGAGAAGAACAAAATTCAGAAGTCCTGATACAGCTAAAGATAGAGCTTGAAGAAGCCAAGAAGATAGAGGACATGTTACTTAAGCAAATCAAGGAAAAAACTCAAGAACAAGAAAAGTTGGAAGAAGAAGTAGTATGTCTCAGGAAGAAATTAGAAATTTCTCAAAGGAAAGTGGTTATAAAATCTTCTCAAACAACAAGCTCTAGTAAGTTGAACGAAATTCTTGGTGCTCAAAGATCTCCTATGATAAAAACTGGGATAGGTTGTGAAGGATAATCAAGTAAAAGAAAAGAACAGGAAAACAGAGAGATTATTTTTGTAAAAGAAAAGAAGAATGATGAAGCAGCTCAAAAAATTCCTACAAAAGAAGAAACCTGTAATAAGGAAGACACAGATCAGAAGAAACCACTAGTAGCAAAGAATGTAATAAATACTAAGACCCCTGAGTATGTCAAATTTGGAAACCATCAAAGGAGATTGTTTCCTCCTATGAAGAATACTACCTGTTATGTCTGCCACAAGCTCGGACACATTGCTGCATATTTTCATACAAGGAGTAATTCAAACTAGCAAAAGATGCAAATAGTGAAGAGACTATCTCAAGCAAACAAATGGAGAAAACAACCTTACATCAGGTATGCAAATAATTTCTATGGTTATTGTTTTTATTGTAAGGAATTTGGCCATAAAATTATTGAATGTAGAAAGTATGGACAAAGATTGATGTTCAACACCTTAAGGAGGTTTATGAATCAAATAAATTTTGTTTATACTCACAATTCTGCAAAAAATATGATCAAATGATGTATATGCAATCAAGTTGGACATATGCCTTCCAAATGTCCTCTGAAAGGATGTGATTCATCATCTGACAAAAGAAACCAAACAAAAGGATGCCTCCAGTGGAAAAAGAAGGAGAATAAGTGTGACCTGGCTCTAACTACTCAAGATCTAAAAAGCCAATGGTATTTGGACAGTGGCTGCTCTAAACACATGACTGGAGACAGAAGCAAGTTTATAACGCTTGATGAAAAGAAATCTGGCAATGTTACCTTTGGCAATGATAAATCACGAAAAATAAAAGGAAAAGGCTCAGTGAGCCTAGACAATGGCAGAGGAAAGGCCCAAGAGGTACTACTGGTGGATGGGCTGAAAGAAAATTTGCTGAGTGTCAGTCAAATGTGTGACAAAGGCTGTGAAGTTATTTTTAGAGCACAAGATTGTGAAGTCAGATCAAGCACCACAGGTAAGACTCTGCTCAAAGGAGTTCAAAAAAAGAGTAATGTTTACATTGTGAAAGAGGAAGATGAAGCATGTTATCTTAGCAAACTTGAGGAGTCATGGTTATGGCATAAAAGATTGCGACATCTTAGCTTTGATCACATCATCAGACTAAGCAAAAAGAAAGCGGTCAGAGACATGTCAGAAATAAAAAGGCCTTCTAATACCATATGAAAATCTTGTCAATTGGGTAAACAGACCCATACATCATTTAAGGCCAAAGATGGTTTATCAACAAGTAGACCACTCCAGCTTGTGCACATGGTTCTGTGTGGACCTGCAAGAACTAAAACACCAACTGGAGAATCCTACTTCATGCTAATAATCGATTATTTCTCCAGAATGACATGGGTTGCATTTCTCAAGAATAAATCGGAAGCTCTGGACAAATTCAAAATATTCAAAGCATTAGCAGAAAATTAGACAGGATGCAAGCTAAAATGCATCAGATCGGACATAGGAGGTGAATTCAAAGATTATGGCTTTGCAGATCTATGCAATGGATATGGCATAAAACAACAATTTACTATTGCAGGGACATCTCAGCAGAATGGAGTAGCAGAGAGACAAAACAGATCTGTTCAAAAAATTTCCAGAGCCATGATGCAAGAGAGTAATATTCCTCAAACCTTCTGGACAGAAGCAATACACACAGCGGTGCATATCCTTAATAAAGCCCACTTAAGGCCAAGCAGTGACAAGACTCCCTATGAACTATGGCATGGAAAGACAACTTCAATCAAACGTTTTAGAATTTTTGGAAGCAAGTGTTATATAAAGAATAATGATGAAAATCTTGGGAAATTTGATGCAAGAGTAGATGAAGGGATTTTTCTAGGATATGCTTCCAAAAGTAAAGGGTACAGGTGCTACAACAAGACTCTTCGAAAAATAGTAGAGAGTATTGATGTGAGATTTGATGAAGAACTTCCAAACAATACAGGAGATACAAACTGTTGTAGTCCATGAGACAACCACGAAGAAGAAAACCAAAATGATGATGAAACAAGCAAGACAATAGAAGATGCAGAGCTGAGCTTGAAAGCCCCCTCAAGATACACTCAGAAGAATCATCCTGAAGACAAGATCATTGGAGACAAGAGAGCAGGGGTCCAAACAAGAAGGTAGCTCACTGAACAGACAGAAGAGGTATAAATAGCCATGTGATCACAAATAGAGCCAAAGTGACTTGAAGAAGCCAGCAAGGACAAGTATTGGGTGAATGCTATGAATGAAGAATTAGACCAAATTGAGAAAAACAATACCTGGGAACTAGTTCCTAGACCCACTGGGAAAAATGTCATAGGCTTAAAATGGGTATTCAAAAATAAAATGAATGAGGAAGGATAGGTAATCAGGAATAAATCCAGACTTGTCTGCAAAGGATATTCACAAATCGAAGGACTTGATTTCGATGAAACATTTGCCCCTGTAGCTAGAATGGAAGCCATCAGAATGTTTCTAGCCTTTGCATGCTATCAAGACTTCAAGGTATATCAAATGGATGTAAAATCTCCTTTTCTGAATGGAGATCTAGAAGAAGAAGTCTACATGGAAAATCTATACATAAAAGCCCATGAAAATGAACTCCTGATTGTTGTAGTATATGTTGATGACATTATGTTTGGAAGAAATAGAGATGAATTAGCCAAAGGGTTTGCTGAGAAGATGAAATCGAAGTTTGAGATGTCCATGACTGGAGAACTCAGTTTCTAATTAGGACTTCAAATTCAGCAAAAGAACACAGGCACATTCATCTCATGGGAAAAATACTTAAAAGAAATATTGAAAAAGTTCAAAATGGAGGACTGCAAACCTGTGTCAACTCCCATGATCACGGGATGCAAGTTGTGTGCTGATGATGGATCTGCTGATATAGATCAAAAACTCTACAGATCCATGATAGGAAGTCTATTGTATCTGACATCATCAAGACCAGACATCATGCTAGTAGTAGGACTAGTGGCTAGATATCAAGCAGCACCTAAACAAAACCATCTTCTGGCAGTCAAAAGAATATTTAGATATCTACAAGGAATAGCATAGTATGGACTTTGGTATCCTAAAGGCAAAAGCTTCACCTTGACAGCATACACAGATGCAGATTGGGCTAGTTGTGTGGATGACAGGAAAAGCACAAGTGGAGGTGCTTTCTATTTAGGAGAAAGTCTCGTGGCATGGTTAAGCAAGAAACAAACATCTATCTCTCTGTCTACAACAGAAGAAGAATATATAGCAGCAGCAGCATGTTGTACACAATTCATGTGGATGAAACAAACCCTCCAAGACATGAAGGTAAGAATTGATGAACCTATCTCAATCAAGTGTGATAATACAAGTGCTATAAGTATATCTAAAAATCCTGTGCTTCACTCAAAAACTAAACATATCCCAATCAAGTATCATTTTCTCCGAGAACAAGTGGCTTAGAAGATAGTAAAACTGGAGTATGTACCAACAAAAGAACAAATAGCAGATATATTTACCAAACCGCTTACTAGAGAACCATTTGAATATTTGAGAAATAGACTAGGGGTAGTATCTGTAGATGCTACTCTCTGATATGAAGAGAAAGCACAGCTTCAGGGGGAGAACAGAAACGAGAATATCATTCCAGGGGGAGATCAACTAGCAAGGGAAGCATGAAATATGTCCTCGGGATCAAAAGGATTATGGCAAGAATACATCCAGCATAAAAGAATCAATAAAAGGCCAAAGGGTCAGTGGTGAACCTGACGTGAATCTAATCCAAAAGTTGGAGTAGCAGGTACAAAGTGAGAAGAAGGTGGTTTAAATACAAATCAGAGAGAGGAAATGCAAAGATAGAATCTACACTGAGAAATGTGCAACCCTTTTCCATTGATGTCAAAGGGGGAGGAAAAGCAAGAAATAGTAGAAAGGGTCTTCTAAAAGAAGCTAGGTAGAGGAAAACTTGGAAAAAGTATTGGATTATCGGTGGATGTGTTGCCATCAATGCCAAAGGGGGAGACTGTTGCAAATGTTGTCATTGATGGCAAAGGAGGAACACCTGAGGCAACAACAAGGCAAAGAGAGCAGCATAGCAGCAAGATGTAGAGAGGGTCGAGTAGCAGAGACAGGGTCATTTAAAGAATCAGAGGCAACAAAAGGAGAATTAAGGAGTAGCATTAGTCAAGGAGCAGATGAAATAAAGAGAGAAGCAAAGTAGCAGAGAGGTAGAGGCAACAAACAAGTAGCATAGGCAGCAAAGAAGAAAACAAAGGAGACAGGCGGAAGAGAATGTCGAAATGTAACAGTCAAACAGCAGAACAGAAGCAACGAAAAAGACAGAAAAAGAAGCACAACTAAGGTAGAGGCAGAGGCAGTGAATATAGAGGTAGAGTCGTTATCACAGAAAGGCAGAAGTAGAGGCAGAGCCGTTATTCCAAGAATCACTACCCTAGCTGGTAGATACACTAAACATAAATTCTGGGAACCGTAACCCAGGTGGAAGGATACATAATATTCCAGAAATATTAACCCAAGCGGCAAAGTGTATATGTATAATTCCGAGAATCGTGACCCAAGCCGGAGGATATATATATATATATATAGCCTAATCCTATATAATGAAGTTGGTATGTGGATATATATATATATATATATATATATATATATAAGGTGGATAACGGAAAACCTTATGTAAGTGCTTGCATATAAACCAAAGTTAATACGTAATTGGGACCCCACATAACATTCCAAGAATCACAACCCAAGC
This sequence comes from Pinus albicaulis, assembly GCA_034641835.2. Taxonomy (NCBI): domain Eukaryota; kingdom Viridiplantae; phylum Streptophyta; class Pinopsida; order Pinales; family Pinaceae; genus Pinus; species Pinus albicaulis. The sequence goes on along the minus strand of CM076577.1, from coordinate 322,042,061 downwards.
TGGAGGATATATAGCGCGAGATCTAAAGAACCAAAGGTTCTATCAAAATAAAAGTACCACATGGTGGGACCCTCATCAATCGCATCGGAAAAAAGGTTGGCAGTGGATCATATGAACAAAAAGTTGCGATTGCGATTGAAGCCCGGACCCGATGAGTTTATAAATCATGATTAATGTGTGTTTGAATTCCGGCCTAATCGCATCAGAGAATTAGAATATAGGAATATTGGAACATGCAACTAAAATTTGCAATTGTGATTAATCGCAATCGGAGTAATCACATCGCATTGGATCGGAGTAATCGCATCGACAAATTTAAATGAATAGTGGTCAATCGCATCGCAGTAAAATTAGAACATCAGAACAACTCAATGGAAGTCGCGATTGCGATTAATCGCAATCGGAAATATTTGCAAGGTGTTTCATCGCATCGGATCAGAGTGATCGCATCGAAGCATAAGGAATATCGGAACATGCAACTAAAAGTTTCAATTGCGATGAATCACAATCCAAATGATCACATCGCATCGGAGAAACAAACATTAGATTCAAATGATCACCGTGGGGCCCGATCCTTTCAAATATTAGAGTTTGTGATTCGATTTATTTTGGATTGGATCATAATATAAGACCAAAGGCTTATCTAAGGTTTTACAACATTTGATCGCTATATATGAATATAAAGCGGCCAATACATAATGCGATTTATTATAATGGATAGCGAAGATGATTCGACTGACTATATGGTGGGCCTTTTCTAATCGCATCGGCAGAAATCAAAAGACCAAATCACAGGGTTATTGTGAATGTTGCGATTGCGATTGAAATACACGAGTGGAGTATAACTGGCATGTGGGGTCCATCCAAAGATAAGACTACGAACAGGTTTGCTCTAAGTAAATTAATCCAAAGCTAAAGAGGAAAGGAAAGCACCGAGGCACATATATATGATACATACATATTTCCAGTATGTGGACAGTAATGCATCGCATCGGAAGACAGAACAAGTTCAACAAGTGGGCCCATAAGGGCATTCTAAGTATTAAAACATTTTATTATGTGTATAATGCCGAGAGCTAAATTGCACAGTTACATGTATGCAGTGGTTGCACCACGGCAAAGAATAGGAGAGCTAGCAGTGCGAAAAAAAAAAATAACACAGTCAAAGAAAAGAAAAATGCGCAGCAAGCCAAGAGGCTGAATAAGTGAGCTGGAGTTTTCATAGTGATTGAATGTAAATGATTTTGTTTTATATTGTTTGTAATGCAAAGGCAAGTATCCAAAGGAAAAAGAAATATCCCACTGTAATGATAAATTGGTACCTACAATTATATTTTCTGAATGAGCGGATAAAAGAGTTGAGGAGGCAGAAGGAAAAGAGACATGGCTGTCCATTTCGAATTTCCAGTAGAATACAAACAGCCATGAGGCTATTTTGTATAAAATGGGATAATATCCAAAGGGAAAATGTTACGAAAAAGGAGAATGAGAGAAGAAGAAAGTGTGCAGCAGAATTGAAAAGAGTTGAAGAAAATAAGAAAGCTTCAAGAGGTGAGAGAGAGAGTAAATATAGAGAATGCAGAGTATAGAATATTGAGGCAGAGAAGATAAAGAAAAGAAGAGCAGAAAGAGATGCTACAGAACAGAGCTGATATATGAGGAAAATCAGCAAACATTCCGGCTGATAAATTGAGGAACTTGGAGCTTCCCTATCAAGTTGAAGCTTGATAGCTGTCAGTTGTAGCTGACTGAGGTTGGAGCCTCCTGTAGGTTGGTGCCTGCAGAAAATTGAAGGGAGTTGGAGCTTCCTTGCAAGTTGTAGCTTGCAGAATTGAGGTAGGAGCCTCCTGTAGGTTGGTTCCTACAGAACGTCAGTGGTGAGAGGGAGTTGGAGCTTGCCTTTGCATCATAACAATAATAAAATGTGGTTTTCTCCCTTTATGGGTTTCCACTTATATCTGGTGTCTTTTTGCATGATGTCTATGTGTTCATGTGGTTTATCTAATCTGCTTAATACTTGTTTCTCACATATTAAGACTGTTTTTACATTAACAAATCTGTTTCATACTTGTCGCTCACTAATAAATATTTCTCACATATTAAGTTGATCATGAAGTGAAGGTGTAAATAATTTTTAAGAGAAAATATTCAAAAGTCCATGTATGTGTTAAACTGATTCACCCCCCCTTTGAGTTTAAGTAAGAATTCAATAGGAAGTCCTCAATGTGCTTCACCACTGAACCCTTTTGTTTGAGATTTATCAATTGGCTAAAGAAGGAGTTTCTCTTTGTATCCTCATAATGTGCTATCATTTCCTCTATAAAAATTGACCAACAGACAAATTTTTTTATGGGAGAAAAGCCATCGATACCATACAAATGTATTTTGTTCTAAATATAAAGTTGAAATGTGTACCTTGTTTTTCTTCACATTATTGAGATCAAAATATTGCTTCATCTGTAGTATCCATGTTACGGGATCCATGCCATCAAACTTCCTCATATCAATCTTTCGAATATGGTGGATCCTCAATCCAACATTAGAGTTTATGAAATCCTGATTAAAATTTATTTTTTTCTCATAATGAGTTTCCTCTACTATGTTTCCACCATTATGAATCATTTCTTGTATCCACCTTGTCAAACCTTCCATGTCTGGTTTTAGATCATTCTTCATGTATTCCATGTTTTCTTTCATTTTTTCATCGATCTTAGCTTCCATGTCATCTATCTTAACTTCCATGCTAGCTTCCATGCCATCCATCTTAACTTCCATGCCATTCTTCAAACCATCCATGTTAGCTTCCACACCTTTCTTCAAACCACCCATCTTAGCTTCCACGCATTTCTTCAAAAATTCTATTTCATTTTTTGTTTCTCTTTGCGAGAGAGAAATTTGGTGCACTTTCTCTTGTAATTTGGTGCACTTTCTCTTCATGAGTCATAGTAGAGACTTCTGAAGGCTTAGTGGGTGTTGAATTATTTTTAGATGGCATTTTAGAATCCAATACTGATATCTACGTTTCAATAATCCCTTGGAATCACTTCAAACTGATTTTTCAAACAAGACTTATGCAATTTGAAAAAAATACACACCTTTTTCTTTCTTTTCAAGAGCCCAATATTGAAACTGATGAATATCTATAATTTCAGATCTTTAATATCTACAATTCAATCCTATAGTAGCCCTCTAAATTTTCTTTTCAATGCCACAAATCTGACCTGATTTGGGTGCTTCAAGAAAAATTTATGCTCAATCTCCCATAATGACCTAATTATGGACTACTTCAGTAGAGAAAACTTGTACGACGTACCATGTGTCAATGTTTCCTCCTTCGTCGTTGAAATTGATACACGGGAAATTATAGTTTGTGTAATTTTGGAAACTTTTTAAATAATTTTAATCTAATGCTTAGAGAAAGAGTTATGAATATTTTACCAAGTTCACCTCTTTTATATAAAAGTTGAGAGCCTACAAAAACCATAACTTCCATAGATCATACCTCCGAAAATATTGCGAACCAAGATCTAAAATTTTTATACAAAGTTCCTTAGGATTTCGACTTCACGCAGTAAAAATTTTAGCTTCTGAACCTTCGTAGAAAAAAATGTTGTCGTAAAAATGCCACGATGAGCTGTTTGGAGCAGCGAAACCCTAGAATCCAAAGCTCTGATACCAAATTTTATGAAACCAGCTCCAAAAATAGAAGAAAAGAGAGATCAACACCTTAAGAATAAACCACTTCGAGGGGGAAACCTCATTTACATTACATAAATGAACAATTCTTGGATAATACAAATGAATAAACCTCCTTTTATATATAGGAGTCCATGGGGTCATAATATAATCCTAGCCAACCTAACAATAATAATGTAAGGGCACAATAATAACAATATTGGGGTTACAAGCGTATAACAATAACAATAAGGGGGCTACGCTAACAACAATAAGGGACTCCAGTAGTAATATAGAGACCTAGCAACTTATGTATAAGATTACATCCTATCTATCACACAACCTATTACTTCTATAAGTACAATATCACTCTTCAGGGAATATGTGTTGTATCATCCTTATTATGGAAACATCTATATGAACATAACTTAACAACACATAGTAAGTAGATATGACTGGTCTTCTCGTTGCATGTATTACTCTTGTAACTAACCTGGATATGTGAGTGATTCCCATTGAAATTTTCTTATGATATACTCTACATGAAATACTGGTATGGTGACTATAATTTCTTTGATTACACATATCGAGCTTATTAATTCATATGGAAATAGTAAACACTATGATCTCCATAGAATATGCTTATACAATGTAACGAAAAAGTTTGATTAGGGTAATGCTTATAGCTCAAATATTACTACGAGTTTCACTGCACTATATCTATATAATGTCTCTAATGGAAACTATGGTGTATTATGTTTATATGTGCTTATTTTACCTAATCAACAGGACAAGCTAGACCAATCTGAAATAGTGAATACAAAACAATACTCTACGTATGTAAATAGCTCTTAACATGTATGGAATCAATACTACTAGTATATATGGTTGTCTATGGTATTCATAACAACCATGGTATTCATAATAATCATAACACTGATGCACTTCTATAAAGTAAGATTTTATTATAGCGTAAGTATTGCTCATATCACCTACCTCGTTCTTGTGGTTCTACTTTACCTGTTTCTATTCATAACAAGTGCTTACATATTACTGATAGTTATCACTATATTATGGAAAGCATTACCATGTGTTACCAACTTAATGGGGTTCAACTATTCACACATATTAATGGAATCACTTCTACGTATAATATTATTGTTTCATTGAAATGATTAGCTCAATTCACACATTGATATCATGGTATTACTAGTGGGCAACAGCTATAACTAATCATCACTATATCTGTAATTACACATGATCTCTTGTTATACAAATGGAATATTAGCTTATGTTACCCTTATCCATGTATTGCAATTAATTAGGCACCCTTTATTATGGAGATTATTATCACCATTAGTATTACATAAGTTAACATGACATATACGCTGTAATGGTAAAGCATAGGGTAAAATATGATCACCTTTATCTATAATACCTAGTATCATTGCCATGGTAACCCATGTATTATGCATAGTGATTTAAAAACTTGTACACGTTAAACTGAGCTTGTTGTATAAGTCATAAGGTTATCCATAATCAAATCAATGGTGTTCAATCATTCCATATAAGATACTATTATAGAATCATAGTACCATCCCGATTCAAGCTATGCTGGTAAGAAATATTACACATGTACAATTCAATCGCGTATAATATATAATCGTTAACCTAATAAAATCCATGGTATTTGGATTCCTTATCATGTACTACTTGTAGAATCGAGACGTATTTTGTATATTCAACCAAGCTGATGGAGTTGCTAGTATGATTCTAGTAATAGATAAATTATAATGAAACAACCTATTTATCACACAACCTATTACTCGTATTAGTGCAATATCACTATTCGGGGCATATGTGTTATGTCATCCTTATTATGTAAACATCTATATGAACATATATTAACAACACTAGTTAAGTAGATATGAGTGGTCTTCTCATTGCATGTATTACTCTTGTAACTAAACTGGATAAGTGAGTGATTCCCATTGAAAGTTGCTTATGATATACTGTACATGAAATATTGGTATGGTGAATATCATTCTTTTGATTATACATATCGAGATTATTAATCCATATGGAAACAATAAACACTATGATCTCTATGGAATACACTTGTACAATGTAACCAAAACATTTGATTAGGGTAATGCTTATAGCTTAGAGATTACTACGATTTTCACTGCATTCTATATATACATTGTGTCTAATGCAAAACTATGGTGTATTATGTTTATATGTGCTTATTTTACCTAATCAATAGGATAAGCTAGACCAATCTGAAACAGTGAATATAGAACAATACTCTAGGTCTGGTAATAGCTCTTAACATGTATGGAATCAATACTACTAGTAATTACACTTATCTTTGTGCTTATGTTCTTGCTTGAATGTACATGAAAACCAAGAACTTTTATTAAAGAGATATTGTTGCTTATTCATGAGGTTGAATACAAAGTAAATATGTATGTTTTAAATATCACTAGTGGAATCATAGAAATATTGTTTTTACTATCACCTTTATTAGGGATAATCCACTACCTTACCGAGTAATCAATAGCATTGTGTTTATCTATAATAAGGTAAGTAGGAATTCCTGATGAATCGAAATAGTTTGGTGATTTCACATATCACATTAGTATGGTGTATAAGGGTTCAACTCTTATTACTAGTATCATATTAATAGTTTCATCTATCTTAGATACGCGCTTTGTTTAAACTATTATAGATACATGATTACCATGGAAACGTGTTAACTAAGATCAAGAGAGATGATACTCATTATTTATGGTTACCTAATTAGTAGGATAGACTATCATAATGACACTTGGTGAGTAATCAATACTAGTGGGATCGCATGTATTCACATAAACTTAAGAAAGTTGATGGTTACATAGCTTACACTCTTAGATTACGTAAGCCAGTATCACAAGTGTTATGATCCTTGTGCCTCAACTTACACTAGAGTAATATTACATATATTATGCATATTCACTTGATCACTACTATTTGTAAGCTTTGATACGAGTTATTTATGTAAAGTATGTGTGTTACTCCTATATTGACTCTATTACAACTTGTCAATATTGTACATATTATTCCACTTATTATGGAGAAACTATACCTTATTAACCATGCTAAGTGAGTTAAGTTATACAAGTAATGATTGATACATTATGGATATTAATTTTACTTCTATAATACTGGATACATATATGTGTTGCAAGTATGATCAGAGTGCTTTGTATGAATACATATCATGTATAAGCTCTATGATTACAATGATTTCACTCTATAACTTACCTCATAAGGAGTAGCTTGTTATATTATAGAGAATACATATCTTGAACACCATTGAAGATGTACCAATCCTATTTCTTTTGTTTATTCCTTGTGTCATTGCCAAATCAATGTATTGTACTTTTTCAATTTGGTGTAGAGATAGTCAAGTTAAGGTAAACAATGGTTATCATACTATACAATGTACTAAAATTTTAGAAATTACTATTATTTTCACTGCACTCTATCTATGCAGTTTATCTAATGGAAACTATGGTGTATTATGTTTATATGTGCTTATTTTACCTAATCAACAGGATAAGATAGACCAAACTGAAACAATGAATACATAACAATACTCTTGGTATGGTAATAGTTCTTAACATGTATGGAATCAATACTAATAGTATATATGGTTGTCAATGGTATTCATAGTAATCATAACAATGGTGCACTTCTATAAATTAAGCTTTTATTATAGGGTAAGTATTTCCCATATCACTTATCATGTTCTTATGGTTCTACTTTACCTCCTATTCATAACAAGTGCTTACATATTACTCATACTTATCACTAAATTAAGGAAATCCTTACCATGTGTTACTATCTTAATGGGCTTCAACTATTCAGAAATATGAATGGAATCACTTCTATGTATAAGCTTACTGTTTCATTGAAATTATTAGGTGAATTCACACATTGATATCATGGTATTACTAGTGAGAAACAACTATAACTACGAACGCAATCATCGCTATATATGTAATTACACATGATCCCTTGTTATACACATGTAATATTAGGTTATGTTACACTTATCCATGTATTGCAATCAATTACACACCCTTTATTACTGAGAATTGGAATTTGTAGGCAAGATTAAAAGCGGAAGAGCGGAATAATACCTGGAATAGATGGGGAGAGAGAGCAAACCGAGGAGGCATAGGTAGAGAATATGAGGAGGAGGTAGATAAGATGTCGAGGAGGTCGAACGAACACACCGAGGATGAAGAGCAGACCCTAGGAATCCTGTAAAAACAAACCTCCTACCCCTCTCAAATGGTCACTGCCACAACGCTCTCCAACGGTCATGGAGTAGAAGGTTGATTGAAAATTTTTTGCAGTCTGAGGGCTGCTATATTTATAAGAAAAATGTTTGGCTAAACTTTTAACGCTGGTTTTGTCCCTCCGGCCAAATATCCGGTTATTTTTGTCGTCAACGTAAACAACAGAGTAAGTTCAATTAACAGCGTAAAAAATTCAGCCGAATTTGTTTCACAAGTTTGGTCGAACTTTTGAAAAGTTCAGCTGAACGTGTGGGAGATTGAAATTTTTTGCTATGTTTCTCAAGAAAGTGTAACCCATCTTCATACATTCACTCCATAGCGAACGTATTGTTTTATTCGTGATAGTATCACATTTAAAAATAGATTGGTTGATTCAATTTTCTTTAAATTTATATAGATGCAAGTAAATCTCCTCTTTAAAACCTGTCATAAATTTAAATTGAATATATTCATCTTTGTTTATTATTTCTTTTTAATTTCTATTAATTAATTTATTTAATTTTAAAAAATATTAATATTTTTTAGATAATTTTTGTTAAAAACAATATTGATAAATCAACATATCATAATAAATGTTTTCATAATAAATAATACTTCTTTCTCTTTTATTTATATCTAAATATAAAATTTTTAAACAAAATAGGTTTAATTTGTCTAAAAATATAGATTGAATTTGTCTAAAAATAAATTGAATTTGTCTCCAACTTTTTCCATTGTTTACTTTCTTCTTTTCAAAAGGTTAGAGTCCACCCCCCAAAAAAAAAAAAATCTACAATTTAAATTTCCATTAATAACATAGAGGTCTAACCTTTCCATTAATAACATAGAAGTCTAACCTTCTAAGAAATTCAATATCAATGTTCTTATAATAAAAAAATATATATTTACTAAATAAATTCTTACTAAATAAAATTTAATAAAAAATTTAAATAAAAATAAATTCTATTCTTATTAAAAAAAATTCAATAATTTTTTGAAATTAAAAGAAACTCTATTTTTATTAAAAAAAATTAATAAAATTTTCAAATAAAGAAAACTCAATTTGTCTCATTATAAACTATTTTATCATTTAAATTCTTCATTTTAAAAAGATTTACTACCTAATAAAAAAACTATCATTTAATTATTTATTAACAATTTTTTTTTTTAACTTATATGAAAAATTCTAAATAAAATATAATGATCAGTATTTTCATAATAAGAAAATAATACTTTGTAAAAATATTCTTATTAACAATTAAAAAATATAATAAAATGTAAAAATAAGATAGAATTTGACCCTGCCATGGATTTTACATCATTTACTTTGTTCATTTGAAAAGGTTTTACCACCAAACAACAAAAGTGATATTGTCAGATATTTACACAGTTCTAAATACCTCCAACGTTGACAGTGGGAGTAAATGTCGTCTTTTTAACTTGAAGCATCATGTATAGTGTCAACCTCGGAGCATTTAACATTTTAGGTTTTTATGTCGGAGGCGTTATCTTTGTTGGAGTGGGGTGAGAAAACACTGTTCACTCCGCCCAATCAAAACATTTTTTCATTGCCCTTCTATCCAGTGAAAAATTGACACATGTAACCACTGGGTTCGTCCACCGAGATCATTCTGAGGTTTTGAAAGAGGTTTCTTGGGTCATCTTTGACGATATTCACTATATGAAGTTCCGGGAGCCTGGGGTCGTGTGGGAGGAGAACATAATTTTCCTGGCCCCAGCTATGAAAATGGTGTTTCTGTCGGCCACTATGTCGAATGCCACAAAATTCGCTGAGTGGATCTGCAAGCTTTACACCCAGCCTTGTCATGTCATCTACACTAATTTTCCATCCAACTCTTCTTTAGCATTATATTTTTCTAGTCGGGGATTCCAGGCTATATCTCATGGTCGACGAGAAAGAAGCCTTCAGATAGGACAATTTCTTGAAGGCGCAGGAGTCATCCCCCAAGAAAATACTCGACGATGGATTTTCTTCACCGAAGAATGTGCTGTAGGGGAATGTCAAAGGTAGTGGAGGAAGAGGTGGCAAGGGTACCAAAAGCGGGAAAAGCAGTGGAGGTGGAGGTTCCTATATATAAATTGAAAGTATAGTTGATTTGTAGGGTCGCCTTTACATTTTTCAGAGCTCAGGAAGACCAAAGCCTCAAATATTTCTTCCAAAAAGTCTCTTCAGATGAGTTTAGTTTAGTTTTATCGACTATCTTTTAGTAGCAGTTATTCGATTCACCTTTTGGGAGGAACAGTTATAATATATAGTCATGGCTGAGAGCACACTTCACTACTAACTGAGTCTCCCTTCTATCTGGGTTGCATATCACTCAATGGCTGTAATGTATGGGTTGCACGGGTCATATTTCATATATGGGCACAAACTAATCCCTAAAGCGGCTGCATTCTATTGCTATGTGGGCCCACGAGTTCTGAAAATCATATTGAGGAGTTTTAAGGCCATTTCCTCACCTTTATTCTCCGTTGTATATTTACTGGAGGGTATGCGTATTATGGTTTACCTTAGGGACACATTTGAATGGCTTGGTTCTGATACAAAGACCTAGGTACAGTGTGAACCTGTGTATCAATTTCTGGGCAACGTATGTCCTAAATAAGTGTTGGAAAGCATTGTTCCAAAGGTGTGATAATTGTGTATGCATCTGTTTCTATTGACTGTTTCACTACCAAGGAGCTGATATCCACGCCAAGTGAACTATTTTTTCCAGATCTGTTGCCATAGCATGTTCCAGTTTCTAAACTTAAGGTCTATGCACTACATGCCTGTATATGAATGAGTTAATGGTTGTTGCAATTCTGGGTTATTCTCCTTGATGAAAGATATTCAGTTGCTCATCACATGGTGTTTAATAGTATTGAATGGTATATAAAACCACTTGAGCTATTACGAAAACACCTACAATATTTTTCACACAAACTATTTGAAGAAAGGTCTCACAGAAGAACTTATACAAACTTCTAATATTTTTTAAAAAATCAGAAGTTTGTCAAGGCAGAATCTTACAAGTTTCCAGTAACCGAAATATTCCATAGAAGATTGATTTAAGATGGTCAGAACCCTGCTCAATGCGACAATTTTTCTTATTTTAAGAGTTACATTGCACATCATATCAGTGACTCTGATACATGTGTTGTCTCAAACTTGAGCGACGTTATTCCACACAAGCTTCATTTTGTGGTAACCAATACCAATTCGATTTCTAGAGGTTGGAGAGAGATTGACAACCATTTCTGTATCCTTGTACTCAAATAGGTCAATGAGCGTCACTAATACGAACTTAAGTAATGTTTTCTCAACAAAATATCAAACCCATTTTTCTCTTATTGATAGGACAACATAATTCACGCCTCTTACTTTCGGCGTTCCCTTGCACCTTCTTGTGTAACTGCTAGTTTTATTTATTTTCAAGTTATGCAATTCTAACGTACATTTTCATAGCGTTGTTCACTACATTACAGGGTCAGCCAGTTATAGTCGATGGGCCGCCTGAAGATTAATGACATTTGGTCGAAATAATTAAATTTTCATTACATTACTTATTTGAAAAGTCAATGACAGTTGGCATGAAGTATTCCTACTGGTGTTACGCCACAGAACTTGTTGAACTTTATTTATTAATGCTTTGGCATATTTTAAAATGAAATAAAATTAGCACAACCACATTTACATATGGTTGATATAAGTTATTAGATATATCTAAACCACACGTTAATTATTTTGGATTATTAATAATTATATAAAAAATAAAAATTATATTAGTATATATTTATATTATAATTGTTATATTAATATAATATAATATTATTATATTAACATATTAAAATTTGTATTTCAAACTATAATATAATATACATAAAAGTCGTTGTTGTTGTCATCGTCGTCTCACTATTATATAATGATAAATAATATATATATATATATATATATATATATATACATAGAGAGAGAGAGAGAGAGAGAGAGAGGGAGAGAGAGAGAGAGAGAGAGAGAGAGAGAGAGAGAGAAATTATTTATCATAATATAATAGTCAGACGATGACAACAACAACTACTCTTATGTATAGTATATTATAGTTTATAATATTAAACCCTTAGACTTATTAATAATTTAGATTTATAATATTAATCTATTTAGCTTATAATATAAATCTCAAAAAAATTTAATATTAATGTCTTGAGTTAATAATATTAATCCTTTGGATTATTCATTTCTTTCTTCTATAATATTATTTTCTTAAATTTATTAATTTTTGTTGTACTTATAAAAATAATATTATATTGTATTTTAGTTTAACTCTATATCTTTTATCACCATACATATATATATATATATATAATATAATATAATATGGTGATAAAAGATATAGAGTTAAACTAAAATACTTATAAAAATAATATTATATTGTATTTTAGCTATTATATAAAAATAATAATATTATACTTATAAAGATATTAGAGTTAAACTAAAATACAATATAATATTATTTTTATAAGTACAACAAAAATTAATAAATTTAAGAAATTAATATTATAAAAGAAAGAAATTAATAAATCAAAGGATTAAAATTATTAACCCAAGACATTAATATTAAAAATCTTTGAGATTTATATTATAAGATCAATAGATTAATCTTATGAATCAAAAGTATTAATAAGTCTAAAGGTTTGCTATTATAAATATAAAGGATTTATAAACCCCAAGGATTAAAATAATATTATAAACTCAAGAGATTGGTATTAAACACTCAAGGATAATAATATTATAAGCCCAAATGAAATAAAACCAAAAGATTAATAAAAGCAAGAAAATAATATTATAAATCCAATGCATTAATATTAAACAAGAGATTAATATTATAAACTCAAGAGACTGATTTTATAAACCAAATAGATTTATAAAGTCATTGGGTAATCAGTATTATAAACCCAGTGGATTAATATTATCAACGCAAGAAATTAATAAACACGATGAACTAATAATATTGTAAACTCAAAGGATTAATAAAACTATTGGATTAATATTATAAACTCATGTGATTGATAAAATTAAACGTTTATAATATTTATAAACATGAGGGACTAATAAACCCAATGGATAATTGATATTACAAACCCAAAGAATTAATAAACCAAAGGGCCTACTAATATTATAAACATGAATTGATATCTCGTGGGATAAATCAATACATAAACAACCAAGGGAATCAATACGTTAAACTACATCCATCCTCACACTACCATCATATCACCTAAACTGGCCCCGAGTTTACAAAATCAAACCAATCTTTGATGCCTCAAAATTCTTTCACCATCCTTTGAGGAATTTTCATGTCTCCACCCACGTGTTGAGGGCTTCCCAGAGAATACCATCTCCACCCCCAACCCTTGGTATTTTTCTAATACCACCTCTCTCGGATCCAAAAACCTTCCAGAAATCCAAAGCTCAACCAAGAATGAATCTCATCACACTATGGCTATCCGGAAATGGCAAGGCAAGGCTAAAAGCCATTGTTAAACTAGGAAAACCCCATGCTAATGACAACAAATGAATGAAATCCACATAGGCATATACCATGCATGCCAAAACCATATGGAAAATCATACATGCAACCTGTTACCTGCAAGTATTCCCATTGAAGCCACTTGATCCAACCTTTCCTTGCTTGATCTTTGCTTTCCTTTTCTTTCCTTTTATTTCTTTCTTGCTTTCTTCTCTCTCTTCTCTTCTCCTCTCGAAAACCAATTCCAAAGCTAAACTAACAAAAGGCTAGCCGGAAAAATATGTGAACTCATCCTAGGGAGTCTTTTTATCATTGAAGCCTCTATTTTGCTCAATTTTACTCTATTTCCTTCAATTTCCTCCTCAAATGAAACCTGTGACCTTTCACACCTGTTTTCTCCTAATTTCCTTTATTTTCATAAATAAAATGCCAAAAATACATTTTTGTCGTTTCAAATCCTTTTCCATTGTGTTTGCTAATTTACCCTCAGCCATAATAAACAATAAGTGATTCTCACTAGGATATTTTTTCCAACATTCAATTTGAAATACATGTCCCATGACCTTGGTCTTATTTTTCCCTTTATTAACTTTATTACATGACTTTTAACTGGAGTCTCTTACACAATCAATTGTAAACCCAATGGAATAATATTAAACCTTTGGATTTATATTATAAACTTAACTGATTATAAACCATAATATTAATATTAGAAACCAAAGGATAAAATACCCCAGGATCAATTTATATGTTGTATGATTATAAAGCCTAAACCCAATATTATAAACTGGAATATTAAAATCTAATTTATTTAATGTCACAATACAACATTGAATATATTCCAATGTAATGCATCATTGTAATAATGATTGTCACATCTATTGTCACACTCCTTATTACAATGTGGTTTTAATGTTACTATTAAATTTAACATTAGGTTTTAATGTTAATATTAAGTTTAACATTAGTTTTATAAATCCAAGGAATTAAACAACCTAAGAGTTTAATACTATAAACCTTGGGATTAATAAACCCAAGGGCTAAATATTCTAAACCCCAGAAATCAATATTGTAAACCCAAGAATTTATTAATATTATAAGTCCAAAAGATTTATTAGACCATAGGATTAATAGTATAAATCCAAAAGATTATAACTCTAAGATTAATATTAAACCCTAAGATTAATATTATTAACCCTAATATTTGTATATCAAATTTAAAATTAATATTATAAACCTAAAAGATTAATAAACTCAATCGATTACAAACACTCTTATTAATATTATAAACCTTATTTTAAATATTATAAACCATAAAATTAATGTTATATACATTAAAATTAATATTATAAATTTTTATATTAATATTATAAACACTAAAACTATAAAGTTCAATATTAAACTCTATTATTAAATATAATATTATAAAAACCATTATTAAAAGTCTAACATTTCAAATCACAATATTATAAACAGAATATTATAAATATCAATAATAAATATAATATCACAAACTTAATATTAAACGCAATATTAAAAATCCAAATATTAAAAATTCAATATTATAAACTCTAACATTATTGAAAAATATTATATAATAAAGTAAAATCAATCTAAAACACAAAGGGCAAACTTTTGTTTTCTATTATTAAAAAAAATGTTACATCATGTTTATAAGGAAATGGCTTCTTGGTAAATAAAAAAGAATGTTATATCTAGGTTCCGTTGAAACTTTAAACGTTTTTTTTTTGGGTAAGGAAATATCTTCTGCTATGGTTGTTTCTTCGTTTGTTTATTGCTTAAATGATAACAGATATGAAATGTATTTAATTAATTCGCATGGTTTCTTTTCAGTGTAATTTCGTAATAGAGTCATATTTTGGAAATTTCTAAGTTCAACGTAGTGGCCAATCCAAAGATAAAAGTCTCTTACTTGATCACAATTATATTAAGTTAGTGTATGAGATGCGCTATCTGAAACTTGCATATAACAAAAATGAAATAATTATATATATATATATATAAACTAACTCAAAGGCACATGTATTTCTCTTAAAAAAATTTACCTGGTGTGGTCGATTCATTCTCTAGCACCAGCTTCACTGCCCGTTGACTTATACTCGTACTGTAGCGTGGATGGAGGAAGATATCAATTTATAATCGTTCAAAGGACGGTTGATAAAGTAAAATCAATCTAGAACCCAAAAACGAAAACTTTTCTTTTTTGATAATTTTATATTGTTTTAAAAAAAAATGTCAAGTAAGTTTCCTTATATTCTATACTTGCTGGCAATTTTAATTGTGTCTTTTGTCTTTATGAGATCTAGGGGAGTAAAGGCATGGTTGATCCCTTTGCAAAGGTTATAAAGGGCATTTTGATGGACACTAATTTGTTTGACATCTCTTTGACTATAAATTGTCTTACATGGATGAATGGTATGCATGAGAGGCAGTTTATTGGGATACGTATTGATCGCTTCGTGGTCAGTTAAGGTTTAAGATTGTGCATGAGGGGTATTAAGGCTGAGGCGGAGGATGTCACTCTGTCTGACCACATACCGGTCTCTTTGATGCGGGATTTTGAGAAGCTGCTTTCGGGATATCCTTTTAAATTTAACAAAAGATGGCTGGTGGATGCTAAATTTAATGTTTTGATCAAAGATTTTTTACAGCAACATAAGAGGGATGTGGGCATTTCAGCGATGTCTCACTTGGCTAATAGTCTGAGGGATTTGAAAACTATGGTTCGAAGATGGAAAAAGGATAAATTGAGGAAGGAAAAGGACAGGAACAGGACTATACTATTAGAAAGGGGAAGGATTCATAAGGAGGTGGTTGAGGGTATTCAGAGCGATGATTTCTGGGAAAAGCTTAAACTCATTGAAATGGAGCTCCGTCATTTTCTGCAGAATGAGGAGGCATATTGGAGATTAAAAGAAAAGCCACCTGGCTGTCTAAAGGAGACAAAAACACAAAATACTTTCACCGTTTTGCTTCTGGCAGAAGGAAGGAAAACACGATCTGGGAAATTGAGTATGGTGGGAGGTCTTTACGCTCCACAGAGGATATGAAAGTGGTTGCGGTTGATTATTTCAGGTCCCTTTATCACCAAAGGTCGGTTCCTGTCTCGGAGGAGCATCTGGAAATGATCCAAGAGTTTCCTGTTATGTTTAATGATGCTGACAACCATAGTATCTTTGGGGAGGTGTCTACTTAGGAGATCAAGATAGTTTTAAAATCCTTTGTTGCTGATAAAATTTCGGGGTCGGATGGTTGGTCCCCAGAATTTTTTTCTTCATTTTATTGAGGAATTTATTGAGGACTTGACGGAGCTGGTAGAGGAAGTGAGAGTAACTAGAAAGATCAATGGTGTTATCAATTCGACTTTCCTAGTTCGTATACCTAAAAAGAAGGGGAAACTGACTTTTGATGATTTTAGACCCATTTCTTTATGTAACACAGTCTATAAAATTGTGTCCAAAGTTGTGGCGGAAAGAATGAAGGGCGTTCTCTCAAATTTTATCACCCTAAAGCAATATGGCTTCATGAAAAGCCATAATATTCATGATGTCGTAGCAGAGACACAAGAAACTATTCATACTATTCACTCAAAGAAGTTGGAAGCGGTTGTGATGAAGATTGACCTTCAAAAAGCTTATGATCGGGTTGATTGGATTTTTTTGCGCCTGATTCTGTTTAAAATTGGTCTTTCTAGGGAGGAGGTTGCTTGGATCATGGCTTGCATTACCAAAACCTCAATGGCTATGATTATTAATGGTTCTACTTCTAAGTTTTTTAATCCAAGCTGAGGATTGAGGTAGGGGTGTGCCCTGTCACCCCTTCTATTCATATTAGTTATGGATGCTTTAAGTATTCAAATTAACAGGGCTACGGTGAATATAGGGTTTAACGGCATTGAAATCAGTCCCCAACTGAAGTCAACTCATTGCTTGTTCATGGACGACATTCTCATATTTGGGATGCTGATTAGGAGATATTGGGTGGTATTGTGTGACATTTTAAAACTTTTTAGTGAAGCTACAGGGATGTTGGCTAGTGTTGAGAAGTCATGTATATACTGTGTTGAGGGGGACGAGTTGAGTTTTCAGAATTTAGCAGATCTATTTAAGTATAACAGGGTTCCATTGTCAGATGGGATGATATATCTTAGCTAGAATTAAAGTCTCAAAGTATAGTGTAGATGACTGGACCTGGTTGATAATTAAATACAGGAAGAAGCTTAATACTTGATCAGCTAATTGGTTATCAAAAGGTGGTAGATTAATTTTGACCAAGGCCGTCCTCCAACAAATCACTCTCTATTGGGCTCACATTTATGTTCTTCCAAAGAAAATTCTAAAAGGAATTTGGGATATTATGGCCAAGTTTATATGGGGAGGGGGGAGAGAAAAGAGACCCATTCATCTCGCTAGGGAAGTTTTTACTCTCCCAAATGATAGAGGGGGATGGGGCATACTAGACATGGAGACATTTGAAAATTCACTCATCATTAAGTCTTTATGGTGGTATCTGCATAGTAAAGGTAAGTGGAACAACATTATAAAACATAAATATTTGAGAGGGTTTTCTGTGGAGGATATGGCCATTTCGGGGTGGGTCGATTGTAGGTATAGATAGGATATCTGGAAAGGCTTCGGCAAGTTATGGTCTGTTATTATGGAACATACGAAATGGGTCTTCGGGAATGGGGCAAAAATTCTCATTGGAAATGGAAAGATGTTGGGGATGGATGATTTCTAGCCTCAAATTGAGGATTTAGTTCATCAGTTAAATCTAAAGGGGATTTTGTTTATTCATCGGATTATAGAGGAATGGGTAGGGGAGATTCTGAGATGGAAGAACTTGTTTGATTTGGGTTTGGATATAAATGGGTAGAGAAGTGGCAACAGTTCACGACGAGGCTTAAGTCTTTGGGTTTGTGCAGGATGAATGAGGGAGATCGAATTTTATGGGAAGGTCAGGAAGCAAAGGAGGGTCTGAAATCTAAGGAAATTTATTCAACTTTGATTAAAAAAAAGGTGGCACAGGATACTGTTTGTTGGTTTAAAGCTTTATGGAAAACCAGAGCTCAAATTAAAATGATTATTTTTTTATGGATGGTGTGGAAGGACAAAAATCTAACTTGGAGGAATCTGCAGAAAAGAGGTTCGCAGCGACCTGGTATATGCTCGCTATGTAGGCAAGAGGAGGAGGACAACTGTCATATGTTCTATTTCTATCCCTTTGCTCTTGAAACTCTTTCTATTGTTTGTGCAAAGCTTAAGGTCAATATTCTGGCATATCATTCGACCGAAGAATGCACGAGATGGTGGCTAAATAGAGGGAAACCTATTAGGATCATTCCTATTCTTTTTCATTGCATATCTGGTGTAATCGTAATAGGAAAATTTTTTAGGGTATTCCTTGTAATACCATTAAAACTGCTGTTCAGATTTTCAGTTCATGGGAACACTTAAATATTGATAAAAAGCCCCCTGGAGATCTACCAAAAATTTTCGTCCCTCATGAGGTCCTTTATCCTGTGGGTTTTTTTGATGGGGCCTCACAGCATTCTATGTGTGGCCGTGGGGCTTGGTTACTGATGTCTCCCGATTTCCATTACAAAATCTTTTGAAATGGTGGAGTCTGAAAGAATACAAAGGCCGAAGTTTTGGCTCTGTGGGGGCTGTTATGGTTTGTTAGTCAGTTGTACATGGACAAGATTTGGATTATAGGGGGCTCAAAAGTATTGATTGATCACATGAACGTGAAAGCTTCTATCAACTTGGGTTCACTCACTCACTGAAGAGAATTAATATCCTGAAGAGTTCCTTTTCTATTATCTCTTTCCACCATGTCTATAGGGAGAAGAAAAATGAAGCTGACCGAAAGGCTTAGCTGGTAATTTCGGTGAAATGCATTATCAGCTGCATAGGTTGGATGGTGGTGGAGCAACTTGCACTCTGAATTTCCTCTGAGAAGGAGGTTTTTATTTCCGGTTTTCTGGATGTAATTTCTTTTTTTCTATGTTTCTGAACACAACTTTTTGTTTATGATGTAAATTCTGCTTAAGTAATGACCTGACTGTGTAAGCATCTTAACACTATAGATGGTTCGGTTCAATTTTATGCTTTTTGTCCTAGTTCTTTCTACAGAGACCGTTTTCGATCTCTTGAAAAGAGATTTTGATAGTTTTTTGTAACTTTTGAAAAAGTTTTATATAAACGATTATAGTTGTTTAGATTTTTGTAACTTTTGAAAAAAATTTATATAAACGATTATAGTTGTTTCACCTGAGTATTTTTCGTGTTAGAAAAAAAAAGTTTCCTTGAAAGAAAAGAAAACTGCCTTCTGCTACAGCGGCTGATAGCTCCCTGAGTGAAAACTATGTGCGCTTCGGGTGATAACTACATTGCAGCGGAACGAACAATTTGTAAATAATAAATCTTTGAGAAATCCAATGTCAACGTATTCAAAATATTAATGTTTGAAACGTTACATAATCGACGAACTGTTAATACTAAATCTGTTGCATAGTCGTCGTCATAAATGAGGATTTTGGTGTGTATAAAGATAACGTCGATTCATTCAACTTCTGCGTCCATATCATTCTTTCAACCGCAGCACAACAGATCATTTAGATACCATTCCGATATGACTATATCAATGGATGGCCCAAAAATGCAGCAGCAGCAAGACGCTACTAAGCGATTGCCTGCAAGAGGAGCCTGCCTTTCATCGTTGGCAAGGTCTAAAGCCCACGGGGAAGACTCTCCCTATTTTGACGGCTGGAAGGAGTATGATGCTAATCCCTACCATCCAATAAACAACCCTTCTGGAATCATCCAAATGGGCTTGGCAGAAAATCAGGTTATCATAACATAACATATCTATTCATATTCTATGATTTCTCACACTATTAACTGTGCTTCGAATTGGATGATACTTACTTACCATGTTTGAAATTACTTGCAGCTGTCATTCGACTTGCTGGAAAACTGGTTACTTGCGCATCCGAAGGCATCGATTTGTGCTGAGGAGGGCTTATCAAGGTTTAAGGAAATTGCTCTTTATCAAGATTACCATGCCCTCCCTGATTGCAGAAAGGTAGAAAATTGTAAATTACATACTTCACATGGTGTCTAACCACTTGAATTTTCTTTACTGGTAATCATAAACCAAAAGATGCAGTGGATTTTATTTAAGTGTCTTTGGATGGGATTAATGATTACTGAAAATGATGAACGGTTGAGGCAGGCAATTGCTATGTTTATGGAAGAAGTTGGAGGAAGAAAAGCGAAGTTTGAAAGAGATAGAATTGTTCTCACTGCAGGAGCAACTGCAGCCCACGAGGCGCTGACATTCTGTCTAGCTGATCCTGGAGAAGCCTTTCTAGTACCAACGCCATATTACCCAGGGTAAATATAGTCATTTCTATATAATGTTCATGAATAATGATTTTAGTAACCCAAGGCTGCGTGAACTAATCGTCTTTCCCTTCCACATAGGTCTCATATTTGAATTCAAATTCGAATTGGAATTCGAGTTTGGTAACTATGTTGTAACTTTTGCTTCTCAAATGAAGGTGCAATGAAGGTGCAACTGAATGAGGCTTTTGTTATTGCAGTTTTGATAGAGATCTGAGATGGCGCACAGGGGTGGAGCTCATACCCGTACACTGCAGCAGCCATGACGATTTTCAAATAACTATACCTGCACTTGAAGCGGCCTATCAGAAAGCCAGGGCTCGAAATATACATGTGAAGGGTCTTTTAATCACAAATCCTTCAAATCCATTAGGAACAACTATGGACGCAATCACTCTAAGAAAGCTGCTTGGTTTTGTGTGTGAGAAGAACATTCATCTTGTCTGCGACGAGATCTATTCGGGATCACTCTTTTCATCTCCAAAGAAGTTCACAAGCATTGCACAGATTTTGAGCACCGATAAAATTTATGAGAGCGAACGTGTTCATATTGTTTACAGTCTGTCGAAAGACCTAGGACTACCGGGCTTCCGAGTGGGAGTCATTTACTCCTACAACGATACAGTCGTTACGGCTGCTCGCAGAATGTCCAGCTTTTCGTTGGTTTCTTCACAGACACAACACCTGATTGCTTCAATGCTATCTGACACGGAATTTGTGAGAAAATATTTAGCAGAGAATAGTAAGAGGCTACGGAAAAGGTATGGAATTTTCGTCTCCGGACTACGTGTGACAGGCATCAATTGCCTAAATAGCAACGCGGGTTTGTTCTGCTGGGTGGATCTGAGACATCTTCTGCAATCCCGTAACGAAGAAGGAGAAATTAGAGTGTGGAGGATAATCTTAAAAGAGATTGGGTTGAATGTTTCTCCTGGTTCTTCTTTCCACTGTAGTGAAGCTGGGTGGTTTAGGTTCTGTTTTGCCAATATGGCCGATCATACTGTGAAAGAGTCACTGAATCGGATTCAGCGTTTTATGGAGAGCTGGAGATCGAATCAGCTTTATGATGATGGTGGGAGGAGGGCATATCAGAAAAATTTAAAACAACTGAATCCAGATGAAGCTAACAAAAATTCGAATTTGACTGAAAAACACTCAAGTCGTTGATGTTGGCAATGGTTCGTTGACCTCGGAAGAAGCAACCAGATGGGAGTTGGGGTTTATGAGTTCATTCCATAAAGTACAGAGCATGTCAAGGTAAAGCAGCCTAAACCTTATTGATTTAATACAAGTCTTATTATTGTTATTGTTATTGATGTGTAGTCTATGTGTGATGGGTACCTGATGTGATTATAATTGATATGGTCATGGAAAGGTTTATATCCTTTAATATGGCAAAATAAATGTTCTCAATTAAAAATCCTTCTTATAATGTAAGAAATATCTCCATTATAAGAAATATGTCCAAGCACTGTCAATTGAAAATCGGACGGTTGAAATTGGCATCTCAATCAATGTACATGTTAAAAAAGTTTTATAAATATGTCTAAGTTATTTTGAAACCAATTGTTTCTCTACCACAATTGTTGGAGGTATATTAATTCATAATTTTAAATTTTTAATTAGTATATTAAGATTTATTTTTAAAGTAGTTAATTGTTTTAGGATTTTTAATTAAATTTTAATTAAATGAAATATAAAATGAATTATAATTTCTTATGTGGTATCGATAAATAATGGTATTAATCTATATTTTTTACAATGTATTTTTACAAATTAAACATTTAGATGAGAAAATGATATGAACTTCCATATTAACTAGTAGAATTCTTTCAGTAATAATCACATGAAATGAAACGTGGTGAAAAATGGTTAGTTTGAATTTGAAAAAATAGTTATTCCATTATTTATTAATTTAATTAATTTTTATTTATTTATTATTATTATTATTATTATTTTATCTATTTATAAAATATTTAATATATTTATACAATTAATTAATCAATTAAATTAATGTAATGGTAAGTTATTTAACTAATAGTGGTTATATATATGTAAATCCTTCTTATTAAATTAATTGATTTAATTATTTAATAATAAATTATTATTATTAATTAATAAATATAAATAAATTTTATTCGAATATTTAACTAATTATAAGAGTCAAGGTTAAAGTAAAAAGAACATTATAACCAACGACATATCAAAGAATCAGACCTAAGTAAAAAATAATAATAATAATAATAATAATAATTACCAATAATTAAATAAATAGAAATAAAAATAAAAGTAAGACTAAAGAAAAATAAAAATAAATAAATAATAATAATAATCATAATAATAATAATATTATTAAAAATAATAATAATAATAATAATAATAGAAATAAAAATAGCAATAATTAAATAAATAGAAAAAAATTAAAATGAAACTAAATGAAATCAATAAAAATAAATACAAAATAACTGAATAAAAAATAAAAACCAAGAATAAAAGGCAGGAATCCAGCACCTACTGATATTCCAACCATCATCTCTATTGAGATTAATGGGTATTTTTTCTATTTCAATGGCTTCTCTCAACTTACGATGATGGAAATGGTCGATCCTAGCAATGACCTTAGCATCTTCTATGCAAACATGATGGTTAGTCTTTTCTACATGCTCAACTAAGGCAGATGAGCGGGATCTTCTATGTTTGATATCGGGAGCATGCTCACAGATCCTTTGATTAATGGACTGACCAGTCTCATCAATGTAAGGAGTCCCACAAGAACAAGGAATGATGTCGACACTTTTTCCATCTCTGGGGTCAATCGGATCTTTAACCGAGTTTAAAGAACCATGAATCGTATTAAGGGGCTTGAAATAAGAAGACACCTTATGCTTTTTAAGGATCCTAGCAATCTTATCAGTGGTACCCTGAATGAATGGAAGGCTGACACTACCAGACCATTCACTAGGCTCTTTTTTATTTTCAAATAGAGGATCTTTTTCAGCTTTAAGGATAGCTTTAAGGCCTTGAAACATACTATAACCATTATCACAAAAGACCTTCAACAGATGGGTCTTTTCCCCCTCAAGGTGAGACTCACCACAGATTCTCAATGCCATATTAAATAATATAATTATATGTTTATATTAAAATGCATATATATTTGAGTTATATATTATTATCTTTTATAATTAATAAAATTATTTCTATGTTAAATAAAATTATCATTTAGTTAATTATTATAATGTTTCAAATTTTAAGTGTTTTAATGTATATTATGGATTGAGAACTATAAACAATTTAATTTATATAGTTGCACTAAATATACTTATAATGATATATATTTTTGCAACAATGATATTGGTCTAAGTGAGTAGTTGCAACATTGATATTAGTTTGAGTGTGTAGTTAGTACCATGTTTTAAAAGTGACAATTTGTGCACATTATCTATTCTTATAAGTAAGATGGTTAATCCAACAATGTTAACATTACTTTGATCAAATCATTAACTTTATATATAAAATATAAATGAATCTTGGATATTGTTGGCCAAGGAAAATTTTAAGGATGGAAAATAATCTTGTAGTTTAAAACATTGGCAAATCTCACTAGACCCTAATATGAAAACTATAAAATGTTTATTGATGTGTTTGTAAAATTATTCAAATTTATAATGATTTTATATATACTCTCTATCTAATGTTGGCGATTTTTAAGGTAAAATAATTTTATATTGTAAAATTTGGGCGAATCATTTTTATGAAAAAATTGAAATTGAAGAATCTTTTTTTTGGAAAAAAAGATGGAAAATTAGTGCCAACATGTTTTAGAAGGGTTAGGGACTTCAATTAAGAGAAGGAAGAAACAAAAACCATTAAATGATCTCTAGGTATTGCCTTTTAAAATGACATTGTAAAACTTCTTATTGTTATAGTAGTAAGTATATCAAAAACCTATTGGTTGTTTCAATTTTGTTTTATAAACTATATAATTATTAGCTTTATTCTGATTAATATTTTTGTTTTTTGTTTTTTCTATTAAATTTGTTTAAAATTTAGAACAAAAAATAAAATATATTTCAATACAATTAATCCTTTTTGTTAGTCAAAACGCCATATATATATATATATATATACGGAGAGAGAGAGAGAGAGAGAGAGAGAGAGAGAGAATCTTATTTTGATGTTCATATTCATTCGTTATTGAGATGTAATGAAATGAATCAATCAACCAAGATCGATTTACCCACTATGATCTTTAGTTCTCCAAAGGTGACTAATTGAAATGAGAATAATATTACATACTCGTGGATCAAATCATAGAAATTGATTTACACATCAATAGATATAACTAATTATGATGAAAACATGTTACATAGAGAGAACAGTAATAATCATGATTGATGTATAGAGAAGGAAGCAACTAAATAACACACACAAATGTGAGTGTCTTCTCAGTGCATTTCTTGATTTAATATTTTAAGATTACAAGATTATAAAGACTCAAAATCGTTAAGTATAGTCATGCTAATCTTAGTTCAGACACACATGAGACACACAAGATTGAAAATATCTAAATTTAACTAGCTAACTAAAGTCAATGACTTTAGTTAACATGAGAAATTATACTCTAACACTCCCCATTAATCTTAACCACTAACGCATCCTAGTCTACGACTCACATAGGCTCAAAGTTATTGGGATTAAGTCAAAAACTTGCTTTACTTCTGAATGCTCGTGCAAGTTGTTCTCAACTTTGTGTTGTATAAGAATTTTCTTCCTTTCGCTCCAAAAACTTTATTTAGCACATATCTTCTAGTTATTTAGCTTCAATATTACTTTTGGTCATCTGTCTTAATATGTCTTTCTACTATTCGTTGGATTTCTTCTTTAAATCTATTTGTACCTCAACTACTACTCATTCAATTTTTTTGTCAATTCCTATAAGATAAAAAACAAACATATTTTCTTGCATCTTCTACTACTGCAATTGATTCAATAAATTTGATGGTTTCTATTATCTTCATGTTTCATACTTTGATGTATTTATAGTAGAATTTCCATAATAACTTTCATATTTATTATGCTCAAGCATTGCAAGCCACTCCTCTGGAAAAACTAACTCAAAATATTGATCAATTTCAACATTCAGTAATAGGTTCTTCTCACATGTTGTTGTTTCTGCAAAGATGGTTTCAATATTATCCTTGGCACATATATGTGTATACTCAACTTCACTCTTTTTAACATGTTCTTGCACTATAACTTTTGCAAAATTACTATTTTCTTCTACAATTTCTTCAATTTTATTTATTGTATTATCAAGGACAATGTTAGTGTCCATGCCGTGTTTATTTTCTTCTTCTC